>OX377206.1:41142660-41181544 GCA_947396885.1 Heligmosomoides polygyrus polygyrus
TAATCAAGGTCGCTGAACACGAATCTGAAGTCCGTTTTGGAACTGCCGATCGCCGTCAATCGATATTGGGCAAATAAGCGTTTTTGTGGATGTCGTCCATTTTTTCGCTTTTTTCTAACTTGCCCTAATTGACGTAGTTAAGATGTCCTTCCTGAGGAAACCATGACATAGGTGGCAGCTACAATTGATGATGAAAAGTTATTGCCACGGCGAAACCGTCAAGAAGGCGTCGGTGAGGCCGAGAGGCATCAAGAAAGGCACTAGACGTCAATGATGGTTGTTTAAAACTAGGAAACCCCTATGAATGCCTTTCAGTAGCAACTTACTTGTATGGACTTCGAATATCGAGCTGATGGGTACCAATTTCGAAGTGCGGATATCGATGAATATTCAGTCGTTCGTTAGTTGTTACCTCCATGAGAATTTGGTAAATCTGCATTCCAGTCATTGTTGTCGACCATCTGGAGAACGATGCACGGTTAGAAACGATTTAGACTTAGCGTTTTTGGATTCGAGAGTTATTTCATGAGTGATACCAGTTGTTGTGAATAGACAAGTATTGTATGATTGATATAGGAATGTATAAATGTAATGTGATTAGGGCAACTAAAATTTGAATAATAGATGCAAAGACTTTTAGGCTAACCCTAAGAGATAAGTACCATTGAGCAGCTCCACGGGCATGACCCAGCGTTATCGTAATTAGGTAATCGTGGCTGCGCATGAGCAATCCAGGCGCGGTATATCCTTTTGAGACCAGCGGGTTTCTGACCCATTGGCAAATATGTACCCGTTTATAGGCTCCGCCCAAAGAATTTCTGGATATGTACCGCCATGATCTGCAACATTTGTCGTGCTCTTGTAGTGATATCGTAATGGATAAATTATTACAAGTCGCTATAGACACAGCCGTGGTGAAATACAAATTGGTACATCAGTTGTGGATTCAAACCCACCCAAAAGTTTCTGCGCTAACTCTCCCCAGTGAGAGACAGAAGATAAAAAGTACTCCAGTAAGCGTTCCTCAGGGGGACCAGGAAAACTTCAAAGCCTTCCTACCGTGTTCTCTCAGAAGAGCCCTGGAAGCACCCGAATCTTCTTTCCACCGCTAGGGAAGAAGTTTTTAAAAGTTTTCTATTAAGCGTTCCTCGGAGAACCAGGAGTTCTTTCAAAGCCTTCCTTAACCAGGAAGCAAAAAGTTTCTTTCCAACTCATTGGAAAGAGATTAAGTCAGCCGTTCTCTCCTGTTAAACCTCAACAGAGGGGCCAATAGAAAAAGCTGGCTCATTGTTCGAACTCTCATCTGAGAGAGCCAGAAGAGCTAAGAAAAGGCGCGCGTGGCAAGAAAAGAGTTCTAATTCGAACCAAACGATGTAAATTCTAATGTGAAATTGTGGAACCTTGAAAAATCAATAAGATGGCCGAAATACAGGGCTACAGGTTAAAGGTGACGAATGCTTGCGGACTGATCAAGCAGAGCGAGCCAAATGTCAACCGTCTCGACCAAGCTTTCGCGTTTCCGGAAGAAAGGAAGGACTGCGAAGCGTACATTAGGGAGAAGACAGCACAACTGAACCACCTGATGAGAATGGTAGTGAGCAACAAGCAGCACCACGACAACTGCAAGCCATCGAAACTATTAATTCACGTCCCGATGAGGAAAAACTTAAAAAGCTCATGACGAATTTAAATGACCACTTGCAAGCAGAGTCAAACGATCATGACATCACGGTCATGTGTTGTCAGAATAAGGTGGACTTCAGAAAGGATGAACTGTTTCAGTAAACAGTTTTAATTGCGAGCTGCTAGGAAGGTAGCAAAGGTAACCGTACAGTCACTGACAATAGTGGCAGCAATTGCACATCGACAAATGGAGCCATACCTTTACAGGAACGCAATGTCATGCTCAGACGTCCTCTTCTCGACGTTCCAACATTCACAGGGAGCTGCAGAGAGTTCTCTACCTTCTAGTCTGTGAGTCGCTGATAGATAACGACGCAGATCTAAGTGACCAAGAGAAATTCCTGTTTTTGAAACAGGCTCTTAAAGGGAAACTAGCAGCTTCCATAAGCTGTGTTCCTGTAATTGGAGACAAGTACTACGTAGCCATCAGCATCCTCAAAAAACAATACGACAGATCGGAAGGTATAGTCGATATTCTCATAAGCGAGACCAACGTGAGGATACACCTATACGTCTTTCTACAATTGCTCCAGTCTGAAGAACTGCGTGTCACGCAGCTGTGCGCATTGCGAGATCGTAGATGCGGCGCTTGAGTCCGGACAAATTTAGATTCAATATCCCCGCCATACCGTAATTCCGTCAGAGGTCATGATTTACGTCCTTAAAGGCCAGAAGCTTCTAGTAAACAGTCATAAACTTAAAATGCCCTCATGTTTCATACAAGTGCGAGTACAACCGAACAGTCACGATTATCAAAAGTATTCTTGCTGAGCGCTCGCCAGCTGAAATAATTCGATTCTTCGGGTACCCGAGATCAACCGTTTAGGATGCTATGGACAGGTAGAATGTTTTGAGGAATCTGGGGAAGGTCGAGGAAAGCCCATTCGCGAGAACGTGCGTCAAGAACTGCGACAGTCGTGGAAAAGGCTCGTGCGCTCATTCTGAAGGATCTGGAGGAGCTGGGGCAATCGATGAGGAAATTGACGTCAGTTTTGGGTGTCCGCAGCAAACAATGCGTAGGATTGCAGAGGAGCATCTATGGTACAAGTCGTACACATTAAATGTGCGGCAGATACTGACATCTTACGGATTCACACATTGCGAATCCGGAAGGTGTCTGAAACAGGTATCTTCCGGATTCGCAATGTGTGACGAGTGGTACAGACAGACGAGGATGGTCGTTATTGCTCGATTCCTCACTGTTTTTGGAGTGATACTCTATGAAAACTACGACAAGCGTGAGGGCCAATCACGCCACCATTAATCATCTCAAGGAATGCTTCACTCTCCTGTTGATGAGATCTCGCTCAAAAATTTGAATTGCTTGCCTTTGTTGAACTCCGCGATGAGTAAATACTTTTAAATACTTTTTGAGGGTACCAGAACCAAGCAGGTTGCCCGCTGCCATTTGCTACTGAGTTCTTTAAGAAATAAAGCGGCGGGGCAAATCAGAACTTTTTCTGGTGAAAAAATGTCTGCTGCTGACGCGAAGGTCAAACGCCGAAATAAGCATAAACCTAGCTAGGGATGCCTCCTCACTCTGCCTTAAAGTCGAACACGTAGAGACGTACGCCTACTACAGATTGATTGATGTCTTGCTGAGTATCACTTACATCCCTGTATAGCACTCACAAGAGAAGTTCCCAACTCAAGATGAGTTCTTGCGATGCTATTTTGATAGGATATAGGGCCGTGTGGGCGGAGTCCAAAAACACAGTTAGTTTTTGCTGAACACCTTTTAAAGACCTGAAAAGAGATGTAAAAACGTGTGCGCAACAATCGTAAACCTCTATCACACCCCATGAGATATGCTTCAGTGGCACAATCGCTAGGAGCGCCACCTCATAGTAGCACACCGGCGGTGTTTTGAGTTCGAATCCGCGTACTGCCAATATTTTTGCACACATTAGTTTGTTGTTATTTCCCTTTCTCGCTCACTACCACCACATCGTACCATATCACCAACAATACCATACCAATATGGTGCATCGCTGAAAAACTAGCACATCTGAAGGCGCAAATAGACAGCCCTGGTTTGTAGTAAGCATTGATGGTATAAAAATGACTACTGTTATCATAGGAAAGCACAACAACAAATAATATGTGCAAAAATACTGGCAGTAAGCGGACTCTAACTCAAAGCCAGCAGGTGTGTTCCTATGATATGGCAATCCGACCGACTGCGACGCACGTCTCGTGTGGTGTCGTTGATGATTGTTTCGCACACGTTTACACACCTCTTTTCCAGGTCTTTACAAAAAAAACTTCAGCAGAAACTAACTGCAACTCTGGACTCCGCCCACACAGCCCTACATCCCGTCAAAATCTCATCGCAAAGGCTCACCATGAGTTGGGAACTTTTACTTGTCAGGAAAATCTCCGCAACACTCCTGCTCGTAAAGCCTAGTCGAATGTCTCTCTGCTTCCGTCCAGTCGTCATGCTTTATGCACGAGGTGTGATGAATTTTGGAAAACGCGACTTAGAACAAAAATACTATCCTCCTCTGCATATAGTAGTACGGAAGCTGGTCAAAGCACTGCCGAAAATTGAGGAAATTGAGCACCTATGGGCGAGACCTGGTTAAAAGCGTAGTCGTACCGAGCGTCGGTCCCATCTTCATTCTTCGCTGACCTGTCTGCGCTGAAACTTGGAGGACCTGGGCAGCTAGAAGTAGCTTAGTAACCTAGTGCGCGAAGTTAGGATGCTCTTGAGATCAAAGTGAAGAATTTCCAAATCAAAAAAGCGTCTTTCTGACTATGACATTGGCCAGTAATTTTGAGGGGACACACAGGAAGAACTATATACCATTTTCACGTCGAACTGGACACTTTTCACGTCAAATTGGACACTTTTCACGTCAAATTGGACGCTGTTCTAAGCTAATCTAAGACTTCTCAAATTAAAGCGAACTCTTCCAAGTCGAAATAAGCTTCTTCCACATTGAACTAGAGACACTCCAAAAGCGTTAGAATAATTTTTGTTCAAGGAAAACTTAAGTAAAACTTTCTTTGAAGTTTTAGTTTACTTCCCAATAAGAAAACACATAGTTTGAAATTTTATAAAAATTTTATTCTCAGAGGCAAAATATTGGTTGAGAGCCTAAAGACAGCCATTTTTAATGCCAAAAGTAGATGCGACTCGTCTAAGATATCGCGCTTTCTATCCGATTGATAGCAGAATTTCTGTCTGCATGGAGCTTTCACCTGTTAGCCAGACAGAAAGAGCAACTGTAAGGAACACACATATCTTCCCTTTGATGGTTCATGTAAGTGGCATTTACATTATCAATCAAATAAAAGTTACGACGAACTTTTGGAGTGCACGGCGCGATCTGCGCGATTTGTTTGCTTCTTCTTCAATTGTGCTTCAAGAAAATTTTTAATTTATCGCTTACTTTTAAAAGTACAAAATGATAAAATTATTTCAGTTATTGGAGTAGGTAAACTAGAAAGTTTCAGAGCAAGTTATACAAAATTTTCCTTGAGCAGAAAATTATTCTAACCAACTTATCTGTTGTTTGTAGTCCTTGCCGGCTTGAAGGTCATTTCGATTGGAAAAATTTGCTTTGATTTCAAAAGTCTTAAAGCTAGCGTAGAAAAGTGTCCAATTTGGTTTGAAATATGTGCATTTGGACTTGAAATGTGTCCAGTTTCACTTGAAAATATAATAGTATATACCATTTCCTCGTCGAACTGTACACTTTCTAAATCAAATTGGACACTTTTCAAATCAAATTGGACACATTCCAAACCAAATTGGACACTTTTCAAATCAAACTGGACACTCTTCTAAGCTAACCTGAGACTTTTCAAATCAAAGCGAACTCTTCCTAATCAAAACTAGCTTCTTCTATATTAACGCAAAAATTCTCAAAAAATGTTAGAATAATTTTTTGTTCAATGAAAATTTTAGTACAACTTTCTTTGAAGTTTTACTTTACTTCCCAATAAGAGGATACATAGTTTGAAATTTTATAAAAATTTTATTTTTTGAAGAAAACCAAGGATTTAACTTTTGTTTTGAGGAGCAGGAAGGCGGCCATTTTATATTGCCAAAACATAGATTGCGCCATGTCCCCTTCCGAAACCTCGCGATTTTTATTCGACCGATAGCTAAATTTCTGTATGCATGCAGTTTCACAGCAGCGAAGGCTTTCCGTAAGCCGTCTTAATCACTCAACACCCACCCCGATCGGTTAGGTCGGGGAGAAAAACGACGACAGCACCGGCAATATCGATCGATATTAAATGTCTGAGCAACCTTCGGTCGGCCGCCATGATCACGCAACACCCACTCCGATCGATGAAGTGTGAGGAAGAAACGATAGCACCACTTAAACGACCGATAATATCGATATATTCACTGCCTAATCGAAACACCTCCCCTGCTTCGAAGCGCGTCCGTCGGCCAATACATTCATGAAACACCCACTCCGGTCGACACTATCGATCGATATTGAATGTCTGAGCGACCGTTAGACTGCCATCATAATCGCGCAACACCCTCCCCGATCGATTAAGTCTGAGAGAGTATCGAATCGATGTCCCCACCAGGGGTGTGCGTAAATGAAATCCGCAATTTCGTAAATCGCAAATCGTAATTACGAAAAAATCGTCGTAAATCGTAAGTCGTAAACCGTAAATCGTAAGGTGTGCATCTAATTTCCTTGCTTCTTTCTATTATGTTAAAGCTAGGCTAACTTGAGACGAGACTGACCAGGGAATGCCGTCAGCTTCCCATGGAACTTCGGGATGAGACCTATATAACGTGAAAGAGCTCGAGACGCTGATCACAGATATGTAGACCAAATTTGCTAAATGGATCTCCTAAGCGAGTTATGGCCGGCGGAAGCCGCCGTGTCTTCCATGTGTTAGGCGCGCTCAATGGGCGCAGTATTGCGCGGTAATCGGCGGTTCGGCTATTAGCGCCGTCAGCAGCGGCGGCGGCGCAGTGGTAGGGTGCTCGCTTCACAGGATTGAGGTCAGTGGTTCGGTTCCCGTCGCTGACGGTTTTTTTGCATTTTGTAACTTATCTTCGACGAGGACCTATAATTCCATTTTTAGCACATTTTTGAGCGAACGGCTGATGGCGACTTGCATTTACGTCTATTTGAAGACGGAAACGTGTTTCAGGTAAAATGTTTTATTCATGACGTGAAGCAATTCAAAAATTCAAAGCAAAGCAAAAATAAAAAGTAAAAATGAAATCAAAAATCAACAAAACTTAATAAACATAATAAAAAAAGAAAAGGCACTAGTTAAAAGTTCCGACTCCACCGACACGACTTCGGTCGAAAAAATTTTTTTCGCTGAAACTTCGTCTAGGGGGGGGGGGGGGTTATTTGGGGTGCTGATCACGAATCTGACATCCGTTTTTCACGATTCGGTCGGAGACCATCTATACCGTTACTACGACCGTTCGACCGAAGTTGTGTCTGTGGAGTCGGAACTTTTAACTGGTACCAAAGTAAAATAAAATCAAAAATCAACAAAACTTAATCAAGATAATTAAACGTATTGAATAGATATTTGATCTTATTTTACTTTGGTACCAGTTAAAAGTTCATTTGGTCTCATTTGGCAAATTTGGTCTACATATCTGTGATCAGCGTCTCGAGCTCTTTCACGTGATATAGGTCTCATCCCGAAGTTCCATGGGAAGCTGACGGCATTCCCTGGTGAGATGAGACTTTATTGAGACGTTTTCAGCTTTCCAGCTGGACACTTCCCAAATTAAGATGGAAGCCATTAAAATCAACTAGCACCTTTCAAATCAAGCTGGATAAGCTGTAGGGAAACCAAAATAAGCTGCTTGTTCAAAAACGCTATCTTAACAGGGGCCTATACAGAATGCCCAAATAAAAGGCTTACACTGCTTGTGTTTATCATTCTACTAGCCATTGGCTTGCAGATAAAACTATGACTTTGTAGAAACCGCAACAACTCCGGAAGCCAACAAAAACCATTTCATCCAAAACCAAAAAAAATTGATCGCAGGTCAACATGACGAAAACAGTATTTGCACAAATAATGCAATAAGCATCCCCTACTGAGTGAGCGGCACATTTCTGTGGTATGGCACACCCAAAGTTCTAAGCCTTCCTACATTTTCAACTGTACTCAACAGCAGACGGGAAGGAATTGTGTGACGATTGAAAGAGTATGGTCACATTTTTGGACACTCATCACAGTCGGATTTTTGACTTCAAATCATAAAAGAAGATATTTTTATGGCATTCTTTTGAGGTAAAGTAGAGAAGCAAGGTGCAGCTTGAATTGAAAGTGGTTTAACTGATTTGTACGAGATTTAAACTTATAGGGGAAACCCATGGTAGAGAAGTCGGAGGAGGACGGCTATGGCGAGCTCCACTGTAGTTCTTGATTCGGATCCTACCACGGGCAGTCAAGTATTCCATACCAGCTCGGTTGTGAATTGGTACCTGATTTGCCTGGGAAGAATACAACACTGACCTCTACATCGGCTGGCCTCTGCAATTCATTCTATAAGGCAAACCCACACTCAAATGACCTCTACGATATCTCACAGATGTAGAAAGAATGGATGGCGCATCTCAAACAGGGACTGGTTAACGTCATGTTTTGTGCTTTATCATTTTCGAAGGCAACCACAACTTCTGGAATGAAGGATCGTCGTTCGACGATACCAGGCAATTACTTTCGCATAGGGCGAACGCAACAGCCCCAATCAAACCACTGAAAAAAGTGTCAAAGTTTTCACTTTTATCATGAAAGTGTCAGACGTTTTGCTTAAGGCGCACCTCATACGTAAATAGACTCCGCGCCATGATGTGCATTGATAATCAGATTGAAACATGATTGTTCTACTCTTTCCAACAGTTTAGCAATTATTCCACAGCCTCCAATCAAGTTCATAATTCCTTGATGGCTTTGCGAGTTCTACTCGTGTGGACTGGAAAAAGTTGTCTATATGGTGAACAAGTGGTGAAAGAGTTACAATTTGACTAGGCGGTGGTTGCAGCATAGAATATGGTTCAGCAGGTGATCATCTTCATTTCAGTGCAAGGAGAATTTACATTTCTTTCTGTGGGGAAGATCGAAATGCTCTCAGGGCATTCGAATATGAAATGTTGTGCTAGAGTGTGAGCAGAAAAAAAGCTAGCCCAGTTCCATTGCCAGGAATTAACTCGAGCGGCCTATCCACAAAGCTGCGTTGTTCTGTCACCGCGCCACAGCAGAACATAAAAAAGCAATGAGCTATGAGGGAAGTCTTTAATTAAAATTGGGTACATCGTCATAACCCAAATTTTATCACGTTATGTGGATGTTTATCCTTTATCCTTTATTTTATCCTTTATCCTTTATTTTATGTGGAGGTTTGTCATCGATAGACCCAAGATTACATTCACGAAAATTTACGACTTACGACCCAAAATGTCGTAAATCGTGAATCGTGAAAAGTTTGCCCAAAATCACCGTAAATCGTAAAATCGTAAATCGTAAATCGCAATTACGTACACCCCTAGTCCCCACGTAAGCTTCTGCTTTTCGCGTTGGAAGAAACCCCCCAAAGATTGAGAAGAGGATCTCAGAACGTCCATCAGCTGAGACCTCTACACCTCTCTTGCCGGCCATTAGGAAGACACCGTCATGGACAACATTTAGGAAGAATACGACCGCTTCAAGCACCATCTCCGCGATAGTGCTGGAGCCGGGAGCTTGAAGGCCACCAAGAGGCGTCTGTCTTCGGAAACTCTCGAGCTGTACGCCAGCGTGGAGCAGCACGAGTATCAGGCAACTACCAACTAACCTCCGAGCTTGCGAAGCTATGCAGAGCTGCGATAAAAGATGATCTTAAGAAGAGAAGTGTTGGCTGAAGCTGCAGAAACAGGGTTGAGCATCCACAATGTCCGCCCGAACTTTGCCAACTTCAAGACCAAGACGACCGCCCTGACGAAATCGTCACCTCTTCAAGAAGGACAATGGAGAAGATCACCCACGAGCTCTACTGCGACCTCTTCGACAGCCACGTCCACCTGCCCCCATGCCATCTTCCACATGGTGCCCTCTGTCTTCCCTTTCGGGATGCGACACTCCAGCTCGTTGGTCAAGAATCAGAGGGTGAGGATCAAAGCCGCACACCTGAAGAATCTACCGCCAACGCTCATCATCACCCTAGCACGGTTCTTAACACATTACCTGTCGGATTGCAAGGTTCTATCTCAGTGGAAGACAAGCAAGACCATCTTGCTGTATAAGAAGGGGAACGTCATCCTGTATAGGATCAGCCAAAGGCTGGACGAAGGACAGCCATGCGAGCAGGCAGGATTTCAAGAGTGTTCAGTACATTCGACACATGCATGCGACGCATAGCGAAGCTCATCGATGTATCGCTATAGTACAAGCTGTCGTTGTGCCTTAACTTCATCGACCTGTTGAAGGTATTCGACTCTGTCGAAACAGAAGCGGCCATCAAAGCACTGCTCACTCATGCCGTTCCTACTCAGTACGTTAGGGTACTTCGAGAGCTGTACAGGGATTCACGACCAAGATTTCACCATTTAACGTCGTCATCAATGAAATGAGAAAAGAGGGGTTCGGCAAGGGGATAGACACCATAACCTCGAAGCTCTTCAGGGCCACACTTAAAATGGGAGTGAAGATCGACGGCCAACAGCTGCACCATCTTCGCTTCGCTTACAACACCGTGCTCATAACACCCAGCGTTAGCCAGGCGGAGCGAATGCTGGCCGTCTTCGATCGTGTACAGGATGCGCATTAATTATGGGCCTCAAATAATCGCAGTCCCATAGTAACACAAACAATTCAAAACACAGAAAAACACTTAGAAATCTTTACCAAGATCCTTAACAATTAAAAATTACAATCTTCATTCAAAGTGTCCTCCTCACGCGCGTATGCTGCTTCTCAAACGAGTCACGAAGTCGTCACAGGTGGCACGCAGGTAGTCTTCATGGGGATCAGTCCACGATTTCGTAAATGCAGCTTTGAGCGAATCCAAGTTGTTGTATCTTGTAGCAGAGATCTTGCGCTCTAAAACTGACTAGACCGAAAAGTCAATGGTGAATTCGATTCTTCGTGGGCGATGAAATGTGGAAGCTCGTATTGGCACTACTTCTGGGCTACACTCGACTTGTGTGCAGGAGCCGAGCATTGATGAAAGCACTATGGCTTGTCTCCGAAGTGAGAAATGGACCATGGCTTCGAAACTTTCTCCACGACTATTTTCAAGTACATTTTCTTATTGATCTTCATTCCAGCATCGACGACACCAGTGGCGTCTTCCCATTTGAGGTTGTCGCACCTTAAACCATAACAAAGCTCGGATGTGCAGTTTTTCCGATGACCTTTTCTCTAGAAACGGTCTGCTTCATATCTGGCTGCGAGGATCCCATCGTTTTGTGGATTCACAATAGGTTCTGTTGTGAAAAGTTGCTCATCACTAGAAACGATGCGTGTCCGGTGCGTGTCATCTGCAAAATGCTCCAGAAGTCTCCTACCTCTCTTCAGCCGAATGTCCTTCATTTGGGTCGAGAGGAAATGTGCCGTCTATTGTCAATAGAGGCGAAGTCCTAGCTTCGCTCTGACAACGTTTCACATAGGTAGCGCGGATGAATTCCTCTTTTCCAACCTTCCTCATTGAGCGAATTTTTCTCACGAATCCTTTTTATGCATCAGCATTTATGTATTTATGTATCAGCAGTTGCAAGAGAAACCTTTCTATCTTGTCTTTCCCTGACCGGTGTACTTTCAAGCTCCTTTAACCGCTACATCATCTTTCGGACCAATAGCTGGAAAAGAGATGGTAGATGAGCAATTTTCTTCGAATCGTGACCTTCCTGCTGCAGACCAATGATGGCGGCGCGCTTCGGATGAGCTTTAGCCGTAGTATAGAATGCGAAGAACGTACATAAAACTTTCCGGGCAGCATACTACATATAAACAAGGCACAAATTAATGGCACTTAAATTTCAAGAAAAAAAAAACCCGCTCCTGGTTCAAATCCGCAAATTTTCGCCAAGACCCATAATGAATGCGCACCCTGTATATGGGAACGTTGGACTGGAGCTTAATCTCACGAAGACGGCACTTTACGCCATGAAACTTCTCCACTCATAGCTCCCAACCCTTCTATCGTAATTCCCCATGATGGAAGCATAACTCCAGTTCCCGTTAATTTGTGTAGTTTTTAAAAATCACACTCCCATGATCACCCGCAAACAAGCCCGTTCTCTCCTCTCCACCATTGCGAGTCGTTAAGTATGTTCTACAATTATTGAGCGACTCACCCGCAAACACCGACGCCAACAAGGAAGGCAAATAGCAACCAGTGATCGCAGCTGATTATATCGTCCACTGAATGAACTCCACAGACATCCCTCCAGTCTGAAGTACGAAATCTTTAGGGAAATCTACGAGGAAATACAAACCGCAACCTAACGCTCACATAACCAAACGGCCGTGCAGAAAATGCTTGTTGATATGGCGACCAAAACAAGATAACAGACAAAGCTCCGATGATTATTTGCAGCCACGCAGTTATTCACCTGAAAGGAATCAAATCTAAATTCAATGAAGGAGATCAAATAGAAGGCTAGTCTATTTTCAATAGTCAATGCGCTCATCTCCTTCTTTGACTGAAAAAAAAACGCGATCATCTCGCCAATTTCTAAAATGCAATTGGTCGGGCGTAATTAACAAACCAATTTTTCCTTGTATAGTATAGTTTTCCTTGTATCCTATGATGTTAATTCTCGTTAGACATGGAACGTCTGACGCACTCCAGGAAGCTTATTAGCGTCAACCTTTGTGTCCCACCTTTCCTTTTTGATTCCAATACCGAAGTGAGGTGGATTTAATTCCGTGCGGTGAAGGCACCCTAGTTCTTTGCTGAAGCTTATCACTAACCAAGGTATCGTACGTTTGCGAGAGGTTCTAGCAAAACATTACACAAATATCGCAGCTTAGTAAACTCCAAGTTCGACGTTCTTGAAACCAGGGCATTTTCTTATCGTTTGTTTTCTTCTGTACCAACCAGGTTTGTTATAAAGTTATTTATTAATACGGCCGACGTTTCGACTAGCTCGTCTTCCTCAAGGCCTGAAGGAAGCTCAAAACTTCTTTATCCGCGAAGCCACTTGGGTCAGAAACACCGTGACCCCCTCCCCCTTTCTCAGTATCAATCAGTCCCAGGAAAGTCAGGCAGAGAACCCAAATCTAGTGAGCTAACTCACCAATATTCCTCCAGCACAGGAATACCGGTTCAACCGGCCGCCATGGAGCAGGTGAGAAGCACCGAGGCGGTTAATTATACTGCACAGTGCGCCGAAGGGCAAAAATGCACGTAGCAGTATATGCGAAGCTCTCACAGCTCGCACAATGGAATAAAAGGCGGGAACTCACTTGCAATTAAGATGCACTTGTTTCTGTTGCTCATGGATGAATTTCTTTGGTGAATCCAGAAAGCCTCGAGAGCCTTTCGTCCTCATGATACAGTACTGTGCATCTTACGTCAAAGCCAGCACCGAGGTGGGCTTCCCTTTGTGCTTCCCGAGTGGCGTTACTAAGCTTTGCCTTTTCTTACCAGTAAGGTGTTCCTTAACGCGAATGGCTAACACCGTCCATGTTTCTCCGACATAGAGATCGCTGCAAGTTAAACATTCGAGCTGGTAGACGATGCCCTTTTGCGCAGTCTCCTGTCCTTCCGTGCGGACAAATCGCGCGGTCGGACATAGCACAAGCGCGTCATAGAGCTGATTGCGAACTAGCTGTCGTTCGATGTTATCTTTCGGAATTTTCACCAGTATAACATCCTCATCCAAGCATACTCACAATAGGCATTGACGTATAGCCACCGTGCTTCGGTCCGAAACGAAAGGAAGTGGGAGACAGACTTTGTTACTGCACGCATGTTCTCGGTGTCCGTATGGTGCTCGATTTCGTAACATTTCGTACCCATTAAGAGCAACTATTTGGTAAGCTAACATACGTGACTCTTCTTGTTCCTCGTTTCCCATGCACATCCTTGTTGCTGTTCTGAACATGTTGCGAACTACAGCACGTTTCACAGATGAAGGGTGAGCCGACTTAGCATGGATGATGATGTTCTTGGAACTGCTATTGTGGTAGCAATGCATACTTTACTGGCTGTTTGGAACCCTGATTTGTGTATTCAGAAAGCGTCACCAGTCTTCACACGGAACTTCTCGCGTGCAATTTATGTACCGTGACTGACTGTTAAGAATGTTGAACAGCTCATCCATTTCGGAATGCGTTGCCGTTACGACACAGCAGTCGTCGATGTATCGACAGTACATTTTGGGAGGACGTTCTACTGCCTGTCGTTCAATCTTGCTCATGAAGCAAATTGTTAGAGCCGGTGCTAAACGTTGTCCCATGGCAAGTCCTCTAAGTTGTGAGAAAAATTTACCATACCATTTAAAGATGTTGCAGCAGAGACATTCTTTCACAAGAATCATTATATGTGACGTTCTCAAACCGAAAGTAACAACACTACTTTCGTGTTCGTCATGCATTTCAGGTAGTGCTTGAAAAGCAGCAACATTATTTACCTATTGGTATACAAAGCATTCACATCAAACGATTCTATTTCAGAACCTTGGGAAATCTGCAGCAGCGCAAGCGGTCCAGTAATTTTTCCGTGTTCTCCAAGTGCGACGGTACGAAATTGAGGAGTTAACCAACGATCTTGTTAAGAAACCAAGAGATCCGGTCGGTTGGTCCGTCCACAGAACTTACTACCGGCCGAATCTTGTATGTGGCTGCGCTCAAGGAGCATTTGTCTTCGTCAGATAGCTTATGCGTTTTAATCAAGCTGTAGAATACAAGACAAGTTGGCGTTGTTAGCGTGAGCCTTGCAATGAAACGTCTGTCTAAGCCAGCTGATTTCAGCGCTTTCGTAGAAACGTGTGCACCACCAACTACAGTGACGTTTGCCTAATCTACGGCTGTTGTGGTGGTCCCGGGCTGAACTAATCGGTCCTCAGACATCTGTGGAATAGAAATGGAAAGCTGGTTACCAAAATGCCTTCTCATCCTTTCATTCCTAAGAAAGTTGAACTTCTCACAAAGGGTGGACTTTGTTCTCGACCGAACGGCATCACAGATGTCTTCCGATCTGCTTTCAATCCTTCTCCAGATCTGTCCTCGAAGCAACCGGCGGCAGGATTCTTCTTTCGTCGTGCACTTTAATAATGTGGAGTGTAATATATACTGCTTCTGTCTGATAGCGGCTCCTAGGAGCGACTTGTAGATAGCCGCGATTCTGGAATGATCGTCTGGGAAGCAGCATGCTGCTCCTAGTTTCATATTTTTGATCAATCGTGGCATTAAGCGACTATATCTGTTGCGAGCAGGCTTGGATGGATGTTATATTGATGAACATCCCGAGAGATAACATCAAACAACAGCTAGTTCGCAATCGGCTCTATGACCACGATTGTGTTATGCCCGACTGCGTGATTTGTCCGTACAGAAGGACAGGAGACTGTGCGCGCGGCGATCTCTATGTCGGAGAAACAGGGAGGGTGTTAGCCATTCGCGTTAAGGGACACCTTACTGGTATGAGAAGGCAAAGCTTACAAAGAAGCTGTCTCAACGGTACGCCGGAACTGCAAGAACGAATACTATAGGCAGAATCTACGCCCTCCAAATAGTAACAGAACATTTCTGTTTTTGCCGAATCCCACAGAAAAACGAGTAAGAGGGTGTAGCGGTTAAGGATCCGAGCATCGATCTTACCACGGCTGTGTAAGGAACGGGGGCAGGCATAACTCCAACGCCGCGCGAACCCCCCTGGCGTCGCACACGGTGCGCCACGAAATTGGACGAGTTGTCGCGGTCCGGTGCTTCCGACCGCTAGAAACGGTTCCTACAGAGACATGCGGCACGCCCTTGCCTTATTTCAACGTTTCTTGGATATGTATATGAATGTGGTTTCAAAAGGACGATCAGCGACAGTTTATCCAGGAATCCTGGTCATGTGTGTAGTTTCTAGCGTCAGTATTTGCCATCTACAACTTCTTCGGTCAATTTTTACCCGTGATTATGGTTATACAACGGAAAATGGTCACTATTACCCATTCTCTCGGATCAATTGTCCTACTACAGACTGTTGCCTACCACATCCTGTGGAATCTTAAGTTCTTTGTTAGAAATGTAGGTTGGGAGCTTAAACACTGAGAACATTTCGTGCTCCGCGGCTAACCATACGTCACCGAGCGCACGTCCGCGTTTCAGCGCTGCGACGTCGCGTTGGAGTGAGGTCCTGGAGCCTGTAAGGAACCCATGTCGTGGCCTGGGTGGCGCAGTGGTGTACGTGCCGCGTTATGGCTGTGACGTCACGAGTTCGGTTCCTGTGCTACGCCGTGCCTTTGCGCTTTTACCATCGGATTCCATTGGTATCGGATTTCCATAGAGATTTCCATATCTGAACGTTTTTGGAGTTTGCTGATGTTTCCACTACTTATTCCTTGTCGACATATTGTCGTGTCTGTTATGCCTAAGAAGTCGCACAGCCATAAAAAAGTGCATAAAACAGTAGGACCAATCACAGTATCGCAACGTATGCAGACTACAGTTTCTTCACATCCTGACTCATTACATGGGCCTAGGTCTTCCGGGAATGCCATTCCACTCCGGTTTTCGAAGCAACTCGGATAAGTGATGATGTTTCATTTCTTTTTCAGAGGAATCTAAAGCAGTAGCTAGTACTTCCTCTGCTGCGAGATTGTTTCACAGTTCCTGCCATATGCTACTCCGCTGCAGCCCAAGTCTGCAATAGTGATACAGTCCCATTTTCTCCAGTTACCTACCTTGTGTAAGATAACAGTTCTAGTATAGCCAGACATTTTCCTCCGAACAGGTCTGTCCTCCTGAAAACGTGTTTGTGCCTTCTCTGGTTAGTGGCATCGCGACTTCGGCACAATCCTCTTCTGGTTGAAACTTGTGGTCCTCTTCTTCAACAATCTCCAACTTCTACACTTCGTCGATTTGCAGGGTTAGCAAACATTGTAGAGGTGGAGTTAGCAGCAGCTTATTATGACCGCGCGGCTTTGTAAGCATAACAGAGACGACAATATTAATCGAGGTGATAGGTCAAAGAGAAGATCATGAGATCCCTTATTATAGCGTGAGTACATCGTGGTGGCACTCACCTCACCGACAATGAGAACCACTGATTGGCGTGAAAGTTTCATTTATCATCACATTTTGCATATTTGGGACATTGCTGGTGTATCACGAGATGTTGACAAGGCATATGTAGTGAAAACATCAGCAATCTCCGAAAAAAAGTTCAGATATGGAAATCTCTATGGAAATCCGATACCATGATAAAAGTGCAAAAACAGGCGCAGCACGGGAGCCGAATTTTGATCGCGAATCTGACCCTTTTGACACTTTAAAGTGACATAAATGTGTAGGAGATGTGTAGGAACAAATTGGTGAAGGAGTCAGCGGCTATGAAAAAATGCAAAAATAGTGCATAGGACGGGAGTCGAACATCAGGCCTAGCAGCTTTGAAGCAGCCGCGTAACCTCCAGAGTCACCAACTCGCTTGCCGCAGTGCCTTTCGCCGCGTCCCATACAACAGCGCGCGTTCACGCATGCACGTGGGCACGTGCTGACGGTGCGCTACTGCACCCCGCCTTCGAGGGCCCGTAGCTCTTTTGATTCAGGGACTCAGCAAAAACGAAACATGTTTTTCTACCATATGAACGGTGGAGATTCTCGCAGTACTATCCATTTCCCCGTTCCTAGCTACACCTGAGGCCCTTCCCTGGTTAGCTGACGCTTCGGAGCAATCGTCTTTCGTCAGAACCCTGCTGATCGTATGGTATGGAAACAGCGGAAGGGGGGGGGGGGGTGGTTCACTCTCTGATGAGCAGAAATGTGACCTGGTTTACACTTGCGCGGCTACGCGGCGCGGCGTGATGGTCGCCATAGATATCGATTTTTCGCGCCACCCGGTCAATATCTATTCCGACTATGATGCCGCGCCGTGCGGCGCAACTATAAACCAGGCTAAGGAGGTGAATGAGTCACACCCGTCTCCGATGAGGTTGGAAGATCAGCCTTCGACTGTTTTCACATGGTCAATTGGTTTGTATTGTGCACTTATCGTCGCTCTATTCCACTACCGTTTCAAACTGCTATAGCATGAAACGATTCTTGGATGGCTGATCTTTCAAGCCCCTCTTGTGTTTCCGAGGCAGTGAAAGCCAGTAATGCCAAAATGTCAGCTGAACAGAGTCCCTCATTTGGAAATAAATAAGTACATAGTCTTAGTTTAACGACTGGGGATCTTTGACTTCCTTACCCGGTAATTCTGGTAGCAAAGACTCCAAGGGAGCTGAAATTTTCGATAGATTCGGAAAGAACTGAACCTGAAGCCGATTCCGAGAGTGCACTGACTGTCTCCAAACTGCCTTGAGAATTACACAGAGCCTCTATAGGACTTCATTATGCTTTAAAATTATTAATAAAAGCAACCTTCTGCTCCTATGTTCTTCAAACTTCGACCGCCAAGTTGTTAGATGGTGTATCTTGCGCCACACGAGGCTTTGAGGTGAATCTTTATTTAGGCATGATGATTCCACCTTATGTCGTCTTCAGGTGCCAACTGGATACACCGCGAGAGCGGACGTTCACCCGTGTTAGTTGACCAGTAAGGTAAAGATCAAGATCAAAACCTTGTTTACGATCTACAATATTTACAACGATTACACTCATTGGCGAATTTTACTGTTTGTTCGCTATCCGGCCATTTTTGGATAAAACTATCCTTTATTAGTTATCTGGTTTCCGGTGTTTCGTTATTAGCTCATCCCTGGGGTGTAATGAATATACTGTGGCTTGTGAAGCTGGCAGATGACGAAGTCAGTGGCACATCCTTCTTTGGAGGCAGACCTAACAAAAGCGCAGTCGAGCTTAAACAATTGTGCACCTCTCAGAACCAGGTCGACGCCATTGTTCTGCTACGCCAGACTCGCCACACCTGCACCGCGCTCGCCGAAATGAAACAGCAATGGCTTTTTTACTTCAAAAAATAACGTTGCCCTGCGAAGATTTCGTTGCTGCCTCTCGCAGTATTTGCCTTATCCTACTAGTTAATAAAGCATCATCGATGTCAAAAAAGGAATTTGTCTGCTTGGCGTTCTAAGCTTTTCAATACCTTAATGTCGCCACATGCCTGATCAGTTGCAACAATTGGAACAATTATAATATTGTTAGACAAGGGCATATTCGAAAAGGCAGAGCACATTCCTGATCAACAAGCACATTTCTCGACTTCGAATTGAAATAAAAAAAATTAAATTATCTATATATACAATTTTAACGTCGAATAGAACACTTTTCAAATCAAATTGGACACTGAACACTTTTCACGACAAATTGGACATTCCTCTAAGCTCGCATATGAACTTTGAAATCAAATTGAACGTCTTCCAAATCGAGAAATGCTTCTTACAGTTTAAACTAAAGACTCTCTAAGATGGTTAGAATAACTTTACGTTCAAGGAAAACTTAGAATAATAGAATAATTTCTTTACTTTAGCTGCCGAATGAGCGAAATAATTTTACAAAATTTTTACTTTCCGAGAAAAAATCATAAATAAAATTTTGTGTTAAGGTGCAGCAAGGCAACAATTATGTCCTGCATTAAGAGGCTCGATCGCGCTATGCACTCAAAAAGTTCAACGCAACGTTTATTCGATTGATAGTGTAAATACTGCTTACATGCGGCAAGAAAGCTAGGATATGTGTATTTTTTATAATTGCTTGTGTTGCACCGATTGCAAGTGTGAAACTGATTGCAAACAGAAAAGTTGCTATCAATCGAATAAAAATCGCGAGGTTTCGGAAGGGGACATGGCGCAATCTCTGTTTTGGCAATGTAAAATGGCCGCCTTCCTGCTCCTCAAAACAAAAGTTAAATCATTGATTTTCTTCAAAAAATAAAATTTTTATAAAATTTCAAACTATGTATCCTCTTATTGGGAAGTAAAGTAAAACTTCAAAGAAAGTTGTACTAAAATTTTCATTGAACAAAAAATTATTCTAACATTTTTTGAGAATTTTTGCGTTAATATAGAAGAAGCTAGTTTTGATTCGGAAGATTTCGCTTTGATTTGAAAAGTCTCAGGTTAGCTTAGAAGAGTGTCCAATTTGATTTGAAAAGTGTCCAATTTGGTTTGGAATGTGTCCAATTTGATTTGAAAAGTGTCCAATTTGATTTAGAAAGTGTACAGTTCGACGAGGAAATGGTATATACTATTATATTTTCAAGTGAAACTGGACACATTTCAAGTCCAAATGCACATATTTCAAACCAAATTGGACACTTTTCTACGCTAGCTTTAAGACTTTTGAAATCAAAGCAAATTTTTCCAATCGAAATGACCTTCAAGCCGGCAAGGACTACAAACAACAGATAAGTTGGTTAGAATAATTTTCTGCTCAAGGAAAATTTTGTATAACTTGCTCTGAAACTTTCTAGTTTACCTACTCCAATAACTGAAATAATATTATAATTTTGTACTTTTAAAAGTAAGCGATAAATTAAAAATTTTCTTGAAGCACAATTGAAGAAGAAGCAAACAAATCGCGCAGATCGCGCCGTGCACTCCAAAAGTTCGTCGTAACTTTTATTTGATTGATAATGTAAATGCCACTTACATGAACCATCAAAAGGAAGATATGTGTGTTCCTTACAGTTGCTCTTTCTGTCTGGCTAACAGGTGAAAGCTCCATGCAGACAGAAATTCTGCTATCAATCGAATAGAAAGCGCGATATCTTAGACGAGGGCATGGCGCATCTACTTTTGGCATTAAAAATGGCTGCCTTTAGGCTCTCAACCAATACTTGCCCTCTGAGAATAAAATTTTTATAAAATTTCAAACAATGTGTTTGTTCACTCATAGGGTAAGTGAATTAAAACTTCAAAGGAGGTTATACTAAAAATTCCTTGAACTAAAAATTATCCTAATCTTGTTAAAGGGTTTCTAGTTTAATGCAGAACATACTCGTTTCAGTTTGGAAAAGTTCATTGATTTCAAAAGTCTAAGGCAAGCTTAAAAGAGCGTCCCTCTTGATTTGAAGTGTCCGATTTGATGTGAAAATATATGAATATTTATTTATTTATTTATTTATTTCTACTCCTCCAAACTGAAACGAGCTTCTTCTGCATTAATGCATGCATTAGACTCTTTAAAAAGATTAAGATAATTTTTTTCAAAGAAAACTTTAGCAAGTATATATCTTACTCTATAATAACGCGCTAAGCAATGGGTCATACCATCGATCGGCGCGGCCGCAGAAATTACACAATAGGGGGGGGGGAATTCGGTGGGAAAAATAGGGGGAAAATGGGGGAAAATTACGACACGAAAATAGCGAAAAATACTCAGACGTCTTCTCCCTGCCTGGGAACTTCAGCCCCGGAACAATCGCGATCACTGAAAACAAATCTGAAGTTCGTTTTTAAAGTATCGATCGTCATCGATCGATTGATCAAACTATCGATTTTTGTGGATTTCGTCCAGGCGGTCCGAAACTTTACCTCTGGGGGGTAATCGAGTTCGCTGAACACGAATCTGAAGATCGTTTTTGAAGTATCGATCGCCATCAATCGATATTGATCAAATTACGGGTCGCGAAAATAACGGAATATACCCAGACGTCTTCTATGTACGTGCCAAAGGATTCGGAAGACGTGCGGAATACGTCGCATGACGTGCCTGAGACTCAGAAGACGTGCCAAGGACGTCGCTCAAGGTGTTAATAATTTTATGAAAATTTTATTTTTTGACAAAAAATATTAGGTTGCTGCAGAAGTTCTCGCCATTTTCAAGACAACGCATTTTTTTAGTTTTTCAAAAAAAGCGAAACACGTCAAGAAACGAAGTAACCGTCACCATGTTGTATCACTCTTCTCCACCTTTTCCTTCGAAAAACCAACCAGCCAGCGTTCCATGTCGTCCTCGTCATTGGACGTTTTTCCTTGCATGGCATTGGAGAGAGACAGGAAAAGGTGGTAGTCTATTGGTGCAATATCTGGGCTGTAGGGTGGATGAGGCAGCACTTCCCATCCAAGGCCGAGAAGCTTTTGGCGAGTCATTGTTGCAATGTGTGGTCGAGCATTGTCGTGCAAGAATCGGATTGTGCCATGATTCAGACGGTTTTCTGCGATCTTGGCGGCCAGTCTATCCAGCTGCTGACAGTACAAGTCCGCTGTTAGAATTTCGTTACGGGCCAGCAGCTCGTGGTAGATGACATCTTTGTAATCCCACCAAACAGAAAGCATGATCTTCTGGCTGTGGCTCAAGCTGCTCACCCTTGTCAACCCAGTGTCTGATCCTCTTGATGTTGACGTACAGGCACCACTTCTCGATTTTTTCCTGTGATGATGGACTTCAGCCAACTACTTGTGCGCTTGTACGAGAGCCATCGGGTGGCCACCTCAGCATGTCGCTGGCGGTCGCGTTCTGTGAGGTCATTGGGAACCCATTGTGCCAACGTGTGCATCGTAGCCAGCTGATGTAGGTGCCTGGCGATAGTGGCATAGTGCACACCCAAGTCCTACGCAAGTTCACGAGTAGTCCGCCGTGGGTCCGATTCCAGCAGCTGTCGCAATCGGTCGTTGTCGCCATCGGATTCACGTCCTGACCTGAACGAATCTTGAAGGCTAAACTCACATTTGCGAAAGCGTACGAACCATTCTCGTGCAGTGCGATCAGACACTGTGCCCTCCCCAAATGCACCATTGATGCGACGACAGGAAGCAGCTGCTGACTCATCTAATTTGAAGTCATACAGTAAGAGACCTGTACTCCTTTGAAAGCTCCATTTTGCTAAGCGTTACGCGAGAGTGAGTAACTAGCAATAATAGTAAACTTATACATACCTGATCTCTTTATGTGAACAAAAGATAATTTCCTATAAGGTAACGTTAGTGAGAAAAAAGCACATTTAAAAAATGGCGGGAACTTTCGCAACAACCTAATAACAGCTTAGATTTGTTTTAAAGCGCAAGACAGCAGTAATCATTTAGTGCTTCAACAGATGAGATATCGTCACGTACTCGAAAGGAAAAACCCTCTCTTAAAACCGGCCTTAAACCATTTTTTCTTTAAAAAATGAGAATTTATAAAATTTAGAACAACGTGTTCACTTATTATGCAAACGCTGGGATAGGCGGAAGTCTTATAATGAAACGAACCCAAGGACAGTGATGATCAAATCGCAGCACACAGCGATCGCAATATCGGCAGTGTTTCGACCTTAAACAATAATATAAACGAAATGTAGAAACGAATGGTACATAGGTGGACAGTGTGAACTCTCGCACCTGGATGGCTTCAGCACTATACATGTGGGACAAAGCGCAGACGATGGGCATTTACCCTCACTGACATCAATTATTGTTTTACACCTGAAATATTTTAAGGTCATCTTCAATGAACTAAGCCATGAACTTCTCATCTCATCTTCTATTAAACCGTCAGAGCATGCTGGCTAACATTTCCTGTTCGCGCATTCAGATTTATTCGAAATGAGTGATACAGATACCGATAACATCCGTTGGCCACTCAAGTACACAACAGCCAAACGTTACAAAAAATATGTTCCAGACACTTCGCATCAGGAATATCGTATCTGTTAAAATCACATTAAGATGGGTTAGCAGCCATCGAATGTCAGACAGGATTGAGACTTGACTGCAATTTCGACTGTCCTAATAATTAATTGACCTCATTTTCACAGTCAGTGAAAGATCACGGATATTGATTTTCTATTTTTAGGACTGTATAATAATAATGTATAATAATACAAGTGCTACGACACGCCTAACGGCGCGTCTCGCACTTGCCCGCTTCGCGAGGTCATAGGTTTAAGCTTTATTCTCAGAAAATACTCTCACACAAAAAGAACGTGAGCAAGAGGAGGCTGCGCTTCCTCTGGTGCAACAACATCCCATGTTGAACGGCAAACCTTGCGCGCGCGAGGTACGCAGAGGCGTCCGTTCAACATGGGATGTCCGTTCAACATGGGATAATGCTGAGTTCTGAATGCGAACGGAGCGTGAGCAGGAGGAGGGTGCGCTTCCTCTGCTGCAGCAACATCTCAAGTTCAATTCTGAATGTGATCGCTTCGTAGGGCGACTGTGTCTCCCCTTCTGATTCCAGACGATTGTGATGCGACGAAGGGGACCTGCCTTCTGGATTCAGGCACTCAGAAAAGCGCGCAGACGCCGTTGTGTCAAGCGGAGGAGGCTGCACTTCCTCTGGTGCAACAACATCCCATGTTGAACGGCAAACCTTGCCCGCGCGAGGTACGCAGAGGCGTACCTTGCGCGGGTAAAGTTCGCCGTTCAACATGGGATAGTGCTGAGTTCTGAATACAACCGCTCGTCGTACGACGACGATGAGACCTCTGTTTCCTTTCTTTTCGATCTTCTGAATCCAGACGGTTCTGGTGCGACGAAGGGAACCCGCCTTCTGGATTCAGGCACTCAGAAACACGTCCAGACGCCGTTGGGTGAAGCAGGAGGAGGCTACGCGTCCTCTGCTGCAACAACATCCCATGCTGAACGGCATACGTTGCCCGCGCGAGGTACGCAGAGGCTTCGCAAGGGGTTCTATGAGATTGCGCGAGGTCATATGAAGCGTATCTCAGGCAGGTTTGTAAACTGCGTGAGATACGCTTCATCATCTACAGGGCGGGCAGCTAACTCAACTATATAGTGGTAGATATTAACCAGTGGTAAGTTGTCGGAAAAGTAATGTCACTTGCTTTCGATTTGCTCTTTCTCTGCTTCTTAGCCCACGTAACTGTACTTATTTAAAGAGCGTTTTCAAAGGCATCTTCTGACCCAGTTTCGTTCTATTTCGTCGACTTTGAAACAAAATTTTTAGACTAAAGATGACCGAGCAAAAATGCCGAGTGCGCGTTTGTTTGCTGTACGACTTCAGGCAAGGAAGAAATGCTGCAACATCTCACCTCCTATCTGAGGAATTTGGTAACGAAGTTCCATAATTACGCCAGTGTCAAAGATGGTTTCAAGGCTTTCGAGATGGAGATGAGAGCCTTGAAGAAGAGGGACGTCAAGGGCACCCTCAGGTTGTGAGTAACGAGGCATTAAAAAAAGCTGTCTTGTCGGATCCAACCCAACCTACACGTGAGCTCGCAGAGAAGTTTTGCTGTCACCATTCTACCATCACCGACCATTTGCATGCAATTAGCAAACCAAACCGGTGTGGGAAATGAGTGCCACGTCAGCTCAGCGACACAAAAAAGGCTGCACGGATCGTCATCGCTGGAATTCTCATCTGCAGAACCAAGAACAGTGGCTTCTACGGTACCATCGTGACGTTGGATGAGAAGTGGATCCACTACGATAACACCGCAAGAATGCGGCAGTGGTTAGGCCCCGGCGAGGCTCCGAAAGCGACCGCGAAGTCTGACATTCACGGAAAAAGTTTTCTTTGTGTTTGGTGGAACAGTGGAGGTCTAGTGCATTTTTTGAGGTGCTGGATCCAGGCCAATCTGTTACGGCAGACCTCTACAAAGATCGATTAAGCCATGTGGACCAAGCACTGTGTCAACAAGGAGTGAACACAGCAACTGTGGAATTTCTCCATGACAACGCTCGACCGCACGCCGCAAATATCACGCTGAAGAAAATTAAGGAGTTGGGTGGGAACATCTGCCTCACCCGCCTTGTAGCACAGATCTCGTGCCATCAGGCCACCATCTTTTTTGCATGTGGTAGTCTGCATTGGATCGTGAAGTGTTTCGAGTAGAAAACGTCTACGTGACACAGTACACACGGCGAGACAGAGCCGCCATGCGCGACTGTGGCACAAGCCTACATGATAAGATCGTATAGGTCTTATATGATTAGCCGGGAGGAGTCTAGGTACCACTCTACAAAAAGGGGAGGAACAGGCAGGCAGCCTGGCTTCCGGAACGTCGTCTGGTCTCGTGGGCGGACCCCACGGTGTCAGCTTATCAGGTGAGCTGTGGCTCCAATGCCATAACATTTCCCTCTTCCAAAGAAGCTCGTCCTCGAGCGCAAGCCAGCATAGCCCAGCAGGAAGTTGTCGCCATGGTACCATCGTTATTGTTTTCGTCGCCATCGCCATTATACTCCGTGTCCACACTGTGCGTTCATTACGGTCTCCAAGCTATCGGAATCTCCTTGAACTAGTTACACTAGTTACGAACCACAAATTACTCTCCTTTCTTTGAAATGTGGATGGCGATAGAAGAACGTGATGAGTTATCATAGTAGTGAAGCTCGATGTAGTCGAATCTTTATTGACGACGTTTCGGGCCTTAAGCCCTTCTTCAGGTCTAAAAGAACCATGTCGCCTATACGTGATACATTGCGTACATTCAATAGCAACAAAACGTCTGACACACTACAGACCTGGATGGGTAATCGGGAAGGGAAGCGGGTAAAGCCAATGACTTCGAATACGTGGCTTGGCCGGAAATGAGGTGCAGGGGTCTCTGGGCTGCTTATATAGAATCGCGGGAAGTGACCGGTCTCTCGTCTCTCAATGTCGCCATCATCCTCAGCAGTCACATCACTAGCCCTTAGAGACTGATAAGGCTCATTGCACATTTCATTTCTTCCCTCTTGTTGATGGGTGGTCGCCAGTGCTTTATTTCAAGCGCTTCCTTGATCTTCCTCTCTACTGGATCTGTTAAATTCCTATGGAGGATCGAGACTCGCAGCTGTGGCAGTGGATCACGTGTATGTCTGAGGGTACGATGTCTAGAGAATGGATTATCTGGGTAGCTTTGGGGGCTACGCAGTGCTCTATAATGTTCATCCATTCTCATATAAAGTGGTCTCGCTGTTTCGCCAATGTAGAACTCTTCACATGTCATACAAACCAATTTGTACACCACACACCTCATTTGGCAAATTTGGTTATCCTCTTCACATATAAAGCAATCTGACCTTTCACACTGATTCTCGTATGGACGCGACGCTGTAAGTAGACGTCGTAGAGATGGAGGTGGTCGAAACACGAGGCTTATAGGGAGCCTCGATCGTTTTACGACACGGTTGATGCCCAAGGCGAAAGAATCCGTGATGAAAGGAACAATCAGAGGAGAACCACCAGGTCGTCGCTGAGGTTTCCAACAACGACATAGCTTTGTGCCATATCCGTTCTGCCGCAGGATTTCTTTGACTTGATCTTCCACTTCTGGAGAATTCGTAGTAGTGAGGGCTGTAGATGTGGTTATTGTATGATGAACGACATGTCGTTTCATAAACAAAGGATGGCAACTCCGCGCATGTAAAATGATGTTATGGGATGCCGGTTTCCTGTACCACATACAGCTTACTTGACCTTCCGAAATTCTCACTTTCGTACTCAAAAACGGTAGAAATCCATCTGAAGCTGGAGTCTCTGATGTTAACTGAATCGTAGGAAAAGCAGAATTCAGCCGCCTGAGTGTCTGTCGCAATGTTGCTCGCGATTTACCCACAACAAAGATGTCGTCGATGTATCGCCCAAAATATAACACTCTTGGGGATAAGGCCGGCCGCTCAAGATGGTCCATGAATATGATGACGAGCAGCGGTGCCAACCTGCTTCCCATCGCAAGACCTCGTATTTGCTTGTAAAACACATTTCGAAAACGGAATGTGCTCACGCCCACAACGTTTCGTAGAAGCTCCTCAATTTCTTCTATTCGTAACCCAAAAAGCTGCATGTTCTGGTGATGCTGCCGCAAAAGCTGCAAACAGGCCTCAACAGCTCTTCTGGTGTCCACGTTCGTGTACAATGCAACCACGTCGAAGCTTTCATATTCTAGTCGTTCTTCCCCATTGAAATTGCATTGTCTCAGTTGTTCAAGAAATTGTTGCACATTCCTTAGGTGTGCCGGTACATACGAAAGTAAGGGCGACAAGAGGTGTTGCAAGAACCAACTAATTCGATCGGTTGGTCCGCCGCAGGAAGACACTATAGGCCTGGTCTTGATGGAAGTGTTATGTAAACGAGCTACATTCCCTTCCTTTGGTAGCTTATGTGTTTTCACTAGTTGGTAATAAGTAGGTACGCTTTCGTACTTCGGCACTAGCTGAGCGAGAAGTGATCTCTCCAATTTCGTGCCCAGGACTGTGCGAATGGTATTTTCCAGGCATATACACTCTGCCCTGTATTGTTCACGACTACTCATTACGTACGTGCTAGTATCCGATAAGGCAGCTTCGCTGAGAGCAATATCTCGTTCCTGAGACATTACAACAAAGCCTCCGCATTTGTCTCCGACTGAGAATCGCAAAGAGTTCTGAGTACGAAAGTGAGAATTTCGGAAGGTCAAGTAAGCTGTATGTGGTACAGGAAACCGGCATCCCATAACATCATTTTACATGCGCGGAGTTGCCATCCTTTGTATATGATACGACATGTCGTTCATCATACAATAACCACATCTACAGCCCTCACTACTACGAATTCTCCAGAAGTGGAAGATCAAGTCAAAGAAATCCTGCGGCAGAACGGATATGGCACAAAGCTATGTCGTTGTTGGAAACCTCAGCGACGACCTGGTGGTTCTCCTCTGATTGTTCCTTTCATCACGGATTCTTTCGCTTTGGACATCAACCGTGTCGTAAAACGATCGAGGCTCCCTATAAGCCTCGTGTTTCGACCACCTCCATCTCTACGACGTCTACTTACAGCGTCGCGTCCATACGAGAATCAGTGTGAAAGGTCAGATTGCTTTATATGTGAAGAGGATAACCAAATTTGCCAAATGAGGTGTGTGGTGTACAAAGTGGTTTGTATGACATGTGAAGAGTTCTACATTGGCGAAACAGCGAGACCACTTTATATGAGAATGGATGAACATTATAGAGCACTGCGTAGCCCCCAAAGCTACCCAGATAATCCATTCTCTAGACATCGTACCCTCAGACATACACGTGATCCACTGCCACAGCTGCGAGTCTCGATCCTCCATAGGAATTTAACAGATCCAGTAGAGAGGAAGATCAAGGAAGCGCTTGAAATAAAGCACTGGCGACCACCCATCAACAAGAGGGAAGAAATGAAATGTGCAATGAGCCTTATCAGTCTCTAAGGGCTAGTGATGTGACTGCTGAGGATGATGGCGACATTGAGAGACGAGAGACCGGTCACTTCCCGCGATTCTATATAAGCAGCCCAGAGACCCCTGCACCTCATTTCCGGCTAAGCCACGTATTCGAAGTCATTGGCTTTACCCGCTTCCCTTCCCGATTACCCAGCCAGGTCTGTAGTGTGTCAGACGTTTTGTTGCTATTGAATGTACGCAATGTATCACGTATAGGCGACATGGTTCTTTTAGACCTGAAGAAGGGCTTAAGGCCCGAAACGTCGTCAATAAAGATTCGACTACATCGAGCTTCACTACTATGATAACGAAGATATAAACATGAAGCTCAGGGAAACAACTGTCCTAAGAAACGTGATGAGTATCAAAGGATATGTACTGGCTATACTGACATGATATGGCTATGAGTGTGGCTATGGTTGTGCTGTGCACTGAAGCCACAGCTCACCTGATCAGCTGACCCCGTTAGACCAGACGACGTTCCGGACGCCAGGCTGCCTGCCTGCTCCCCCCCCCACCCCCTTATGTAGATAATGATAAATGATAAAACACACTATTTATGTCACACGTAAGTACCAAGACTCCACCCGGCTAACCATATAAGACCTGTACGATCTTATCATGATAAGCCATTAAAAACCAGTTTTTATCATGGAAGTAGCCGGTTGTCCGAGATCTGCGCTTTTTACTCTTGCTTCCTCTCGCCTCCTCCCTCCTCTTCTCACCATCAACGGCTGCTGCAGCTGTAAGCACCGGTGAAGCACCGCCGGCAGCAGCCCCTTCCTTCTTCTTTCCTCTGCACCCAACCAACACCAATAAACACGCTAGCATCAGTTAAACGATGGTAGCAAAAAGCTCCGGTGACATCGGAGCAGGCATGGTGACGAGTGGTCGTGGTAGGTGAGGTTAGCAAAGTGAAATTGAACATGAAATCTTTTCCAGTCGATACAGCACTCGTTGGCAGAGAAAAAATTCAAAAACCGTGAGGAAGTGAAAATTTGGGTATCCATATTCTTCGAGTCGCAGCCAGCGGAGTTCTTCAAGAACGGCATCCACCCTTTGCGAGGACGTTGGTGAGATGTCATTGATAATAGATTACGTAAACCTAATATATGATATTAGGTTTTTTAAAAAAGTCATGCACCAAAAATGTTGAAAAATTTTCAGGATTTAACAGGAACTTCCAAGTAGTGTTTTGTGCCACGTGCTTGTAGCACAAACATCCTAGAATATTTCGCATACATGGCAAGTTGCTTGTGAGGGTATATAAATACTATGACTGCAATGAAGATAAAGCAATGGCGTAGGTCCACGGTCTATCATTCAACGCGATCTACGCCCAGTGATGTTCTACGAGTTCCTGCAGCATCGCTCCGCAGGCCAAGCAGCAGCTAACATCTGTGCTGTATTTGGCGAAAACGTTGTTACACGATGGACAGCGTCTCGATGGTTCAATCGGTTCGAGGACGGAGGTGTGTCCTTCGAAGATGCGCCCCACTCTGGACGCCAGTCGGCGGTGAATGACGACGCATTGTGGCTCGCACTGAAAGAAATGTCAAGCGCAACCACTCGTGAATGATCGGTGGGTCTTCAGTGTCATTATACCTCCGTTGCTCATCATCTTCACGCTGGTCTCAACTTGGGTACCCTACGATCTCCGTGACTCGGACAAGGCTTGGCGACTGACTATCGCTCAGTCTCACCTTCTTCTTTTTCGTAATAAGGATTTTCTCGAAAACGTCGTCACGGGAGATGAATCTTGCGTCTTCCTCGTTAACCATACTCGGAAGGCCCAGTGGCTCCCTCAAGGAGAACCACCTCCGAAGCTACCAAAGGCGGACGTCCACCAGAGGAAAGTAATGTTGTGCTGTTGGTGGAATTCTCGAGGAATGCTCTATCATTAGCTCATTAACGATGGAACCGCAGTAACAGCAAACATCTACGCTACACAGCAGCAGAAGCTGAGCGAGGCCATGTCGCGGAAACGACAAGGGCGGAAGAATGTTTGCCTTCTTCACGACAATGCTCGCCCACGTTGCAGATTCGTCTCTCCAGAGTTACAGGAGCTTAGGTGGGAGGTGCTGCCCTACCCAGCGTTTTCGTAAAACCTTGCGCCATCAGACTACCACCTCTTCCTAGCTCTAAAGCAACACTTGAGGGATAGGAGCTTCAACGACCGAACCGAACTGGAATCCGAGGTGGCGCACTTCTTCGGGTCACAGCCGACTTCATTCTGGAAGAAAGGAACTCGTGATCTCCCCCTAAGGTAGCAGAAGGTTGTAGATATAAATAGTAGTTACTTTGTTGATTAAAGTCGCTCGCAAATAAAGCAATAAATTTTGAAAAAAATTGCGCTGTGGTGCAACACTTTTTCATCAACCTAATATTTCACATGGTTCATTAAGTGCCTCTCTGGCAGCGTTTTCCAAGCTGAAGCGGTGAACAGTTCTTCGAAGGCTTAACGAAGTCTGAGCCACACCACCAACCCGCGCCGGCCCGTCGGTTCATAGGTTTCTTTTTGGTCAAAACAGCACAACATCAGCCTCGTCGATCTTGAGGAAGCGGCCTGGCGTATCAAGTTCCAAGTGATCGCCCTGTAGGACAGCAAGCTCAGGAGGATGCACGACATTTGGGAGACGAAGCCCTCGAAGAGTCATTTATGGAGAGGAGGTTCCATTCGGCAATATCAGTGATACAGGTTTTGTCCTGCACCCATCTGTCGTCCATCGCGTCGAATCCTACAAAATTCTGTCACCTCGTCTGCCCAATCTCGGCGCTTTTTAAGAGAAGCGGAAGAAGTTATCCCTAGCAGGAAGTCCTTATACAAGGTCGTCAACTGCGACCTTCATGTGTGTGTATTAAGATGGCTCTCAAGAAGGAGTATAGGATAGGAGGATTTGGATCTGAACGACGGAACGAAAACGACAATGCTCGCGATGGGATTCTGTTCGCCAAAAGCCTTTCTTGTGGAAACTCTATCTTTATAAAGAGGGAACAACATCGTTGGACATGGAATTCACACAACGGTACGACTCATGCGAAACTCGACCACATACCTACCAACCGATGGTAGTGTCTACTGGCTGCTGCAGTAGTGCCAATGAGGACGTTTTTGGTCTGCATATCCAGATACGATAACCGTCTCCAGATACGACAGGCCAATCAAGGAGAACCTTACAGAGAACAACGAGCTGCTTTTAAATGGGCTGTGAAATGCTCGCCTAACAGGGAGCGTGGACCACATTTCGAACGCCAACAAAGGGTTGCTTCAACGAAGAAGTGCGGAACATATCGGAACTGGAATACTCTGCATGTTAAGAGAATGGGCTGACGAAATGTACATGGTGGAGTTCCCGGGACATGCAGTTACGGTCTCTAGAGCTGTAAAACAGTATTCGTAGGGTATATCAGATAGGATCGGTGGCCACGTTCATGAAGATCCCCATAAAAAGTGGTCTCAACTAGAAATCGCACTCTCCTCTTCCGACTCATGATCGCAGTTTTATTCGGCTTAGTTCTATGTACTCCTTTTCTTTGGGCTCCTTCACAAATGTCGTTATCAGGGATGGGCGGAAATTTTGGAAATTTCCCCAGAAAACAGAAAATCGCTTTCGTCAGAAAACAGAAATCAGAAAAGCCAAAAAAGCCAGAAAACAGAAAATTAGAAAACAGGAAATTTCGAGATCATCATCGTCCCAATTATTCTACCCAAAGATCCATTTTTCCAGTAGCAAAAGCTTTTGCATGATTAGAAATGCTTAATTTTCAAGCTTATAAAAATTTCTTCTACACTCCAAATTCAACACAATCAGCAAATTGTAAATCATGACTGATAGTTCCTAGGAAATGGTCCCACTAGTAGGAAACTGGCCTTTCAGATTACCAAACGCGATGAAGCCTCATTGACCACTATCTTTCAACTCCATTGCTTGAGTTTATAGACACACTCTCAACATACTCTAAAGCTGTGCTAGAGACTTGTTATGTAATATACTGGTTGCTCCAGAATCTATATTCCTAGTTGGTCTCGAGAATACCTTTCCTTGTAAGTGGCCTAGTTTCCGCGTAGCTGAAAATTTCCAGGACAACTCACCGATGCACTTTATAGCACCTAGTTACTCCTTACACGACTAAAGATGTTGTGTACTGGCTTGATATTTCACCTAGGAATACGAGATTGTGACTGAAGGGGTTGTCAGCACAACAGTTTTTGGGTGAAAGTGCTTTCTTGAATGCGTAGAAACTACAAAATGGGCTCAAACACATAAACTCTCCATCATATTATCATTATTACCAGACGTTCAGCGGCCTAGCGACCGCCAGACGTCTGGTTGGGGGCTTCGCCTCCAAACCCCAAGAATAGAACACCCCAATCTTCCTCTTCTCTTCTTTAGGCCTTCTTACAGCAAGTAAAAAACTGGTTTTACTATATAGATTAGTGCAGTGGGATGTGGTAGGACAGAATTTTCACTGCGCATATGAAGCCCATCCACCCACCATCGCATGGACGCGATTTATTCTCCGAAGCGCTCGTCATCTACGTGTCAAGAAACAGCTAATGAGAGTCCCAATCCGGTGCTTAATCAGCAATATCATAATTAAAATTAATCGGTATTGGTCGACACAGCTTACTGTCCGACGGCAATAATACTCCGAATCCCATGGTCACTCTCTCTACCCCTCCCGAAATACTTCCTCACCTATGTGCTGGCAAAGAAACGGAGTGAGAGCCAAGCACGCACATGTGACACTGAGTGCCGATTCACGTGTCACTACGTACTGTGCCACGACGCCTATGACACTCCTTCTGCAGCCTGACACACGTGCTGCGATTTCTGTAGCCGTCTTCAGAAATCCGACACATACTGAACGATCATTATTCATCATTTTCAATAGCGTTTGTCCCGCTTGTTGGCGGGGTCCGCTCTTCTGGTCTGGTGACGCCACTTCTCCCGATCAAACGCTTGATCGGGATGGACACCAGCTAACTTCAAGTCCATACGCAACGTATCTAGCCAACGTTGCTTCGGGCGTCCTCTGGGCCGCTTTCCAGGGACCACAAGATTCAGGCCAATTTTACACACGGCGTCGTCGTTAGCGCGAAGGACGTGGCCGTACCATCGAAGACGAGCTTCGCGCAGCTTCTCGGATATCGGGGCGACACCGAACCTCTGTCGTATGGTGTCGTTACGAACGCGGTCCAAACGCGTAACTCCAGCCGTCCACCGTAGCATTTTCGTCTCCATTACACTGAGGCCGCTTTCAATTTCCTTCGTCACAGGCCAGCACTCAGCACCGTACGTCGATACTGGGCGGACGACTGCTCTACACACCTTTGATTTGAGGTACTCAGGAATTGTCTTGTCGCAAAGCACCCCAGTCAACGAACGCCATTTGGACCAGGCTGCACTCACACGTGCGTTCACCTCCAACTTTAGACTGCCATTGGACGTGACTGTTGATCCAACATACTTGAAAGATGTAACTCGTGAGAGCTCAGTACCATTGATCTTAATGGATCCATGCTCATTCACATCCATCGTCAAGTATTCCGCCTTTTGACGTTAAGCTTGAGTCCGAACAATGCTAAGCGATCGCACCACGCTTGTACCTGTCGCTCGAGCTCTGCTTTGTCTTCGCATGCAAGCATGACGTCATCGGCATACAGCAGCGTCCAAGGAGCTGCCCTTTGGAGATCGCGTGTGACGATCACGAAGAGCAGTGCGGAGAGCGCAGATCCCTGGTGCACTCCGACAGAGATTGGAAACTCCATCGAAGTACCCGCTGGTGCTCGCACTCGGCTTATTGGGCACGAGTAGAGGATGCGCACCCACTCAATAAGCTCTTCAGGGATACCATGTCGTCGCAACGCGTACCATATCACTTCCCGCGGAACGCGGTCGAAGGCCTTCTCCAAGCCCAAGTAGGCAAAATGCACCGGTTTCTGTTTCTCGCGGTGTTTCTCTAGCAAAAGACGAATAGCGTGAATGGCATCAACAGTGCCACAGCCAGAGACGAAACCGCACTGATTCGTGGAAAGCTGGACGGCATCCCGAATACGTCCATCGACAATTCGCTCAAAGATTTTCATGGTGTGCGAAAGAAGGCGAATTGGACGGTAACTAGCACAGTCTGCAGGACTGCCCTTCTTTTCCAAATCGGAATAGTCGTGCTTTGCTGCCAACCTTCAGGCACTTTCTTCTCAGCAACAACCTGATTGAAAGACTCAGTCAGCCAGTCAGCAGGGCACCAGCCCTTCGACTTCCACAGGTCAGCTGGCAGGTCATCGGTACCAGTGGCTTGACTTCATCTTCCTCAGGGCTGTTTCAGTTTCGCTCACTGTGATCTTTTGAACGGGACCGTATACAGGTGATGCAAAAGGAACAGCAGGATGTTCAAATTCAACATTCGAGATTTCCTCGAAGTATTCGCACCATCTCTTCACAGCCCTCTTAAGATCCATCAGAAGATGACCGTTCTCGTCGTTAATGCCAAAGAACTTCTCGATGTCTTCTGCTTGGCGACAGCGAGCTTTGGCGAGGCGGTAACGATAACGCTCGCCATCGCGCGTCTCCAGTTTTTCACTCACATTGGCGTAGTGTGCGGCGTTAGCACCGGCCACTGCCATCTTTGCCGCTTTCTTCGCTTCTCGATAATTCCGCCAATTATCGACTGTTTTATCACCGATAAATACGTGATATAGCCGTTTCTTTTCCCTGACCTTCTCTCTGACATCCTCAGTCCACAGCCAAGCCTGCTTGTCGACCAACGCCGTCCAGACTACGTTGTGCCGAGTTCTAGGCGTGCAGCCCGGGTTATCCCATCAGTATCATCCTTCCAGGTTTCGTCGGCAGTTGTTACCATCGGCAACCGAATGCGACTAATAACTGCCGCTTCCTTCTCTTTCTGTCTCCACCATTTGATTCTAGCCGTCCCGCATCGCTCAACACGTTTACACCTCGGAGGTGTGATCTTCAGCGAGCAGATAAGTGGACGATGTTGCGTGGCAACCGTCTCATACGGCACGGTCTTCGCGTCTGTGACAAGACCTTGGTCGCGACGCCTAACAAGGACATAGTCAATCTGCGTTTTGGCGTTCCCGCTATAAAACGAGATGAGGTGGGAGTCACGCTTTCGAAATTTGGTATTCACGATGGTGAGGTCATGTGAGTCTGCATACTCAAGTATACACTCACCATCGGCGTTGCGTGACCCATAGCCAAAACCACCATGACAGCTGTAACCGTCTTTCGCTGTTCCGACGGGTCACCTGCCACAACAATCATGTTTTGTGACGGTACTTCCGATGTCTTCTCATCAAGCAGGGACCAGAACTCGTCCTTGGTTTGCTCGGAGGAACCTGTCTGCGGAGCACGCGGAAAAGAAATGACATCGTCGCTCTTCTACGGCGACAACAATCTTCATTAAGCGGTCATCGAAACGTTCTACGGTTGCAATCGCGTCACGGAAACGCTCGGAGATGATCATACCGACACCACTGGTGGTCCTGGGGCTTCCACATAGAACGGCCTTGAAGCCACGTCCTATGTCCCTTGACTTGCAGCAGGACCACCTCGTCTCCTGCACTGCACAGAAATCTATCTTTTTTCGCTCCAGTGCTTCTACCAACTCGCACGAGCGGCCCGTCAACGTACCCACATTCAACGTTGCTACGCGGGTCTTGCCTACGTTACGGGACTTTCGGACTAGCTCACTTGCCCCCCGATGCCGTCCTCGCATCAAGGACCCTCGCATACTTCTCACACTCGCCGGGCTTTGCGAGTGCTCGTCGGTTCCCGCGGACGCCGTGGCACTATCTCGAGAACTCTGAAACGTCATCGACCATATGATGTGACACAGGATATTCGTAGGCCGGCCTATCACTAGGGCCTGTCGCCTGCATTCGATTGTCCGTGATTGGCTCGGCTCGCAAAAGCAAGCAGTTTCCAGTGGTACCACGTGGAGGAACGGACATCGCCACCATACTATACAGGACGTGATTTTCTCTCGGATAGAGGAGGAGAATTCGTTAACAGGGTAATGGAGGAGATCACTAGAATAACAAAAATCACCCATATAACGACCAAAGGGTATAACCCGAGAGAAAGTAAGAAGGTATCACGGAGAGGCTGAATGGAACGATCGTTGCGATGTTAAGAAAGGCAACCATAATACCGGTAGAGAGGGCTGCGCGGCTGCCATTTTGTATGATGGCATACAATATGACACCGCATACGGCAACAGGTGAATGCCCATTTTTTGTATTACATGGAATTGATCCCGCGTTCCCGTCCAACATCATCCCGAATGGTGGTGTGTCGTGGTACACTATGGACAAGGCATTGGAGGACTATAAGGCGGAAATTTTGCAGGCGGTGGCAGAGACGCACGAACGCGTGAGGGAGTACAATGGGAGAGAGAGGGAGAGAATGAAGAGGCTGTATGACAAGGAAAATAAGGTAGAGAAGAGGATGTACCCCAAGGTGGGCGACAGGGTGTACGTGATGTCGCCAAAGGAAAGAGCGAAAATTTCGCACCCTAAGTTGACGTGCGAATGGGCGGGACCCTTCAGAGTACTCGAAACAAGTGATAACTCTGCTTTAGTGACGCGAGTGGGCGAAAATGAGGAACCGCTAAGAGTTCAGCACGATAAATTAAGAATAGTGCCAGTAAATATGACAGACGAGCGCCTAGATTGTGAGCACATGCGTGGGCGTAGGGGAAGAAAACCGAGGACGAAAGTATGTAAGATCAGTTCTTCCAATTTCAGGGTGGCAGCACTCACAAGCCCGCAGAAAGAGGACACATACTATTTCAATGTGTCGACGAGTGCTTTTCCGCGACAAAGATGCGAGACATCGAAGGAGTGGCCTTCCCGGGAGCCTTTGGGCGTCAGCCCTTCGGTGATATTTGGAGCGCGTGGAAGACGATTTCGATCTTTATTCGAGAGGACTTAACCGTTGCGAGGAAAATCGAGCTCTTCGGAGAGCGGGCAGTTGTTCTAGATGTGGAGGCCCTACGGAGGAATTTAAAATTGGCATATTCGGTTTGCACCGAGTGGACCTAGTTTGGCCTGGCCACGAACAAAATCGCCAAACACGAGCCGGTCGAGAATAACAACGTTGTCGAGTTTTATAGAGCTGCCTTCGAGCAGCTGAAAAAAGAAGAAAAGGACAGCAGAGCAGCAAGAAAAGAAAAACAAGGACCTACCGGTTATGCAGCGCCGGAAGCGGCGTTATTGCTGGAACGAGATGGGCCTAGAGGAGGTCTTATAACGAAAGTTGTCACGTCATATGGAGCGCTAAAGGAAACCCTGCTTAACTGGGCGACGTTCGGCATCTGGGTGATAGTATTCCCAATCGAAGTTCGAGGGAAGACGGACGTGATTGAAGAAATCGTGGGAATCGTAAGAAGCCACCTAGAAGGTGGAGGAAAGGTCGTGACGGCGTGGACCCCAATAGCAGCAGCCAAGAAGGACAGCTGGATAGCGGTGGTCCCGCTGTGGAGGGCGTTAGACGCTATTTTCATCCGGATCGGTGGAAACGAGCAAGTAGTAGCCACGGCGAGCAACTTCATGAAAGAAGGGAAAGTGTTCCTGGAAGCAGATTCACCAGAGTCAGCCACACAATTCTGCAATACGTATCCGGACGTTGCGGCCGCGAAGTTGTTGTATTCAGCTATCACGAAAAAGGCGGTTCAATTTCGGCTCCCAGAATTGGATCGGTCGTTGCGGACAACGACTCCTCGCAGGAGGGGCATGTTAGATAAGGATACGGATAGCAACGGTCGTGATGGGGGGATTCCGTTCAAGAAGAGAGCGTTTTAGGTGAAACGTTCGATTGAAAGGGCGGTCGAATGTGGTGGGTGATCTGGCGCGCGAGAGTTCGCTGGAGGCAGAAAAGTGGGCACGAGTAGGGTATTTTGGGCGCCAAAAACAGGAGGGAGGCGGTGTTGTGTGTTCGTGGGGGAGCATTTTGGTGTTCTTTCTGTGGGGGGGGGATACGTTGTTCTTAGTGAGCGCGTGCCCCGTTAGCATTCCTAAGTGGATTCATTACT
>OX377206.1:41181744-41403677 GCA_947396885.1 Heligmosomoides polygyrus polygyrus
ATTATGCGACCTGAGTAGGAGTATTTTTCCAATTGTCCAATTTTTCCAATTTTCCAGGAGACGAGGTGGTCCTGTTGAAAGTCGAGGGACATAGGCCGAGGCTTTAAGGTCATTCTGTGGTGCAGTCCTAGGACCACCAGCGATGCTGGTGTGATCGTTTCCGAACGTTTCCGAGACACGATTATAAGCGTGGAACGTTTTTAATCACCGCATGATGAAGGTCGTAGTCGCTGTCGAACAGCGTATTATCGTATTTCGCCTCTGCGTACGCTCCGTAGGCAGGCTGCTCTGAGGGAGCCAAGGATGAGTTTTGGACCCTGCTTGATGGAAAGGCAGCAGAGGTACCGTCAGAAGACGCTGTCGTTATTGCAACTGACTTCAACGGTCGTGTGGCGACTGCGAAAGATGGTTACAGCTGTCACGGCGGTTTTGGGTATGGAGCACGTAACGCTGATGGTGAGCGAATCCTTGACTATGCGAACTCGCGTAACCTCATCATCGCGACCACCGTATATCGAAAGCGTGACTCCCATCTGGTGTCTTTTTATATAGTGTGAGCACCAAGACACAGATCGACTTCCTCTTTGTTAAGCGTCGCGATCGAAAGCTGGTTACAGATGCGAATGTGGTGCCGTACGAGACTGTAGCCACACAGCACCGTCCGTGCACTCTTAAGTTCACCGCTGCGAACTTGAGGCATGTCGAGCGATGCGGTCCACCGAGAATCAAGTGTTGGCGGTTGAAGGGTTAAAGGAAAACGCTGCAGCTTTTGTTTCTCGTATTCGATTACCGACAGTGACAACCGTCGACGAAACATGAGAAGATGCCACCGATACGATATCACACATTGTATGTTTTGAATTAGGCATGACTAAGCCTGGACGCCACAAGATCGAGAAGCTGGCGTGGCTGTGGGCTAATGACGTAAAAGAAAAAGTCCGAGAGAGGAAAAAATTATATCACGCGTTCCTGCGCGACAAGACCGCAGACGAATGTCGTATGTACAAGGAGGCGAAGAAAGCGGCAAAGAGGGCCGTAGCCGTCGAAAAAGCGTGATGATGATCTCAGCGATAAACTCGAGACGCGCGATGGTAAACGACATCTTATCTTTATCGACTTGCCAAGGCACGCCATCGTCAGGCCGAGAACGTCGAGTCATTCTTGGGCATCAACGATGAAAACGGCCATCTATTGATGAACCACAAGAGGGCTATGAAACCATGGCATGACTACTTCGAGAAAATTTCGACTGTTGAGTTTGCCCACCCGCCCATCTCTTGCGCCCCTCCTAAGCACGGTCCTATGCAGAAAATCAATGTGGAGGAGACGGAAGCGGCTTTGAAGAAGATGAAGCCAGGCAAAGCAACGGGCCCCGACGATATAGCGGTCGACCTATGGAAGTTGAGGTGCTGGAGTCCTGCTGAGTGGCTAGCGAAGCTTTTCAACCAGGTTGTTACGGAAAATAAGGTACCTGGTAGTTGGCAGAAAAGCACGACGATCACAATTTGGAAGAAGAAGGGCAATCCTGCGGACTGCACGAATTACCGTCCAATTCGCTTGCTCTCGCACAGTCTTCGAGCGAATTGTGGATGGACGTATTCGCGATATCGCCCAACTTTCCACCAATCAATGTGGTTTCGTAGCGGACTGTGGCACCATCGATACCATACATGCTGCTCTTCTTCTGGTAGAGAGACATCGCGAAAAGCAGAAATCGCTGCACCTAGCTTTTCTCGATTTAGAGAAAGCATATGATCGTGTACTGCGTGACGTTATATGGTACGCCTTACTACAACACGGTGTTCCCGAAGGGCTTATTGAGTGGGTGCGCATACTTTACTCTGGTCCAAAGAGTAGTGTGCGAGCGCCAGCCGGCACATTGGCAGAGTTTCCTATCTCCGTCGGTGTTCACCAGTGCTCTGCGCTTTCCACGCTCCTTTTCATTGTCGCGATGAATGCGCTTTCGAGAGACCTTCAGAAGCCTACCCCCTGGACGGTGCTGTATGCAAATGACGTAATGCTTGCAAGAGAAGAGAAGAGCGAACTCGAGCGACAAGCACAAGCTTGGTACGACCGCTTGGTGATGTTCGGTCTCAAACTAAACGTCAAAAAATCTAAGTGCTCGACGACAGACGTAAACGAAGCCGAGTCTATTGAGATCAATGGCTGCGCTAGTACGGACGACAAACTTCAGTACCTTGGATCTGCAATTGCGTCTGATGGTAGTCTGACGTTCGAGGTCAACGAGAATCTCTTAACAATCTCCGCAGAGAAATATAGTTGGTGTACTGACCATACACACTCCCTTCGTTACGATCGATAGCACTGCAAAAGAAGTCGTAGCACTCTCGAAAGAAGGGGAAGTAACTATTTATATCGCTCGACTTCCAGGTACTTATGGAGAGTAGTGCGTTCGTTAGGAACCAACCGTGTGACGTAAAAATCCATAAAATAAGAGCAATACTGAAGGAGACGCTATCATGTACAACGGCGACTCACTCACTCACTCATGGATCACGATCTAATGTGCAGATCAGCTATTCAGTATCGAACGCGGACCGAAAACACATCGACGCATACCTTGCTCAATTTCGATGAAGCGGTAGTATCACAAAAATGCTCCACTAAATGTAAAGATAATGAACTAACCCTCGAGAAACATAAATAAAAACAATCGGTACTGGTCGACCGGTCCATACCGTTTACTGTCCGACGGCAATAATACTCTGATTCCTGCAATCATTCTCACCTCCCCCTCCAACGCCCCCTTCGTGCTGCCTGGACGACATTCACAAAAAAATCGATAGTTTGATCAATATTGATTGATGGCGATTGATAATTCAAAAGGGAGCTGCAATTGCGTCTGATGGTAGTCTGACATTCGAGGTGAACTAGCGCGTGAGCGCACCGTGGTCCAAATTGTGCTCGACGACCGGCATTTTATGTGACAGGAAGATACCGGAACGCCTTAAATCGAAGATTTATAGAATCATTGCCCGACCATTAGCGATGTACGGAGCTGAGTGCTGGCCCGCAAACGAGGAGGTTGAGACTCGCCTCAGCGTAATGGAAACGAAAATGCTGCACTGGACGGCTGGTGTTACACGTCTGGATCGTATTCGCAACGATGAAATACGCCAGAGGTTTGGTGTCGCTCCAATTGCTGACAATTTACGTGAAGCTCGCCTTCGTGGTATGGACACGTTCTCCGAGCTAGTGGTGGCACTGTTCAGAAGGTTGGCCTTAACATAGATGTGCCCGCAAAACGGCCTAAAGGGCGGCCGAAGCAGCGATGGCTTGATACGTTGCATGTGGACCTAGAGGATGCTGGTATCCATCCCGATCAAGCATTTGATCGCGTAAAGTGGCGTCACCACACCAGAATAGCGGACCCCGCCTCGAAGCGGGACAAACGCTGAAGAAGAAGAGGAATCGTGTTGTTTAAAGGCAAAATCCGCATCCCGTTAAAGCGGTGATTCTAGCAGTATAAAGAAGAGGGCGCGGTGCGGTTCTTCGCCCACCTGCCAAACGTCGTACCTGAGAAGACTAGCAGTGAAATTCCTGCATATTGAGATGTTTGGTCCTTCTTCATTTCCCGTCTTACAGAAAATGTTTTGATCTACATAGCATGGAAAATTATTGTTACATATCTTCTTTGGAACGAATGAAGAAAAAATTCCGTAAGAGGCGCTCCGACACGGGCTGCAATGCTACCAACACGATCTGAAGGGTCTTGTCAATCCGGGAGTGGCGTTGTGGATAAAACTGCTCCATCATAATCTCCAAGCTATGAGCAAACAGTGTTTCAAATTGTACGAAATTGGGTATATTTTTAGTCCTTTTATACGACTAGGTATTTGTTGCAGGATTTACGGTCCACCTACTTTTGAACTTTGAGTTCATCTGCCCCAATAAGTGTAATAAATTTATAAAATTATCATTTTTCGAGAAAAAATATCAGTTTAAATTTTGTTTAAAAGCACAACAAAAAATCTTTTGATGCATTACCTTCCACCCTTCTCAAAACAACCCGAGTTAGAAAGTAACGTAAGTCAATTTTTGGATCACCAAGGAGTACAAAGCAAGCCGCCGAGCATCGTATGGGTAAAGCTAATGATTCTCGTCCACTCCTAATTCAGCTGATGTTATCTTTGAGATCGAATTGCGTTGCAGCGTTCTGTAACGCATATGTACCATTTCCACGTCAAATTGGACACTCTTATAAGCCCGCCTAACATTTTTGAAATCAAAGAGAACTCTTCCGAATTGAAGCAACCTTCATACAGGTTGAATTAACGAACTACAGACTCAATGAGATGGTTAGAAGAAAATTTTGTTCAAGGAAAATTTGGAATACTTTTTTTTTGAATTGTTTCCCTCTAGCTGCGAGTGTAATAATTTTATAAAATTTTTACATTTGGAGAAAAAATAAAAAATTAAATTTTTTTTCAAAGCGCAGCAAAACAGCAACTGTATGGTGCACTAAAAAAGCAGATTGCGCCACGCACACGAAAAGCTCGTCGCGATGTTTATTTGATAGATAGTGTAAATGCTGTTTACATGGAACAACGAGGTATGTGCGTTCTTAGCCTTTGCACTTGCTGCATTGTTTACAGTTTTTTGTTCAAGAAAAATTTCAGTATGATTTGTTTGAACCTTTAATTCACTTACCCAATAAGTGAGCACATTGTTTGAAATTTTATAACATTCTAATTTTTCGTGAAAAAAGTGCTTTGTAGCTCGTTTTCAAAGAACAGAAAGCCGGAAATTTTACTGCCAAAAAAAGATTACGCCATGCGCTCGTAAGGACGTCGCGATTTCACTTGATTGATAGTGTAAATACTGCTTACATGAAACAACGAGGTGGGGATATGCGCGTTCCATTCTAATTTCCGGCTTTCTGTTCTTTAAAACAAGCTATTATATAGCATTATTTTTCCACGAAAAATTAGAATTTTATAAAATTTCAAACAAAGTGGTTCACTTATTGAGTGAGTGAATTAATGGATCAAAGAAATCATACTGAAATTTTCCTCGAACAAAAAAAAACTAGGCAATGCAACAAGTACAAATCCTAAGAACGCACATACCTCGTTGTTCCATGTAAATAGCATTTACACTATCTATCAAATAATCATCGCAACAAGCTTTTCGAGTGCATGATGCAATCTGCTCTTTTAGTAACCATATGGCTTACACTCATTCGGGCAGCTAAAGTAAAAAAAATTCAAGTATAGTTCAAGTTATTCTCGATTTCCCTTGAACAAAAAAAAATTTTCTTACCATCTTATTGAGTCTGAGGTTCAACCTGTATGAAGGTTGTTTCAATTCGGAAGAGTTCTCTTTGATTTCAAAAGTCCTGGGCGAGCTTAGAAGAGTGAAGAGTGTCCAATTTGATTCGAGAAGTGTCCAATTTGGTTTGAAAAGTGACCAATTTGACCTGAAAATGGTATATATTGCGTTTCTCCTGCTTTATGGATATATACCATTTTCACGTCGAGTTGGACACTTTTCAAATCCATCTGGACACTCTTCTAAGCCAGTTTTAAGACTTTCGAAATGATGGCAAACTTCTCAAAGTGGAAATGACCTTCAGGCTGTCAAACTAGAGACTCAATAAAGAGGTTTAAATATTTTTTTTGGATCTATCCTAGTCCGGGGAGCCACATAACTAAGAAACAGGTAACAAAATGAATTGAAACTTACCGAGCGGTCCCAAAGGACGAAATGGAACCTAAAAGGGACTAACTGCTTACAACCGCAACAAATGTGATTTTTTCGTTTTTTTATATGCGACTTTTCTTGTTTAAGTTTAGACGTTGTTCCGTAAGAGCCGCTCGGTAAGTCTCAATTTTGGCCATTCTTGACCATCCATATGAAACGTATATACCAAACGATAGAGCTCGATCTCCTGAGCTCAAATATACTCTTGGGTTTTCAAGTGGATGACCTTGGGCGAGTTATAGCAAAAAGACGCGTCCGGTACTGTAGATGCATGGCGCAATCTCTTTTTTGCAGTGGCATATGGCCGCCTTCCTGCTCTTCAAAACAAACTTTAAGCCATTATTTTTCCTCAAAAATTTTTTTATAGGAAGGTAAAGAGCACCTTCTGGAGTTCGTTCAAAAGGATCCCCGGTGTTGCACCCGTGAGCTGGTAAAAGAGCTCGAGCGCCGTCATACCACCACAGCCGGCCACCTGCGTGCCCTTGGAAAGACATGGAGCCACCAGTTGCAGGTACGCAGGGATCCATACATAATTTCTAGAGGAATCATTCTTGGCTCGAGAACTTGGTCACTGGCGATGAAAGCGGGTAGTCTACTTTAACCATACGCGAAAGGCCAATTTTATACTTCGGTGACCATGTGTTGTAGGCGATATCACGCAGTGCGTAGCAGCCCGCACAATACAGCGTCGCTGAGAACTCCGCAGCGGGTGTTATACTTCCGCTGCCAACGTCGCCACAGACGCGTCGACTTCACCAATAGTGCCATTCGCTAAAACATTGAGTGTTTGGGAGGGAGTGGGAACCTAAACCTTACCTTCCCTTTTCCTTTTCGCTTTCTCGTGGAGCAAGTAACACAAAATAAAACTGTGTAGAAAATAAGTAGTGTTTCCTTGTTTTCTGAAATAAAACTGCAAACCTCTACGAAGAGCTTTTTCGAGATAAAATTCATATTAATTAAGAGTTAAACTTTCCGTTGAATTTCGAAAATTCCACGTAAGTTTAATTTAAATGCGATTTAACGAAAAAGGCCTTTGCCAAACTCCAATGAAGAAATTTAACGAAAATGCTGGTAAAATAGTTAAATCGGTAAATCAGTAGAGGTTAAATGCTCAACACTGCCCTGCACTTCTATTATTATTATATTTTGTCTACAATGAATTTGTAGCCAGGTTGATGCTGTTGGCCAATGGCGCATACCCCGCGGCGTATCGGGGACGGTAAATTCAGGGTATGCCTTCTAGGTCGTGGGCCAGATGGCCTGCTGTAGGCAAATTATAGCAGCCATGTCACGGCTACGCCCCCTGCTCATAACGGGCAGTGTGGTCTTTTTTGTGGAAGTATGTGGCAGCTCCGCTAATTCCAAATTTTCCAAAAGTCCGACCAGGTAGGCGTCGAATGATTTGAACCTCAGCCCCACACTAGCTGCGTGAGTGAGCCTCACGTAGCTGCTCCTAACTCTTCCTCGTTCATCGTTCAAGGCCAGATCACACAAAAGATAATAGCTTTGAAGCAGTACTTGCGCCTAAAAACCATGTGGCTTCATGTTATTAGCCCTCAATGGAGAGGATAAAAAAGGAGAGGAGTCTGGCCCTCTCATCCGACATCTCACCCATCTCTTTCCCAAGACCGTTTTGAAAAACTACTTTATCACACCTATCCAACCTTCTAAAGGCAAATATGGTTAGTAGGAGAAATTTCGTCAGATTAACAATGGTCTAGCAGGCTACCGTTCATACAAAACAGAAATCATCATCAAGTCTCTAAACATATTAAGGAAACCACACAATGTAAGCAAATCCGATGCAGATGTGATCACCTAGCGTTTCTATGCGCAGTCTTGTCACCAAATGATGACATTGAAAACGCGCTGCGATGTTAAAAATGTGCTCGGATGCTCTCCTGTTGACGACGTCGCCGATGTCCCCACAGAATCTATCGATAACGTCGGCAACGTCTCTGGCGACGTTGCTAGCGACTTTGGCGTCGCCAACGTCGGTGACGGGCTGTCGGTGACGCGTCCCAGCGTCGGCGACGCGTCGCCGAAGTATAACGTAGGCCATAGGTCAAAGAGAGAGCGACTCAGTTGCGGCGAACCCAGGATTACCACACCACCACACGACGCCGAAGTCGGATAGTGGAACTTCATCAAAAAGAGGTAATGCTCAGTGTCCGATGGAACTGCAAAGCAATCACTCACCGGGAGCTGCAACCTGAAACGCTACTGTCACCAGCGATGTTTTCTGCAGGCTAATGAATTGCGTAGAAGCAGCGCTTCGTGGAAAACAAGAAAATATCTTCTTCCTCCGCGACAGTGCGATTCCACACGTTGTGAACGAGTATCTGTGGAGATCATAAAGGTCAGAATACACAGATTAAGGGCGGGGCGACATGAGCGCCAAGAGAAGACGTCGCGTATAAAAGGGCCAAGCGCCCGGGGCGCGCTCTTCGCCACCCTCGGAGCAAAGAGCTCCGACCCACCGCTGCTACGAGATCACCCTCACGGTGATCATCATCATCACCGCCGTCATCATCCTCACCGGCATCGCCCTTCTACCACCCCATCTATCATTATAAATTGTTGTGTTTCGTTTCTGGTTCCAATAAACTATTATAATACTCCACTTCACGTTCGATACACACACTCTGGGATCCTAGCCCCGATAATACTACATGGGGGCCATCCGGGTCTCAGTGTGTGAAAGTATCAAGTGGAGTATCGATTTCGAGCATCGATTGCTCGATCTAACCTAAGGCGCCGAATAGAGAGAAAGGCGTGTGTGACCAACAGTGGTATAGAAACGAAGTGAAAGAGAGGCCGATCAGAGAGAAAGGCCAACGTCGTCGTGAATACAGTTGATTGTGCCGTCGCCAAGATCGGTAGTGGTCAAAAGTGAACTAATGATGAATCATTCCAGTGGTACCGTACCCTTCCAACCCACGACTGAAGCAGCAATCATGGAAAAGAATCACAGCGAGGTAAGAGAATCGGAGCAATGGGGTAAAGAGGAATCCTTTGTGGTGAAGGCATCGGAAGAGGTGCGGCAGGTAATTGATCGCATAAGGGAGATCAGTGATCAGATAAAAAACGATCTGGAGGAAGCGCGTATCGCCCCGAAATAAAGAAGTGAAAATGGCGTGTGAAGAGTTGGAAGAGCTAAGGAAAGGGGCGGAAACACACCTGACTTTCGGAAGGGGAATGATCATGCTGTTAAAGAGCAAAGGCTTGAGACGCTAGAAGACATGCAAGATTTCTTCGCAGTAGTGGAAAGAGACGGAGATTTAAGATTCAAGCGTTGCAAGAGAAGGAATTCACAAGAGGGAGATCGGAGAGTATGGATGAAGACGAAATGGAAGCAGAAGGTGGTCCCAACCTGTTGAAGAGGCAAGAAGAACGCCGGAGAGTAAACCATGAAGAGTTGCAGGCCAACTGGAGACAGGAAATGCCGAGGACGAAAGACGAAGCAGGGCCGACTGGAGCAGTCTCAGAGCGGCACTGGAGGCAGCCTTCGGTTCCCTTGGAGAGAGTCGAGCAGTCCGAGCAAGCAGGTCAGGATACATGAGAAGTTTCCTATCATACTTCCAGGCTAGTGCTTGTCCTAACCCCGGTGTATTTCATGGAAAGGCAAGGGAAGATTTTAAGGAGTTCCTCCGAAAATTTCGTAAGAAGTACGCGTCTCTAAATCTCAGCGACAAGTCCTAATAGAAATTCTGGGAGATGACCATTTGCAAGAGAGAGCGAAAAATGTGTTCTTAGCCATTCCCCAGGAGGTAGTGGAATGTGGATTTGAAGCGGTGGTGAATGAAATGGAAAGGGTGCTGGCTAGTGATTCGACAGCCGCAAGAATGCGAGCATTAACAGAGTTGAAGAATTTGAGGTTGAGACCGAACCAGACTATTTCCTAATTTTGCGTAGCCTTGGAGAAACTGGCGCGTAAAGCGAATCCAGATAGTACCATCTCAGATAGATCACTAGAGTACGCAAACATTATTCTGGATAACGTAAGGAACTGGCCCGAGCATGTACAGTTGCTTAGTCTGCTGCAGAGGACAGACCCTAGGAAAGCCTATAGTGAGATAAAACAGTTGGCTATCATGATAGAACAGTCAAGGGGAATGTACGGACACAAGGGGATCGGTAGTGAATGACTGGAGAGGTAGAGCGAAATCATACAAGATCAACCGAGAAGAAGCGTGTAAATTCATAGAGCAAGGCACAGAACAATATCGACAAAACCCCGATAGCTCAAAAGAAAACCAAGAGACGAACATAGGAAATGTTTTAATTGCTATAAAGAAGGTCATATAGCGCGTAATTGTCCCTTACGGCGATCAAATGGGGACAACGTTCGTAATAAACGGGAGGAGCAGCAAAGACAACCCTCCGTAAGAACGGGCCAAAACCAGGTGTCCGATATATTGCGTAATGCTCGAAGCCTGGGAAGTGCCACGCGTGGGCAGCTAGCGAGAGCAGACCTAATCGGAGAAAAATCAGTCGTTACGGTGAGCATGCTGCACGAGAGTGTGCCAGCACTGATCGACACTGGGTCAATGATTAGCATTGTCCCAGTTGGTGTTTTGGAAAGGGCGCATAGAAATGGCTATGAGGTAGACACCTTGAAGGCAATCGATCAGAAACTACTAGAACCAGCATTCGACGCCTCGAACAACAAAATGACATTCCTAGGAGGTGTAGTCATACCTGTGAGCGTACATGGGCGGGAGGCCGAGGTCGCCTTCTACATTTCGAAAGACAAACGACAAGAGATCATACTAGGAACGAACGCTTTAAGAAATCTAGGCGTCAAAGTGACATGGTCACGCAAAATAGACGGGAGTAATCATAGCGAAGCATCTAGAAAGGTAACGGTTGCGAAAAGAACTTACGTCCCACCGCATGGTTCAGCGTTAATACCAGCGTACTGTGATGTGGAAAAGGAATTGGTGTACTTATGGTTAGTGGTGTGGTCGTCAAACGACGCGATTGCGCCCGGTGTGTTCAGAATCCAAGATAAAATGACGTCAGTACCTGTTATGAATAAAAGCGACGAACCTTTAGTACTGAGAAAAGGAGAAAAATAGGTGAGTGGAGCACTGATAAGTGGAAAGTAAGATGGGAGGACGAGGAACCAACCATATTAGACGACAGTAGGCAGAAATTTGAAGGAGAACATAGAAACCAACTTTTGTACAGCCAGATTTCGCGCAACAGGACCGAGCATAGGATCCCGGAAGATTTGCTAATGCTCCTAGATGAGTTTGGAGAAGCGTTTGCCGTATGTGATCAAGAATTATCAGCTACAAATACGGTAGAGATGCAAATCGATACGGGCGACCATCCACCTATTAAAATGAAAGCTAGGCCTGTGCCGTTAGGATTGCGGAAAAAGTTGAGAGATATGCTAAAGGACTTGGAGGCCAGAATGATAATTGAAAAAAATTCTTCTGCATGTTCTTTTCCCATTGTGCTTGTCGAAAAGGATGGAAGCTTAAGATTATGCATAGATTACCGGGAACTGAATAAGCGCATTCGTCTAGACTCGTATCCACTCCCAACAATCGATGCAGTACTACGAAGTATGGCTGGAAGGAAATTTTTCACAACCTTAGACTTGTACAGTGGATATTGGCAAGTGCCACTGGCGCCGGAGGCGAGAAAAAACTGCGTTCACCACCTCAGAGGGGTTATACCAATTTCGAGTCACCCTCTTTGGATTGAGCACGTCACCTGCGGTATTTCAACGCATGATGGACGCGGTTTTACACGATTTACTAGGTAGCGAAGTATTTTGCTACATAGATGATATTATTATCTGCACGCAGACAAGGATAGACATTTGGAGCTCCTGCGTTTAGTGTTTACAAGGCTGATAGAAGCGGGACTGCGACTGAAAGCAGGAAAGTGTGTCCTAATAGAGCGTCAAGTATCATTCCTCGGGCACATAATAGATGGAGAGGGTGTTCACACAGACCCACAGAAAACTGAAGCTGTACGAAATTATTCAGTCCCGACGAACGCCAAAGAGCTGAGAACGTTTTTAGGAATGGCGGCTTTTTACAGGAAATTTTGCATGGACTTTGCAAGGATAGCAAATGTTTTGTTCGAACTAACGTCATCGAAAAAGACGTGGAACTGGACAACTGCGACCAAGCATTTGAGCAGGTGAAGCAGATGATCTGTTCTGCGCCAGTACTGAGCCAGCCAGATATTGACAAAGCGCGAAGTAACGAAAGACCTTTCGTGATCTGTACTGACGCGTCAACGGCAGGACTTGGTGCGGTTTTAGCGCAAGAGGACGAGGACAAGAACTTGCGACCGATTAACTTCGCATCAAAAGGGTCGAGTAAGGCTGAGAAGCGATACCATGTGACAGATTTAGAGGCGCTAGCTGTCATGTTCGCCGTACAAAGATTCCACGTGTTTATCTACGGCATGCCAACTATCGTAATGACTGACCACCAGCCACTAACTGCTCTATTCAAAAGATCTAATGTTTCCCCCGCGTTCTAAGATGGTCCCTTGATCTCCAAAGATACAAGTTGGACATAAGATATGTGAGAGGTCGAGCTAATGTGGTCGCAGACGCATTGAGCAGAAGAATGAGGATTCATTACGGACTACATGACGCCGTAGTAAATGGCATAGAGGTTCCAAAGAAATCAAAGTGGTTGGAAGAGTTGCAAAGTGATGAAGATTTTATAGAAGTGTTTGACGTACTGAGAAGCAACAGCGTGGATAGACCAGTGAAGTTGAAAGGGATGAGTAAGTGGATGAGAGCGGCTGACTTTATAGTAGATGATGATGGTGATCTAAAAATGTTCACAGAAGAAGGCAACCCTGTCTATGTAGTACCGAGAAGCGCAAGGTTTGAGCTGTTTCATGAGGCGCATGGAGGCACACTGGACATTTTAGTGCATTCAAGCTAGTGAATCGATTGCGGAAAAAAGTGTTTTGGCCAACGATGACCCAAGATATTAACCGATGGACTAGAGAATGCCAACGATGTTTCGTACATAACAACAGGCCAATATGAATCCCGCCATTGAAGCCCATAATTACTACGAGGCCGTATGAACTGGTAGAGTAGATGTACTGGAGTTAGGCATGACGACAAGCGGGAATAGATACGCTGTCACTGTGATTGACCACTTCTCTAAATTTGCCCAAGCGTATCCTACACCAGACAAATCGGCAGAGACAGTAGCAAAGATCCTCTTCAATCGTTGGATCGCGGATGACTGTAGATGGCCGAAGGCAATTCTTTCGGATAAAGGAGGGGAGTTCGAAAACAAAGTGATGGCTGAGCTCACTAAGATATCTAAAATCAGTCATATCACAACAAAGGGATACAACCCTCGTGAAAATGGGATAACAGAGAGGTTAAATGCCATTATTGTCGCAATGCTGAGGAGATCGACCACGTTGCCGACTGAGTGGGATGTGAGATTGCCTTACTGCATGATGGCGTATAATATGACGCCGCACAGGTCAACGGGTGAAAGTCCCTAGTTCTTACTTCATGGGATGGACCCATACTTCCCCTCAGATGTGAGACCAAATGGAGGTGTCAGCTGGTACTCTATGGATAAGTCTATGGATGACTATAGAGCTAACCTGCTCCTATGCATAGCTGAGACCCATGAGCGAGTAAAAGAATGCAATGACCGTATGAGGCAAACCATGAAAAATGAACATGATAAAAGGAACAAGGTAGATGTCGAACAATTACCAAAGCTTGGAGACCCAGTTTACATACGTTGTCCCAATGAAAAGTCAATGAGCTCGCATCCAAAGCTGCTCTGCGAATGGGCAGGACCTTTCTGTGTAATCGAAGTCATCGAAAATTCTGCAGTTGTGACTCGTATTGACGGGAACTCGGAGCCTGTGAGGGTTCAGTTTGACATGCTTAGGACAGTGCCCCCACAAATATCGGACGGCAGGATAGACACAGTGACCAATAGGGAAAAAAAGGAAGAAAACCTAAAGTCCGAGTAAGCAGCACCAACACTGCGTGTTTCAGAGGCGCCGTGATCGACTCGAAGGAGTGCAAAGGACATCTCGAATACCAGTGCAAGGAGGACTGCATGGCTTATGCCTGCTTCGGAGATCTCGAAGGAATTCACTTCCCGGGTGCTTTCAGCAAAGAACCGATTGGCTCGCTGTGGAGAGCATGGAACGCTGCGAGCATTTTCATGCGCTCGGACATGAACACCGCCCAAAAGATCAAAGCGTGGAAAGAAGGCCTAGTGTGTCTAGACGGCGAAGCATTAAGGAAAGTTCTAGACTGGCGTATCAGAAATGTATGGATTGGACTGAATTCGTGATGATAACCGATGGCATAAGACGACACGAGAAGATCGAGGACTGCAGATTCGAAGAAACCTACGACGACGCTCTCAAGAAACTGAAGCTGGAACTGGAAGAACAGGAAAGAAAGCAAAGGCCGCAAAAGGAGGGACCAACAGCTTTTGCAGCATCAGAGAACGCGCTGCTTTTAGAGAGAGATGGGAGTCGCCGCGGGATACTCACAAGAGTGGCCACTACTTTCAGCAAGTTGAAGGAAGTGCTAGACGAATGGAAGGTGTGTGGAAAATGGATAATTGTGTGGCCATTAGACACGAAGTTCACAGATGCGGACATTTGCGACGTGTTGAAAAGATGCAGTCAACACCTGAAGGAAGGAGGACAAATCATTTCGGTGTGGCCACCGGTTACGCAGTCGAATCAAGTCGCATGGATCGGACTCATGAAAGCGTGGCAGATGATAGACTCCGGACTTCTATGGAAAAAATCTCGGTGTCGGCAGCGCTAAGGCACTATACGCAACTATTCGGAACTGCGTCAAGGAGGCAGATTTGCCACAACTACTACCATTGGAGTTTGCGCCGTCGAGGACGCCGGCTCCCCGAGGGGGAGGAATGTGGAAATCAGAAAGGTCAGAATACACAGATCAAGGGCGGGGCGACATGAGCGCCAAGAGAAGACGTCGCGTATAAAAGGGCCAAGCGCCCGGGGCGCGCTCTTCGCCACCCTCGGAGCAATAGCTCCGACCCACCGATGCTACGCCCTCACGGTGATCATCATCATCACCGCCGTCATCATCCTCACCGGCATCTCCCTTCTACCACCCCATCTATCATTATAAATTGTTGTGTCTGGTTCCGATAAACTATTATAATACTCCACTTCGCGTTCGATACACACACTCTGGGATCATAGCCCCGATAATACTACATATCTGAAAAAAACTTAAATGCTTCGGATGGGATTCTCTGGGCCACCCATCGTTTTCGCCGAATCTGGCTCCAACACACTACCATCGGTTTCTCTCGTTGTCCAACCATTTGCACGAAAAGCAGTTCAACGATAGGGAGCAACATGAATGGTGTCTCGATGAATTTTTTCATCAAAGCTTAGGAATTCTATGGAAGTGGCATCCACAAAATACATGATAAATGGCAATACGATGTAGTTAGTAATGGTGTCTTCATTAGTCATTAGTGGGCGCGTGGAGAGCAGTCAGAGGAGGTGCCGGCAGTCACGTGCACGCGATACGTTTTGGTTGTTAGTTCGGATTACCCACACGAGCCAAACAAGCCTTCCATCTCTCCGGGTTCAGTGAGTTAGTACCATATATAGGAAGGACAAAACACTGACTTTTCTATCGGCGGGCCACTACAAGTTATTGTATGGTGTAGCATGATAGTGATACCGTTGTTGTGATAAGAGCCTCCCCGTTGAGTTCCTCTATAAAAGGGGCTCACGTGTGTTTTGGTGAAGTCGCCAGTTTTTTGTTCTAATACGGGTTGCAATAAACCCTAGTTCGCCACGCTTCGGATACAAAAGATCATCGGCAGAGCAGCAGACTTCTTCAACCGAGGAGAAGCCGCAGAAACACCGGTACTATTCCAACAATGGAACTGACTTGGGGGTGCCTTTTGACATCCGCCCTTAGGCCGTGAAAAGCGGCTACGGCGTGTCTCCTGTCTCGGATGAAGAGAGACAGTGTACAGTATCAGGCGGCAGACATCGCAGGCCAGTGCGCTTGATCACAAGCAGCGGCTCATTGCGACCTGGTTGCTGGCAGTGTACACTGCTGGGAGACCATGTGCTCACCTCATACTGCTCGTTCAAGAGCAAACATGACACATGAGTAGGATTCCAATGACAGTGAAGACATCGAGAGGTTGTTGCTACAACGCAGGAGCAACTATCGTCGATGAGGACGACGCTCGATAAGTTAATGAGTGCGGTGTCGGCTCTCGCACAACTTACTTTTGGTCATAAATAGTCCAGTAGCATTGTTGCGAACCATGCCCACATCAACACTCGGGAAAATGGAAAAAGGTTATGCTAAGAGTGCCATCAAAACTATTGCGGAGTTTTCGCAGTTTGTAAGTAAACATATAATGGTACAGCGCGATATCCTTTCAAAAGAATTGCATAAGTTGAGGCTAGTTGGGCAGAGCAGGCAACTGTAGATAAAATTATGCCTGGAAAGTTTGCCATGATACTCAACCGTATTCTCATTCAAACGACCATGATAACACATGTATGCGCGAGCTAGCCAGCATACTATGTACATGTCGCATCAACGGACGTAGTTGATAAAACAAAAGAAATACTTGGTCAAACTGATCAGTTCTATCCAGAGGCTGAACCGGCTGGATCGGAACTCGTTGAGCCAATTTGTAGGTGAGTGTAAAAAGTCCATCCAAACCTCGGAGCAATGATGACACTACCAGGACCCACAAGGCAAAGGCTTTAGCGATTTTGTCGTTAGGTTAGGTTAAACATGAAATAAGGCAACCTGAGGTTGAAGAATGACATGTTAACCCACCTATTCGTGTCGAAACTAGAAGGGCACCCAAAATCCAAAAGCTGTATCCGAAGCACTACCAGCTATCGTAAAAAAGGCAAATTTCGAAGTATTCGTGAAAACTCTTGAGTCAAAATTTGCTGAAAACAATTCCGCATCGCAAATGAAGGCTTATATTGAGATAAAAAAAAGTTGAAAAGGGAAGGAGATGTTACCCAGTATTATATCAAGCTGGAGGCCGATGAAGACCTCTCTCGAACCAGGGCAGGAAAGCTAGTTAGCCAGTTAGCAGATTGGCCATAATACCTTTAGCTTTATACAGCCATGGAAAGTGCTCCGAAAGAGGTTGCCTACAAGCTAGTGAAAAAAAGAAAAAAAGAAAAAGTATGGCTCAAGGGTTGAAAGACGCAAAGAAGTGGCGACAATGGTTCGCGAGTTATCAGAGCAAGAACGTGGGGCAAACATCCATATGAAATCCCTTCAGTTCCAGGACAAAACGTGTCACCGCCTTGGAAAATCCTCGACAGACTGAGAGAATGGCCATCCTAAAGGACAAAGCGGTGGAAACAAAAATGTTACAATTGTGGCGGATGTAAAGGAGATCCCACTAACGGAGAAAGCTGCGGTGTATGATGCGTCCGGAAACCAAATGACGTTTAAGGGTGCCGTGAGACTTACCATGCAACTGAAAAATGGTACGAAACAGCGAATTGCATGCTTCGTCAAAAAGGAGGAGACGAAATGATAGTGCTGGGTAGTAACGCACTCCAGAAGCTCGGAGTGAAACTTCCCGTAAAAAAAGAGCAAAAAACAAAAGCAAAAGCAAAAAGCAGAGTCCTCAGTTAGCACAAGCTAACACGGCACAGAACTACCATGAGCGAAGCTCCGCAAATGTCACCGAGACACGAACAGTGAAGAACGCTACAGTTGCAAGTAGGGTATATGTGCGTCCAGAAAAGTGAAATATAGTGAACAGCATAGCCAGAAGACGAAGGAGGCACGACATAGAGAGCATGTTTTGCTCAAATAATAGTAACGTCCGTAACGAATCCCCAGAAGCGGAAAAAGTAACAGGATGGAAAACCTCCGCAGGAGCGAATATTCTTCGCGTAAGGGAGAAGGTGGTGCACCATTCGAAACGTGCTGCGAGTAAAGTAGCGAGCGCTGCTACTGGAAGAGTGGAGAGCACCTTGTAGTGAGAACGGTCATGTGAAACCGACAGCGAATGAGCTTACAGCAAGTGCTGTGGTTCAAGTACCAGCAGAGGAGTCAAGGAAGGATTCGGTGAATGGCAAGTTAATCAGCGACCTGCAAAAAATGAAACGCTTCGAGCAAACACTAGGGTTTCCGCAAGGAGTACTTTCTGACACTGAAGTAAACCTCACAACACCCGTCGCAACGCAGGACCAGCTGGAAAGATCTGAGCTCACACCTACGAATGATCAGAAGCTTCATGATCATCGCCCTGCCGCAAGCTTTCTGTCGAGTCAATACCGAGATCGGAATCCGGGCCACATCACGATATATGTGTACGCGGACTGGTCCACACTAGCATCGAGGCTGTTGGACATCGAAATAACACCACCATCATTGTGATGTAGCCCGATAAAATGCTAGAGAGTCACGAAATGTGGCAGGTCCTAATCGGACTTGAGCGACATTTACTATGCGGCGGAACATTATTTTTCTATCCCTGCCCATTCGAGGATAACAATGAAGACGAATGGAGACGTATGGGAGAGGTGTGCCTCGAATTCGCCCAATGCATGATTCGACCTGAGCGAGCGTTCGCGAGTGGTGAGGGACTATTACAGTGACATACTGGAATGTGTTCCGTACACACATCTTCCTATGTGTCTCGGAACAGAACCAAGGTACAAACGCTCACCGTACCTTGGCAGGCAAATTCTATTGTTCTTGGAAAAGATTCGCATGAGTGCGAACGACCTTATCAAATTGCCTGAATTTTATTATGTGTCTCCAGAAGAAAAAAAAGAAGAAGACGCCAACACAAGACGATCAACGCAAAACGCAGATATGAAGAAAGAAAGCTGAACTTCTGGGTGATAGAAGATCCACACCGTCAGCGACACATGAGGAACATCTCGCTCAAGGAGCCGAAGCAACTAAGAAAAACCGCGCACCATCATGACAGCGACCACGACTCCAGCCGCAACAACCACAACACCGATAGACAATGGAAAAACGTTTCCGACCGTGGCATCGATAACCTAAAGAAGATCGCCTAAAGTGATACGTACTTAGAGTCGAGGCGGCTCTCAATCGAGGAGAGCCATTTAGTATGATAATGACACAGTTGTTGTGATAAGAGCCTCCCCGTTGAGTTCCTCTGCAAAAGGGGCTAACGGGTGAGGTCGCGAGCTTTTGTTCTGTTGCGGGTTACAATAAACCCAAATTCCAAGGCGGTTCGGTGAAAAACGATCATCGGCAGAGCAGCGGACTTCTCCAACCGAGAAGCCGGGTAAACACAGATACTACTCCGAGAGGGGTAGTTGACTATGGGCGAAATAGTAAATTTCCCAAAATATTGCATTCCGTAGATGTAAGATACGTGGAGCATCAAAAGGGATTGTGTAACGTCGTCCTTTATCCTTTATCCGCATGTTCGTTAGTTGTTGATCGTATTGAAAGAGAGAAATGAATGACGGATGAATGAAAAAATTGCAGTAGTGGCGGGAAGCTTTCTGAACAATCTAATAATATTCAGCTGGCTCGGAATATGTGGGATATTGATGACCAATGAGCCTTACAGTACACCAATGAAACTGCAAACTGTTTCACATTCCAAACGTACACCCCCTAGCATGTTCATTTGAAATATTCACTACAGGACCACCTTATCAGCAGTGCTTCAAAGAAGCTCTATACTCTTTCACGATTACTTTCTACGACTCGAGATTTTACAGACAAGAATAGACTGGACTCGTTTATTAACAATAACGGCCAGACTTGTCCTAGCAAACCTTGTTTTCCGTGAGCCTTTGTTGCCAGGTAGAGTTCATGAGTCCTTTCTGGCGAGCAGCTAGCTCAATTCTGGAGATTAGAACAGTGTCGCCGCGACGTGCAGCGATATCCAACGCCGTCTCGTTGTCGCGGTTTGTCGCAGCCAAGTCGCAATCAGCTGCAACAACCAACTTTAAGACAGTCTGGACCACTCTTCTTACAGCTCTCTGTAACCACGGAAAGCCTTAATTCCGCACAGAGGGGCATGCAGTGGAATACAATTTATTAGTAAAATATCTTCCACAAACGACAAACGTCGATCACAACCACGCTAGGCTGGTGATGGCAGGGGTATGCTGGCGGTGGCTGGAACCCGAATGTCGATTACCACTTCTGAGCATCCTCATCGGTTTTTCTGCGCTTCGTTTTCCGCCCTTTCTTCGACCTATCTTGGCGAGACACCGCCAAGCTTAAGTGGGTGATAATCGGTTTTTCCTCGCAAACCATAACAACTGCCCTAGTAGGAAAATATTTACAAAAGAACATTTTCTACTACATAATGGAAACCTAATTTACATTCGAATCCTAAGGAAATTATAATGGTTAACCACCAAGCGAAATATCGTCTGCTCCATATAGTCGAACTACTATACGAACCCTCGTAGAGCGTCGCAGTTGAAGTGGTTGTCCACGGTTAGCTGCGCAGTGCCAGAGCGCGAGCTTCCTCACGCGTCTTCCATTGCAACGTTTTGATTGAGAGAGCCAAACTTTCTTCCTCACAAGACCGCCTTCTAACGCATAACGCATCCGGTTCGGGGTTCGGACTTGCGAATCGCTCTTCCGTCAGCCTTCATCTCATAGTTAACGGCGCAAAGGTGTCTCATCACCTGGCTTTTTGTCCAATCGGAATGAATTGATTTCCACCCCTGCATATATACGTAATCACCAAAGGCAAACCCCCTGGGCAGCACACAGTGCTCTCGCCGAACTACAGCTTCATCTCGGCTTGTCTTTTCTTGCGATTGGGTCTTCTGATTCCTCTTCCACCGGAATCAGCAAGCTCAACCGCTTCCCAAGCTTCCTTCCCAGAGAAGCACCTCTGCTGGAGCTCCCTCATTCAGACACGCGTTTGGCATAGTTCTGTTCACCTACTGCGCCAGATTCAATGTCACCTCGTTCAACGTTTTTCTGTTAGCCTACCCTCCCTTTTTGAGCTTTTGACACCTCACTTATGTGTGTAGAAAATAGCTCGCTTGGGGATTATAGATAGAAGTTTTGATGTGCTAATTTCGTCATTCTTGGCACATCATTTTTAACGTTTCCGAGAAGAACTGTGTATCACTATGACCGACTATGGTTTGCGGCAATCCATAGCACGCAAACAGGCATTTTATAGCTTTTACAGATTGTTTTGCAGAGATATCGGCCATCTAGGACAACAATGGACAATTGCTGAAGGCGTTGTAATAGGAACCATGAATTGATCCAGCAAACTCTATATAGGCTCTCTGCAAGCAGGGGTGTGGCTAACTACGATTTACGGTTTATGATTTTACGATTTAGGGCAATTTTTTTCAGATTTTTCACAATTTACGATTTACGACATTTTGGGTCGTAAATCGTAAATTCTCGTAAATGTATCAATCTACCGGCAACCGGGGTCCAAATAACGTGATGCAGCCCGGTTGGAAAGGTGTTCCAGCTCTCCTTCCTCCAGTAGCTCATTTCCGCTTCGTTTTAGCGATTTTTTAATAGTCTAATGTGGCACCATGATATATGACACTTTCTAACGCGGACTGCATCATGCCATTTGGGCGTCGGTTGGCCGCAGACCATGTCATTCGCACTCCTTTCGAGTTCAACCTGACTTCACTGAGACTTTTATGGAGGCATCTTTGCAACATGTGGCTGAGCGTTGTCATGAAGAAAGTAAAAATTCTTCTGTCATGGTCGTCTCCACTGCTTGACCTCACTCAAATTTTGCAATTGGACAGCGTAGATGTTCACAATCACTATGGTACCAACTCGAAGGAGCCCGTGGTAGCCTACTCCCTGGCAGTCCCACCAACACCAACAGTACAGCATTACCACTTTTGGTGGAGGTCGGACTTTGACTGCTTCGGAGGCGGTTATTGTTGAGGGAGTTGAGGCAGTCGCTTGAGCCTACCGGCCGCTATGGTTGTTGTAGAAGATCCGAGCTCATATCCCGTGACTACGTTCCCCAGAGAGTCCTTAATACAAAAGCCGAGAATGATAGACTGAGCGGTGCTCTGGCACGACGCCCGGTCCGAGTCACGGAGATCGTAGGCCACACAAATCGAGATGGTGAGGGACGTTCTGCCTGAAAGCGGCGCTGGCAAAGACGCGGGACAGGGCTTGCGGAGCCAATTAGCGCCTACTCGCGCAGTGACACCCGCCGCTTCGCACTCAGCCATACAGCCCTCGTCGCGGAGGCGATGCTGACCTTGCCAACCACGGGAGCCTGTAGGTCGGCCAGATTTAGTGTGATTACAATCGATAGAGGGATAGGAGGCTTAGACGGCTGTTCATAATGTCGTTTTTAAAAAGGTTGAGCACTTGGGCTGCTCCTAGAAGGTCTCTCTTCTATTTATTTAAGGGTTATTTAGGCAGTAGAGTTCACATCAGTAGCCTGGAAGCATGCCTCGTAATTAATTCTGATATAAATAGAAACTGATATTTAACGAAAGTTAAACAACACCTGAAAAAAATGCTGTAAGGGTTATCGAGGCAAGATCCTTTCCTGGCTCATTCGATAGAGTTCGAAATTGTCATATAGAAAATGGTGGGGTTCGGATCAATCCCAATTTCTGGACTGCCAGTGCAAGTCGTCTGAGCCTCCTTTCTCTCTATCGACTGTAATCACAGCAAATCTGGTCGACCTACAGGCTCCCGTGGTCGGCCAGGCCACCATCGCCTCCGCCGCGAAGGCTGTCTGGCTGAGTGCGAAGGCGGGTGTCACCGCGCGAGTCGACGCTAATTGGCTCCGCAGGCACTGTTTCGCGTCTTTGCTCGCGCCGCTTTCAGGCAGAACGTCCCCTTCCCAAATCGAGACCACCTTTATCATGCTCTGGAATATTCTAGAGTGTATGACATTATATTAGGTTGAGTCATACATTTTGCAACATTTCTGTTTCTTCTGGAATTCCAAGTGAACCCGCTGAAGTCTTATATTTTGTTTGAAAGCTTGTTTCCTAGCGATCATTTTGAGTTATGAATAATTAATTTTCCTTGCGTTGTTGAAAAAATTTATTCTCTAGAACGATGACCGCTCAAAGTGAAAAAGTGTGTCATTTCATTTTCAATTAGTTCAAGCTCGGCAGCGACCCAGCGACGGTGGTCAAGTACATTCAGGAGATCACCGACAAGTTCACTTCTAATCGAATAAATTATTGGAGATGGTATCAGAAGTTCCTTTCCACCCAGAAGGGTGGCAAAGACAAATCACTCCCGGGAAGATCAACTGCTGTAAACAAATGGCACCTACGCCAATCCATCAAGTTGAGTTAATCTCAAACCAGACTATGACTGACCGCTGATCTCCACACCTTCCAGTGAACCACCGCTCGTCACCTGCAAAACACTGGAAGGTCGCCAAAATCGCCTTCGTCAGTGCCTCATGCGGTGACGGAAACAGGTAAATCGCTGTGCTTCCGACAGCCGAGATCTCTTGCACCGGTTCAAGCGAGGGGGCCTGGATCGAATGCCCACCGTTGAAAAGCGGATGCTTCATTGCAGCTGCAGAGCCGGAAAGCAATAGCTGGAACGGAACGAGTGGGGGGTTCTGACGCCAAAACCGGCGCCCCACCGATAAAAGGTCCTGCTATGTTTGGTGGATGCGTAGTGTTCCAGTGCACCGGGAGCTGCTCCACGTAGTCAAACCATCCTCGACACTCGTTTTTGCCAACAACTCGATTAGTTCTTGAAAAAATTAGTGGAGAAAGAAGTTGATACGAGGCAATGTTTCATCCACCAGGGCAACGGTCGACCACTACGGCCCTTCAGACGCTGGCAAAAATCTATGAATTGGGCTGGACCAAAATCAAGCAACCACCATACGCCCCGGAAATTGTGCCGTCTGACTGCCATCTGCTTCGGTCGATGGATCACTTCCTCCATGATACGCTTCGCCGAAGTCAATGAGGTCACGGCGGTGGTACCATAACTTCTTCATGTCGAAATCGACCAATTTCTATAGAGATGTAATCCACTCAGTTCATGAAAAGTGGAAGAAACTCACTGAGAATAACGGCAATTTCTTGGCTTAAGTCAACCATTTTTTGTTGTGGTATAATCTTATTTTTGCTGGAAGGCAAGTTTTGTTGCAAAATTCATGACTCTACCGAATATTTTAGTATATTCGGGCTATAAGCTTGTGATACTAAGCCAAAGAGTAACGAATTGTGATAAATCTTGAAAAATGATTGCAAATTTTGTTGCAAGACTTTTCCGACAACCTTGCAGAAAACACCTTTTGTTGCGCCATGCATTAGCTCAGTACGCGATGTCTGTTGAACTGCATGCACAGTCAGTGGTGTCTCCGATTAATGAGCGGTGGAATGATTTTCAATTTCATTGTTCCGATAGTGATTTTCTTTTACTATTGATCCTGTTAAATCCTATTCCTATATGAATGCAGAGAACGGCTAAGTGGTTGAGAAATAATTTTTCCTTCAATCCATGAAAGATATTGTCGATTCAACGTTACATTGGTTACGGTAACGTTTTGGAATCAACAACTATTACGACTTTCATAAAACGTGTCAAGTTTTGTTTGAGATGCCTCATCTGGCCAGAAGGGAAGGTAAGAGTAAAAAAAGCGAAAGGGTTGGGCAACAAAAGCGCCCAGCTTGGGCTGAAAATAACACGACAAATAAATATTGCACCGTTTTGTATTAACATTAGCAGAAAAACCTGTAAAAATTCAGTTGTACTGCACTACGTTAGGCAGCTTTTACGACGTGCGGTTTACGACTTACTATTTACGACGGTTTTTTCGTAATTACGATTTACAATTTACGAAATTTCGAATTTCATTTACGCACACCCCTGCCGTCAAACATGAGTAAGCGCTGGCCATGCCTCCACTGATTTTCTTTTTTAAAACCCTGAACACCTTCGTACCACATCATCACCGATTTGCCGTTGAGGACGCGGTTATAGCAGTTATTTAAATAGATGTGCGCTCATTATAGCAGAACTGCATCAGGCTGCTTCCAGTGACTTATTATGATGTTGACCTATGTGTGGAACGAGAGCTGTTGTTGAGAAAGGTTGTGGCGTAGGTGGAAAGTGGAAAGTGGCCAAAGGTGGATCCTAGGTTCTCACCCTTTAACAACAGGAAAGAGGCAATATGCGTTGTCGATCCGAAGTTCTTCCAGAAACTTTGGGAGAACGACTACTTCTTCTGTGACGAAACATTTCCCGAAAACGCACATTGTCTCTTTTCTGTTGCTCAAGGGTGAGGATCTAGGATCCACCTTTGGCCACTTTCCACTTTTCACACACGCCACAACCTTTCTCAACAACATCCCTCGTTCCACGGCACACAGGTCAACATCATCGTAAGTCATTGGAAGCTGCCTGATGCAGTTCTGCAATAATAAGCTCACATCTATTTAAACAACTGCTGTAACCACATCCTCATCGGCAAATCGATGTATCTGCATCAGACCTGACAAGCTGCCTGTCCTAACCTCGTTTTCTTGTCATAACAGGTAAGAAGGACAAGGGTGGCATAAGCCGTTCTTCTGTGGGATGCGCCACGTATTTTATTTATATGGGAAATAGTGACTAATCGAAACTTAGATGCATATTCGCTGAGTACAATGACTTGCCATGTCCAACTGACTAATGAGCCCAGTTTCCCTCCCCAGACAAGTTTGGCGCCATTTCATGGATCCCAATGGGACAGAAGGTCTGATTAGCCTGAGCGGGAAATCCGAACTAACAAGGAAGGGTTCCCAACTCATGGTGAGCTTTTGCGATGCTATTTTGAAAGGACGTAGGGCCGTGTGAGGGGAGTTAATTTTTGCTGAACGCTTTCCCGAAGGCCGGAAAAAGGAAAGTAAAAACACTTTTGCTTTTGAGTTCGAGTCAGCGTACTGCCAAAATATTTGCACCATGGCATGCCGTGGCGTGCACTTACTACATACAGCGAATGTAATGCTGTCTTATCTCCTCGTTTCGACTACAGATCCGCGTCTTATTGGCTTCCGTATTGGACAGGGGAGGGAACTCCATTATGAAGGCAATCTCAACACGGGTGCGCTAGTGGGTCCACATCCCGCAGTTCCTTCCCCTGCCCAATTCTGTGCTCTTCTCCGCGTCAGCGTCAGCGGAGTACAAAGCTTTTAAGTCTTTTCGAGATTTCAAAGCTTATGCCCTGGCTAACCTCTGCTGCAGGCTAGAGGCGACGAAATAGGACGCAGCGATAGGAGACGCAGACTCTGCGTCTCTTACCAGTGTGCGGTATTTCGCAAGGCCTTGGGCAATTCGAACTTAGTATAACTGGCTTATAATGCATTTCCGCAAAAAAAAACGACTATGATATCCGCTCTTCCCCTGGCAGACTACACCTAGTAGATCCATTTCGAACAAGATTAAGTGGGGTACACTAAGTACAATAGTACCTTAGTTAGTTGTTATTACGCTTTCTCATGATCACACGAGTCAAGTTAGACCATCAATGCTTACAGCAAACCGGCCCTGTTCGAGCCTTCATATGTGCTAGTTTTTCAACGATGCGTATCTGTACCACATTCTTTCTCTGGAAGTAAAAAGTCCTATTGCTCTTCCCTTTTAGTCGACAGCTATGGTACAACACTATGAAGCAAGTAAAACACAAGCGCTTCTCACACCGACATTTTTAGAACACCTATGTACCGATGTGGCACGGATTCATAATATTCGTGTACAGTGCCGGTATCATTGGTGATATGGTTAATATGGTGGTGATGCAGATATCCATCGCTGAAAAACTAGCACATATGAAGGCGCAAATAGACAGCCTTGGTTTGTTGTTAGTATTGATGGTCTAAAATTGTCTCCTGTGATCATGAGAAAGCACAATAACAAACTAATATGCCCAAGAATACTGGCACCACGCGGACTCGGACTCAAAAGCCTGATGATGTGCACCTATGAGGCGGCACTCTTACCGACTGCGCCACCGAGGCACATATTGTGTGGTGCCATAGAAGTTGATGATTGTTGTGCACACGTTTTTACTCCTGTTTTTCCGAGTGTTCAGCAAAGGCAAACTGTAATTCTGGAATTCGCTTACAGGGCCCTACATTTTGCCAAAATACATCGCAAAAGCTCTCCATGAGTTGGGACCTTTCCTTGTAAGAATCCGGAATCGGGTGCGCGCGCAACTGGCGCTTCCTTCGACTGCACTACCACGCACCACGCCTTGACATACTCAATGTCACAATTATACCCGAACACTATCGTAGCCCATCTCGTGACATGCTTAGGATAGTTATGGCAGTAGTTCTCTCTGCGCTCGTCAGAGACTTTAAGTCACAAGTATCGGCCTTTCTAAAGCGTCCGAGTGTCTACACCCGATACGTAGTCGCAAGCATCAACTGCAACCACTAACTCAGTTTGGAGTCATAGTGAACCAGATTCATTTCACTACACAGTACTGCCCCCAACATTTAAAATGTTTTCACGTGCTGGTTCTTCCATTCTCGCTCCACATCACTTTTCAGTAAGACGTCCAACGGCCGCCGACGCTGCTTGATTGTTGGCATGAATGACGAGTAATAGCCCACTACCCCTAGAAATGTTCTCAGTAGAGCAACATTCTTTGCCTCAGCCATACTTCTGATCGCTTGAATCTATTCAGGCCTTTGACTTTGTGCTGCCCATATCTACTGTAAAGCCAAGGTGCCGAACATCTGGCTTCAAGAATGCGCATTTCTCCAGTCGTACGTTAAATTCGCACTTAGCGACTTTTCCTAGCAATAGGTTTCCTTTGTGTTCTTGTTCCAATGTTCAGAAACGAAGATGTCCACGTATGACCTCACTCCTCCTGCTAGGAGATCTCAACAAGGGCCGAAGCGTTGTATACGGGCAGAATCACCACTCCCTAAGAAACAACAAAGTGCGAGTATCCCGTCGTGACCCAAGTACAACATGGAGCAGAGTTACGAGCGACCAAAGTTGGACCATTAGCGTAGTACTGATGCACGCACAATGCAACTAACGACAGCTTGAGGAATGCGCGTTCTCACAGCAAAAGGTCGCGTCGCTCGGATGGCCTAATGGATTGCGACCCTAACTAATGAATGAAAGGTCGAAGGATCACGTGCAAGCACAACAAATTTGCCCTTTCCAAAACTCACATTATCATATGTATACGGTTTAGCTAGCGGTACTACAGCATGTTATCCACACATGCACGTATAGCACATTTTTCAGACTACATAATAGAATAGTCACTTCCAAGAAACGAGACAGTTTTTAATTCTCCACAACCACAAACCACATTTTAAAAGTTATGGTTCTCTCGCATGCATGATGGTGAACAAAGTCAATCGAAAGGCATCCAACGTCGGGTAACTATAAGGTAACCACTGAAACCGCCTGACCTCCAGAAAACGTCGTCGTTCCTGATACATCTGGGTGATCCACGCTCTGGTCTTCTTCATAAATGATATCCAAGCTTTCGCATCCGCTTCTTCAGTCTCCAGACTTTGTTCATAATGAATGCCCTTTCGGGCTCTTGCAGAACATGAATTTTTTATTCATTTAGTAGTATTATAACATATATTCGCCTTCAGGCGTCTCCCACTTCTTCCGAAACCCTGCTCATGGGCGCACATGCAAACTCGAGCCTGGCAGCCTTATGGAGGGCCGTCAAACAAGAGGGTCGCTACATGAGATGATTAACAATATGTGGACTGCAGTTTAGACTGCATAGTATCGTCCATTTCGATACTGGGCGCTCTGGATGACGTCGTGTGTCGTTCGCGGACGAGGTGCTGTTAGAAGCCAGCCGAACCAGAGGATTGTCATTCCTTCTAGATAACTTTCTTGGACGACCACCTATTGCTTTTTCTTTCACAGACTTCCGTGTTGTTCAGCTAGCGGTTGATGCAGTTGTGAGACCGCTCTATGTAGTTGAGCCGCGATCTTCCCTTTGGTAAGGCCGACCGCATGAAGATCATCAACTTGAGCTTGCTCACAAGTGGAATGCTTGGCGCACCTGGACATTTTCTCAGACGGTGGAAATTATGTTTTCCGTTCCGTTTTCGATCTATTTATACCTAAACTTGCGTGGAAAAAACCTTGAGGGAAGTTGACCTACATATAATTTTGCATTGTTCCGCTCCTTCCACATTTCAGTTAAAATTCATAGTATCTTCCACTGGTCAGGTTTGCTGCCAAAGATTCTCGTATAGAGGTTTCGCTAGTGAGGAGCAATGTGGTAACTTTATTAAGTGTTACATAGGATGTCAAACAAGCATCTGTTGACCTTCATTGACGCGGTTTTGGCTACAGTGTACCCGTCACGGGCTGGAAAATCGCTGTATATAAGCGACCCCTATTGTTCATGTTTTGTTCACCATTATTCTGCTAATAAACGGTTCTACTAGCCGTCAAGCGTCCAACGTCGCCATCGCCAGACATAACAACTGGCGATCAGGATCCCGCAGGACTGCCACGACGACTTATCGGCTCCCAGTCGTCTGGATATGACCACCATGACGGACGAGCAGTTTCAGCGGTTGCTGACAGCCCTAGCTACTGCCGTCGAAGGACTCGCACGTCGTCACCACCCGCCCCAACCAACACCACACGATCCGGCGAGGCAATTCGATGCCCTCGTCGGGCGGATCGCTCCGTTCGTCTATGACTCCGATGCGGATCTAACGTTCGAATCGTTTTATCGCTGATACGACGACGTTTTCAACGTGGACGCTACCGGTCTCGACGAGCCCACTCAAGTACGCCTGCTGCTACACAAACTGGACGCCGGTTCCTATGAAAGATACTCCAGCTACATCCTACCTCAGAACCCCAAGGACGTCTAGCTTCAAGCAGACCGTGGCCACACTAAAGGACCTGTTCGGGCCATCACAGTCGCTCCTAAGCGCCCCGTACGCTTGCATGAAGCTGGTGAAGGACGCAAGTGACGATTTTGCCACGTACGCAGGACGCGTAAACCGGGAGTGCGCCAAATTCAAGCTGTCTGAATGCAACGAGGACCAGTTCAAGTGCCTGATATTCGGCTGCGGTCTGCAATCAAGCGACGAAGCTTTCATCAGACTAAAGCTGCTGGACAAGATTGAGGCCGATCCAAACTGCACCGTCCAGACGCTTACGGAAGAGTGCAAGAGGTCTTGAATCTTCGCCACGACACTCGAATGATAGAGGATGGCAAGCCAGCAGTCCAGGCCATCAAGGGACAGCCCGAATCGACTCCAGCATCCCTCTACATTCCCTACCGACGACAGCAGTTCGACCACGACCACAACCGCTCTCGACGTCCCCGACGAAGCAACTCCCACAAGACGCCACCGTCGCCATGCTGAAACTGCGGAGCTTTGCATTTCGTCAGAGACTGCCCATTCCAGAACCACATCTGCTCCAAATGTCACATCATGGGCCACAGAGACGGCTTCTGCTCAGCGGCCAAACGTCAAACAAGAACTAAATCTTCAATGCGCCACAGCAAAGGACCAACAAAGCAAAGGATACGAGCGGACGCAACCATCAGGATATCCAATATTGACTGCATGCACTACCGTCGCTACGCAACAGTCACCGTAGACAACCACGCCGTCAATTTAAAAGTCGATACAGCATGGGCGGAAATTTATTCTCCTCACTTATCACAAGCCTCTTCTGGCTATCTTTGGCTCGAAGAAGGGAATTCCGGTCTACACCGCCATTAGGCTCCAACGATGGGCAACGACAGCCTACAACTTCACGATCCAGCACCGCTCCACCGCACAACTGGGACAAGCAGATGCTCTCTCCAGACTCATTGCAAATCAAGCAACGTCAAGTGAGGATCAAGTCATAGCAGCCATATCGCTGGATTCGGAAGTAGCCTCTCTCCTCTCCAATGCGATTCGAGCACTTCCAGTCACATCGAAGGACATAGGGACAGCGACCAACAGTGATCAACGTCTCCAACTCGTTATGAAGTATATAAAGTCGACTTGGCCATCAACAATTCAAGATCCAGCGCTCCAATGCCTTTTCAATCGCCGCAACTCACTCTCGGTGTAGGACGAATGTCTTATGTTTGCAGAACGAGTCGTCGCACCGACGTCAGTGCAGCAACGCGTTCTCCGGCAGCTTCACTCGGGACATCCGAGAAACGCATTAGCTCGCAGCTATGTTTGTTGGCCGAGCATCGACAACAGGGATGAGCGGATTAACCGTTAACCGTTATTCGTTATCCGGATTCCGGGGGTTTTGGCCTATCCGTTTTGTTGTTCGTTATCCGGTGATTCCCCTTCATGTGCCACCTCATCGCGGTGAAGGGATGAACATCACTTTGTGGTGGAACGGCACAAACGGTCACGCAGTACGCGACGCTTTGTCGTGTATGGGCGGCTCTCCTGTCCCTGGCCAGGAACATGTGAGTAACCAGACCACCGCTATGGCTCAAACAACTAAACCCGTGCCCCAGTCCTCGGCGCGCCGGAGGTGGACTTCTACGACGTCGGTTGCATCCACCTCCGGCGAGGGGCCATCTAATCTCGGAGTTAAACTATCAGGACGTTATTGGAATCGGACTACCGGAAACTCCCTCCCACCACGACACGGAAACTGTCTATTCGTCTGCACTTATAACTGTCGTTCGATCGCATCTGAGCAGGATCATCGGACACTGCTTTACAGAAGCCGCAACATCAAATACGACGTTATCGCCCTGCAGGAAACGAAAGGCAGAACGGAAACCATAAGAAGGACCGACCACAACAAGCTTCTCATTATCGGAGCAAAGGTGGACAGAAAGAATATTGGCGGAGTTGGATTTCTCAATTCGACAGTGCACCACCTAGTAGACTCTTACAAGATCACCAGTCCGCGAGTAGCTGTTCTTCGTCTGGAAACCAAAGATCAAGGAACCATCTACATCATAAATGGATATGCTCCAACATCTGCGGCCACAGATGAAGAAGAGGAGGAATTCTACAAGCTGTTCGAAAGGACTGTCAACGACGAGAAGAGCTACTACAAAGTTGTTGTTGATGACTTTAACGCTATCGCCGGTACGAATGATCACGACGAATGGAGGCTAGGACCACATGGAACTTCCTCAAGGAACGAAAACGGAGAGCGCCTGATAGACTTCCTATCCGCGTGCCATCTCTACCATGGAAATTCTATGTTTAAGAAGCCTTCAAACCGACGATGGACCTGGGAAAGCCCAAATGGAGAAACACGTTCGGAGATCGACCATGTTCTTACAAACAGACGCTGGAGTCTGTTCGACGTCTCCGTGCTGCCTTCATTTGACACCTTGTGGATAAGGATAGAAAAACGCAAACGTCTCGAAGAGCGATGGAGGCTATCGTTCAAGAATTCTACACAGATCTGTTCCGTTCTTCCATCACTGTCCCGAAATGCTTGATGCCACCAGCTGAGGAAGTACCTCCCATTCTGGAATCAGAAGTTGCTCATGCCATCAGAAGGAAGAAGCCTGGAACTGCTCCAGGACCGGACGGCATTTCTGCTGATCTCCTTCGTGCGGGTGGCAGTGCCCTCTGCTCACTTCTTGCCAAGCACTTCAACCACTACCTTCGACTTGGTAGGATTCCGGACTCATGGAAGGAGTCGAAAACAGTTTTAATCTTCAAAAAAGGTCAGCAGGAGGATATCAACAACTATCGACCCATCAGTCTTCACTCGGTTGTGTACAAGATCTCCACCAAGATACTTCTTAACCGCATGGAGCGTTGCTTGGATGATTATCAGCCAGTGGAGCAAGCAGGGTTTCGCAAGGATTTCCCCTGCATGGACCATATTCAGACTGTCTCACAGCTCATCGAGAGGAGCCGCGGATACCTCCTCCCACTTGTCCTTGTCTTCGTGGATTACCGGAAAGCGTTCGACTCTGTGGAAATCAACGCCGTTTTGAACGCACTTGTGTACGCTGGTATACCATCGCCCTACATCCGACTTCTCGACGATTGCTTCTCGAACACATCGACTACCATCCAGCTGTTCGAACGAAAGCTTAAAATTCCTATCGGGAAAGGAGTACGGCAAGGAGACCCGATTTCTCCCAAGCTATTCACAGCGGCACTCCAGGATGCCATGAAAGACTTGAACTGAGACGATAAAGGCTACCTTGTCGACGGTAAACGGATCAGCAACCTTCGCTTCGCCGACGATATTGTTCTCATCTCTACCGGCACGGCAGAAGTCGAGGAAATGCTGAGCGAGCCCAATGTGGCAGGTATGAAGATTGGATTGGACATGAACATGCCCAAAACACAATTTATGGTCAACCAGTGCTGTGACACGGGACTCGTAAGGTTAAATGGAGTCGCTCTACAACAGGTCGACTCCTACGTCTATCTGGGAAGAGAGCTGAACATGGATAACGACCTCGCTCCTGTAATCGCCCGCAGGAGACGCGCAGCATGGGCAGCCTTCAGTTCGATTCGCGAAGTCACCGATCAGGTCAAGGATCCCGACCTCAGGGCCTCGATATTCAACGACTCTGTACTGCCTGCGATGTGTTACGCGACGGAAACCTGGCCCGACAACAAGACAATCGTCAGAGCGATGCAAACTACGTATCGTGCACTGGAGAGATGTCTTCTAAGGACAAGCCTTCGTCAGCAATGGCAAGAAGGCCTACGAAGCCCGGAGCAACGGGAGAAGTCGCAATTAGCAGACCCGCTGCAGTACATGAAGAAGTCCAAATATCGCTGGGCCGGACACCTGCTTCGACGAAACGACGACAGATGGAGTCTCCGTGTCACAGAATGGCTCCCGAGAGACCATAAGAGACCACTGGGACGACCGCCAACGCGACGGGCAGACTCATTCTCAAGATCTTTCAGAGAGCGGAGTCTGCCTCACTGGATGCAAGCAGCCAGAGATCGAGCTGTCTGGAAGAGTTGTGGTCCCGCTGAGAAGACCTCCAGCCGACAAAAGGACCATCAAAGTATCAAAGTAAAGTAAGTTTCCGGCGATTTTGGGCCGGATAACGAACAACAAATTACATGACTCCTAGGTTTGAACGTGGTGATGGGTGGACTATGTGAAGGATCCTTCACGATCGTAAGAGTGGTTTTCAAAAACAGCGGAAGTCGTTAAAATCCAGGAGGGTTAACTGAGGTATTTTCTCACTTAAGAACTGGTCACATAGCTTTAAAGATACCTCAATTCTATCCTTTCAGAGTCACTAAGCGTGCTCCATACAATCATGAGGACTACTAAGAATAGCGTTGCTCATTCATCTCAAGTCATGCATTCCAAGAAGGCATACAAACTGCTATTAGCGACCGTTAAATGTGCAGGGCCTGGCTCAACCTAGAATGAATTTTTGCCGCCGACCTTTGCGCCATGTCACAAGTAGCTCCACGATTGCAGTGTATTCGATTTGCTTGCATGCGGTAGAGGTGTGCTTTTAGTCATATACTGTTGTGAATTACCAAACAAATACCGCAATACAGCAGTGAATACGAGCGAAAGGGAAATAGGTTCAATTCGGATACATTGAGGGAGCGACTTCCCCATTAAACATTTCAGCGGTGCAACAAACAGTACTAAATAAACTTAGAATCGCGGGTGCTGCAAGACATGCAGAATCTTTATATTTGTGAGTTTTCTAGTGACGTTTTCAAGCTCTCTATTACACAGGAAACCACTCCCTTTTTGGAATGCGTCGTATAATTCTGCCCTTCTGGATGTCATGAATCCTTAAATGTGTGATTGGCCTACACAATTGCTTGCTGTTATCACCAGATAGAAAGTTAGTATTGTATCTATCCCAGATAATTCCATGCTCAAGTACTTTAGATCTTGGGGTGCTATAGGGCAGCAACAACAATAACGGTTCTTGTAATGGTGTAGAATCAAGATTGTTATGTGAACTTTATTCGGCTGGACGTCTCCTGCCTTCTTCATACATAGCATGGAAAAGTCAAGAGACATCGGGAGAATTGCTCTAACGAGGATCATTCTATTTTACAGCAGCTTTAACTGGAAAAAGAACTAGGCGGCTGATAAATAGAACAATACAAGCAACCCTCTCGAAACAGGTGAAAGGCAGGAATGTCGCTCTTTGTTTGCCTGCCTTCTGATCAGCAGAAAATCCCGTAGGGTCCCGTTAATCTGGCAACTGCCCTACGTTAAAACGCTGTCAAATCAACAGTCAACAATCAAACTATCAAACACATAGTAATAGCTCATTCATCTCAAGTCATGCATTCCAAGAAGGCATACAAACTGCTATTAGCGACAAAATGTCTAGGAATGAGTAATAAATTAAAAGTGCTTCAACTCCTGATCTGTCGTTTAAATTAGATCAATTTAAAACGAGTTTTAAAACGAGTTAAAACGAGTTTTAATTGTTATTGTTTGTTCGTTATCTGGTTTCCGTTATCCAGCCATTTTCAAGAAAAATTATCCGTTATCCGTTATTCGGGTTCCAAAATTTCATTATTCGCTCATCCCTGATCGACAAGAACATCGAAGAAATGGTCCGTCGCTGCGCAAAATGCTCATCTGTCGCCAAGTTCCCAACCATGACGACGCTTGCATCCTGGCCGACTCCCAGCAGACCATGGGAACGAATACACGTCGACTACGCCGTAGGACACTAACTATCTCGTAGTCGTCGACGCATTTTGTAAGTGGCCAGAGATATCCCGCACAGATCGCACAACGGCAGGTGCCACCATCTCTCTACTTCGTCAAACTTTCGCAAGGAATGGTACACCTGGAGTGCTAGTGTCGGACAACGGCACGCAATTCGCCTCAGCTGAATTCAAGGACTTCTGCCAACAAAATGGAATTGAACATTTATTCTCCCCTCCGTATCATCCCCAACCCATCGGACAGGCGGAGAGATTCGTAGACATCTTTAAGAGGAGTCTGCTCAAGATGAAAGGGGAAGGAACTCTATGCCGAAATCTCCAAACCTTCCTCCTGACCTACCACTCAACACCACATCCGGCTTTCGACAACTTGAAAACGCCAGCAGAACTCTTCCTAGGAAGAAAACTTCGGAATTTAAAATCGCTGTTGGAGCCACACCAATCACAGAAGACGAATGGAAATGAAGCCGTGGAGCGACTCTACAATCGGAAACACGGCGCAAAACGCAAGTCATTCAAGCAGGGAGATCCCGTGTTCGTCAGCAATCACAACCAGCAGCGACTCAAATGGATTAGCGGTGTCGTGCAAGAACGCATGGGACGAGTACTTCACAAGGTCCGCATCGGACGTCAAATATGGATACGCCATGCAAACCAAATGCGAAATCGCTACATCGACGACAACAGCGACACGGATATCGACACACTATTCGAGACCTTCGATTTGGAGCATCACCATCCTCCAACTTCACCACCTACTTCGACCCAGCCCTCCACTGAGAGGTCACATACTGCACCACGGCTACCTCCCGAAGGATCGATGGTTCAACCGCTTCCAGACGCCGTTCAATCTTGCCGACCAACTCGGACGCGACGGCCGACTCGCAGTCTTTTTCATGGATCCTTCTCAGAAGACATATTTGTAGATCGCTTCAAATTGTATTATGCTGAATGATTATTTTTCAAGAAAGGGAGGTGTTACATAGGAAGTCAAACAAGCATCTGTTGACCTTCATTGGCGCGGTTTTGGCTACAATGTACCCGTCAGGGGGCGCGAAAATCGCTGTACATAAGCGACCCCTATTGCTCATGTTTTGTTCACCATTATTCTGCTAATAAACTGTTCTACTAGCCGGCCAGCGTCCAACGTCGCCACCGTCAGACATAACATTAAGCCTTTGCAAGGTAGTTCTTTGGTTACTAATGGACAAATCAGGGGTGGACCTGTAATCTGCATCGCCTAGACGTTCGTCTTTATTGAAATCATGACCACAGAAAAAAGGAAAGTTGCGATGTCCTTTCCTCTGCTGGGGACTCCCAGCCTTCAGATTCTGAGCAAAACAAGGACAACTAAGGTTAATTGACACGCTCTCGTGACACATTGCGTTGACCGTTTCTGACAGATTCTCCCAAAAACATATAGAAGCTATATGTTGTTACAGGATGTTTTGTTGCGATCAAAACTCTTGCGCCAGGCGGGACTCGAACCCGCATCTTCTCCTTTCCGGGCAGCGATGTTCGCCTTACACCACCGGCGCTGTTTGACCGCACGTAACATCTGCGATATCCTCGAGGTCTGTCAGCACCCACCCGTGATACGGGGATGAGCCGGCCGCTGATATCAGCATGGAACCGGTCAAGCTGAAGACCTTACTAGTAACAATGCTTTAACACATTTGCGGTCAAACAGCGCCGGTGGTGTAAGGCGAACATCGCTGCCCGGAAAGCAGAAGATGCGGGTTCGAGTCTCCGCCTGGCGCAAGAGTTTTGATCGCAACAAAACATCCTATAACAACATATAGCCTCTGTGCCAGCCGCTCCAGGCTTAAGCAAATGTGTTAAAACATATAGAAGCGTTTTGTTGCCACCGTTTTTCAAGTTCACATATGTGCACTGCAACCCCGTAGTCATGTCAATACACTGCCCTGACTTTTTCGAGAAACATGGCCTCTTCTTGTATAGTAACAGAGTGGATGCTCACCTTTCAAGAGAGTGTTAACGGCAGTCACGTTCCCGTTGGTAGCCGCCCAGTGAAGCGGTGTGTTGTGATAAGCCGCATCAGCTTTGTTCACGTCAGCACCCAGAGTGATCAGTAGTTGTAGAGGATCGGTCTGAGAACACTGAATGGAACAGGCTTGACGTTATTTCTCACTTCATCTTCGCCAGTTTTGTTTCTTCATACGATCTACCGATTCGATTACCTTGGCAGCAGCCCACATAGCTGGTGTTATCCGGGACTCATCCGGTGCGTCCACCGATTGCCCTCGAGCAATCAGATAGCCGACTACCGGTGTTGCACCAAACTGAGCTGCTACATGTAGTGGCGTGAAACCTAGGACTCAGAGTTATGGCATGTGAAGGAGCAGCACGGCCGAAGAGATAATAAAAGAAATGCTCCTCAGAATTCAACCTTGAGCAATATCTCGTCACATTTTCTGAACTACCTTACCAAATTGTCTTAATGAAACTGTGAAATACTAAGATTAACTGAAACTAGACAACGTATCCAGCCGTGGAAAACAAAGTCAACAGAATACATGTCGTCAACAACCAACCACTTGTGACGTTCCTACAACCCAAATTTATCGCGGACTCGTTTGTTTTCCGAAATCCAGTCTGTGAAGAAACCAGTGCTTTCCAATGCCAGGTAACTGTGCTTCCAAGCCATTACTCCAGGAGATATGAACGCGTTTGTCGGCATAGGCATGAGTTCACGTTCATCGTACCAGGACAAAATGAAGTCGAACCTTCAACGTCACGTTTCTCCACTTGAGCGCCATTTATCACCAGAAAGGCCACCATTAGAATATGGCCCTGTCTTGCAGCCCAGTGAAGCGGAGTAGACGCCAGCACACCACCTACAGCATTCACGTTGGCCCTCATCCGCAGAAGTAATTCGGCCACCTGGAATGAAAGTATTCTGATGGAGGCGACTATACACAGGGTTACCCATAAGTCCTGCAACAAAATTAGGCGACCTTATTGGTTGCCTTTTTCTAATTGCAAAGAACCGCATACCAACTGTTATGTAGCATATACTTGGTGCTATACTTCTGGAAAGTACCATGGTTGTAGCTGCTCTTATTACAAAATAATTCGCTCTTACGTAAAACTATCGAAAATTCTTCTCTAGTTCGTGGTGGAGCGTTCCCATTCCAATGTGACTAAATTTCGGAAGATTATTTGCTGAACATACGGTATGATGGCATGGTGTAGGGCAGTTCAGAGATTTCTCAAGAGTGAACATTTGATGAACGGATCCAAACAACAATAGAAGAATGCTTTTAAATTTCTGATCATACACGATGCAGCAACCAGCTGGAACAAATGCAATATTCATCCGTGAGCGTAACCGATACGTAGTTATCAATACGTAATCAATAGCTAAGCAATATGTAGTTTCTAGAAAACTACAAGGAAAGCTCTACAAGCCCACATGTGCGGCGAAGACTCAGCAATGAGGAAAAGAAAGTAGAGAGAAAAAATTGTAAGCGCAATTGGAGCGCGCCGTCCGAAATGGGTATTCAGCTTCTTCCTCATTTGATAAAAATTTCTCAAAGTTGAGCGATCCCAGAAAGGTCAAAATAATAGTGCGTTTAATACTACCTTTGCGGGAACCTGATGATATAAAAACAACGGCCATGCATGGCAAGTTTTTGTCATACACGATTTTCCAAAATGTCTCCTCTCACACCCTAGGTTTTTGTGTAAAAAGAGTGAAAATCAATAAAAATGTTCGTTTGATGGGAACAAAAACATAACACCGTATACTGGAGACTCAATCGCGCTGTTTAAAGGGAAAATGCACATTCTGGTAAAGCGATTCCTCTAACAGCAAAAGAAAAGGACGTGGTAGCGGTTCTCAGCCCATCTGCAAAATACTGCACCTGCGAAAGACTAGCTGTGAAATTCCTGATTCTTTAGATTTTCAATCTTTGTTTATTAACCGACTTTAAAAAAATGTCCTGCTTAATAAAGCCTAGAAAATCCATTGTTCAATATCTTCTCTCTAACGAATTAGAAATAAAACTCCGTACGAAGTGCTGTGAACGAACTGCAAAGCAACCCAGACGATCTGAAGGCTCTTGTCAATCCAGGAGTGGTCCCTTATGAATAATACCGTTTTACCATAATCTATTATACAAACCATGGGCAAACATTGTTTAAAAGTGTACCAAATTTGGTGCATTCTTGGCCTTTTGATATGCCTATGTTTTTGCTGCAGGACTTATGGGCCACCCTGTACACAGAAGGTTCTGACCAGCTCAAAAAACAAGCGATTTTGCAGCAATTTTTACAATGAAGCTTCATGGGACTACTAACAGTACAGCTGGTCTAAACGCAAACCAAAAAACACAATTTCGGTTTTCCATATCATCTAGGGATTTGCTTCTGTATATAATTCAACAACATCAAGACAACGCCGCTAAAAACTGCATTTAGTGAGGTACGGCAAATGCTTACAGAAAAGGAAAGCATATTTACAAGAATACAAGAAATCTCGCATTGTATGTTTGCTTAGGAAGACGACATTAAGCTCATCCGTTATCAAGAGAAGTTCGAACATATCTGCTGCTCTACAATGTGTCTACGGTGAAGGTGAAGAAGAAAACTCTTCAGCGTTAATCGGAGGGATGCTCGACAACATTTCCTACATTAGAAGGTGGCGTAATTCTTTTACGCATTTGACGTATGTAGTGCTCTGATGTGACCATCCGATGGGCATGTTGTCAGTGTTCTCACGGAGTGATGAGAACCTTAAGACTCGACGTAACCCGAATCATCAACCAATTCAGTGTGCCTGCGAAAGCAGACTGTCCCTCCTACTCTGCCACACGAGCCCTATTATTAGGTCCAACCGAAAGTTCCCGCATGAATAGTTTGGGGGTCTTACACTCCCGCCAAGGCGCGTAGTGATTGCCGCGCGGCTCTCCGAAGGCCGGTCAGCCGCTGGTCACCGCGAACTCGCGCCGCGCCCGTTCATTTTGTGGCACAATTCGCAGGAGACAGCACCCCAAAATTCCGCATATTTAGCTGTTACAGCGGCGAAGTATTTGTGCGATGCTGGCCGCCGGACGCTTCTTCCTCAAGATCGGGATAGTCGCCTTTCTTCTTCCAGAGCGGCATCGTCGTGCTCTGCTGCCAGCTACCAGGAACCTTCTGCTTCGCTATGACCTGGTTGAAAAACTTCGTCGGCAACTCTACGGTGTGCCAGCAACTCGACTTCCATAGATCTGCCGCTCACGTTTCCTCCACGGTGATTTTCTGGGGGGTGGGTTTACCTGGCTTCATCTTCTCCTGTTGGGTTGGTTCAACAGGAGAAGATGAAGCCAGGTAAAGCAGCAGGGGCTGCTTTACCTGGCTTCATCTTCTTTAGAGCCGCTCACGTTTCCTTCACGGTGATTTTCTGCACAGGACCGTGCGTTGGAGGGACGTAAGGGATAGGCAAACTCTCCTGTTGAAATTCCCTCGATGTAGTCATGCCATTGTTCCATAGCCCTTTTGCGGTTCATCAGTAGATGGCTATTCTCATCGTAGATGCCATAGAACTTCTCGTTATCCTCGCTCTGGCGATGGCGTACTTTGATGGTCGTTCACCATCGCCCGTCTCGAGTTTTTCGTTGACATCATCATAATGAGAGGCTTTTGCAACGGCAGCAGCCTTCGTAGCCGCCCTCTTCGCTTCTTGGTATATTCGCCAATTGTCGAACAGTGCATACCAAACGATAGAGCTCGAGCTCCTGAGCTCACATATATCCTTTGTTTTTGAAATGAATGATAGTAGTTATTCAATTCAAAAACTAAGGATAATAGTCTTTTCTTCTCTTTAACGTTTCCTTGACGTCAGCAGTCCACTCTCGATCTTATGCCGCCCAGGCTTCATCGTGTCCAGCTCGGAACGTGCAGCTTGTAGTATGGAATCAGCTGCACGTTTCCATGTCTCCTCAGCAGCGATAACCGTCGGCAACCGAATACGAGCAACAACAGCTGCGTCCTTCTCTTTCATCCGCCGCCACTTGGTCTATGCTGGGCCGCATCAATCGACATGCCTCAGCCTCGGAAGGGCGAACTTAACAGTGCATATCAACGGACGGCGCTGTGTGACGACAGTCTCGTATGGCACAATCTTCTCACCTGTGACCAACCTTCAATCGGAATGCTTGACAAGGATAAAGTCAATCTGCGTCTTGGTATTGCCGCTATAGAAAGACACGAGACAGGAGTCACGCTTACGAAACATTGTGTTTGCGATGGTGAGATTATGCGAGTCCGCATACTCAAGAATTCGTTCACCATCAGAGTTACGTGCCCCATAACCGAAACAGCCATGACAGCTGTGACCATCTTTCGCAGTCCCAACGTTGCCGTTAAGACCATCTGCGACAACGACAGCGTCTTCTGGCGGCACCTCTGCTGTCTTCTCACTAAGCAGGATGCAAAACGCGTTCTTGGTCGCTCGTAGCAGCCTGTCAGCGTAGCATATGCAGAGAAGAAATGATACATTCGCACGTTCGCTGTTCAGCAGCGACAACGACCTTCATCAAGCGGTCACTGACCACGCTTGCAATCACATCTCGTAAACGTTCAGAGACGATCACACCAACACCGCTGGTGGTTTTGGGACTGCCGCACAGAATGCCTTAAAGCCTCGACCTTTGTCCCTCGACTTGCCACAGGATCAACTCGTCTCAAGTGCCGAACATAAGTCGATTCATCTTCGCCCCAGTGCTTCTAACAACTCGCTCGAGCGGTCCATCAACGTACCCACATTCAGCGTAGCATCAGGGGTCCTGCTTACGTTACGGGACTTTTGAACTAGCTCAGTTACCTCCCGATGCCTTCCTCGCATCAGGGAACCTCACATTTTTCTCACACTCGCCGGGCTTTGCGAGTGCGCGTCGGCTCCCGCGTACGCTGTAGCATTATTTCGATACTCACTTAACGTCATCAACCATGTGATGTGACGTGTGATCTCCATAGGTCGGCATGTCACTAGGGCCTGTCGCCTGTACTCGAATATCCGTGATTAGCTCAGAACCGAACATTTTCCAGTGGCACCATGTGGAAGAACGAACATCAACACCACTCAATAGATCGATGATATGGATCGATAATGACTGTGTGACGTCACCTCGGCACAATTTTCAGGATTTCTCTTCATATTTTTTCCAGCTGTATGCTGTTGACGGTAACCTTATTGCGACCTGTTTCTTACGGACCGTATTTTGCACCACAAGGCAAGGAAAAAAACGTGAGAAGAGAGAAACACGGCAGCGTGTGGAAGCTAAAGGCGCCTCACGGCTTGTTTACCTGCACGGACTAGTGATTTCTATCGGTATGCGTATGCGGAATCTTCGGGACAAAGTCTTTTCGTCGTGGCAGATCAGTCACAACTCATGACGACTCAAACTATGTCATGTTTAGATGGCGGAGTGGCGTTGTTCCCCCACCTCTTAAACAGAGGCATTGCAAATGTCTGTGTCACCACTATCTCGTAAGGCAGCCACTGGACTCTCACAACCCCAGGAGGTTGGAGGCGGGCGGGCCAGATGATGAGGGGTAGAACGCTCGTCCCCCTTTATCTGAGCATCCACATCCGTCTTCGTCCCACAGATGCCTGATAGCTGTAATCGCATTTTCGACTCTTGGATCCGCTTCACGAAGCACATGCCGATTCAAGCTACTATGCTCGAGAGAAGAGCTTGCGAACTCAGTCAGCCAGACGACGTTGGCTTCTTCAGTTATACGAAGACGCTTGTGAAGTGAATTCCCTCCCACGTCACTGTCACGACGTTTATTGTGATCTGCAAAAAGAAGACAGCATGCTGAAGGCAAACTTCGAAGTTATGGAAAGCTGAAGGAGAGCGGATCCGTTATAATAGTATTGAAGGTCGTGTCGCCGTGCCCAGGCGAGTGTGCCATCCTCGCATTGAAGCCTGGTTCAGCGCTGGTTATACGGCATCGCATCCTGGCTTCTTTGAAAGTCCAATTAGTATGGTTTTAGCGTAATCATTTCTCCATATAGGAAATAAATTGTGAAGATCATGTAGCTTTATACGCTGTCCATATTGGGGGAGCAAGCTGAATATACGCAAGCGCGCGGCAGCCGCGGCGACTGCTGCGGCAAGCGCGACATCTACATAGCAAGTTTTCAATTTCGAACATTTTTATGAATCCATAAGAACAGTGCATACCAAACGATGTTCGAGCTCCTGAGCTCACATATATCCTTAGTTTTTGAAATGAATGAATTTCAGGCGAGTTATAACAAAAAGTCTCAAAAACCGCAAAATCGCGGTTTTTGCGGCGTCTATTCAAAAGACGCGTCCGATACTGTAGGCTCGGGAGGGGGAGAGAGCTCATCTTGTGTCCTATTGTATAAAGCAGAGAGGCATGAACCGCTGGCTGGTGACATTCCCACTGACTGGTGACAATGACGCTATATCCAGCCATCCGTCGTATTCCCGCCACCAACCGTAAACACCACAACGTGGCAGCGTGGCAGGCATGCACGTTCTTGCTAGTGTGTCCTTCTTCATCCAGCTCCCTACACATTAGCAGCAGCATATGATGGCCTAAGGCGTTTCGATCGTTCACTTTCCGGGGTGAGTGTTGCATGATTATGATGGCCCAGGTGGGACACTCTTTCAAGCTGGCCTATTAACTTTGAAATCAAATTTAACGTCTTCCAACCCGAGACGAGCTTCTTACAGGTTAGGTTACAGAGTCTTCAAGACGGTTAGAATATTTTTTGTTCGAGGAAAACTTAGAATAACTTTTTGAATTTGTTTTACTTTAGCTGCCGAATGAGTGAAATAATTTTATAAATTTTTTATTTTTTGAGAAAACACCTGCATCGGAAGACTGGATCGCGCCATGCACTCAAAAGACGCGTCCGGTAATGTATTTGAGCAGGTTCTTCGGTGCTTAGGGGGATGCTGCCCGCATAGAGATTGTACATGCTCGTAGAACAGTTACACAAAACGGTTTCGCGGGGAACTGGGAAAGGGAGGGGACGCCGGGGGTCTGCCTGATTTAATTTTAACCCTAATTTTTTTTAAAGCTGGTTTATTTTGATGCTCACTTTTTGTTGGTAGTGAATTGTTCATGTTGTACGTTGGGTTACACTGTGGTATGTAACATTGCGTTCGTTGAACTTTAGTTGTTCATTTGTTGAAGTGGGAATGGGAACATAAAACGTTTTTTCCTGATTTTTTTCGAATGAAAGGTAGCTCACAACTCGTGCTAGGTTTTAACGGAATTTAACGATTCACCGGAAATTTCACGAAAAATTTCCGTTAAAAAAAATTCGTTAAAGAAACGTAACGCCCAGAACTTTGTGTGCACCCATGGCCGCTGTTAAAGCCGCATACTACGCCGAAGTGAGCTTAAAATTGGAAACGCGTGATGTTGAGCGTTATCTTTGCCGCCTCGCTAAAGCTCGTTGTCGCCAAGAAGAGACATCGAGAAGTTCTTTGGCATTAACGACGAGAACGTTCTTCTTCCGAGGGATTGTAAGAGGGCTGTGATGCGATGACACGACTACTTCGAGGAAATCTCGAATGTTGAATTTGCCCACCCTGCCATTCCTTTCGCATCTCCTGTATACTGTTCCGTTCAGAAGATCATGCTGAGCGAAACCGAAGCAGCCCTGAGGAAGACGATGTCAGGCAAAACCACTTGTCCCGATGATCTGCTGGCAGACCTGTGGAAGTCGCAGGGTTGGTGCTCCGCTGACTGGATGACAGAGTTTTTCAATCAGGTTGTTTCTGAGAAGAAAATGCATCAGAGATGGCAGCAAAGCACGATTGTGCCGATTTGGAAGAAGGACAGCCCTACGAACTGCGCTATCTCCTATTCGCCTATATTCGCTCTCCATGAAAATCTTTGTGCGAATTGTCGATGGACGTATCCGGGATGTCGTCCAGCTTTCCAATAATCAGTGTGGTTTCGTTGCCGGCTGTCGTGCAGTTGATGTCATACACGCCGTTCGTGTCCTGCTAGAGAAGCACCGCGAGGAACAGAAACCGGTGTATTTCGCCTTGCTGGAGTTGGAGAAAGCTTTCGACCGCGTTACGCGAGAGGTTATACGGTACGAGTTGTGACGACATGGCGTCACTGAAGAGCTTACTGAGTGGGTGTACATATTCTACTCCTGCCCAGTAAACCCGAGCACCAGTAGGCACCTCGATGAAGTTTCTAATCTCTGTTGCAATGCACCAGTGGTCTGCGCTCTACCCACTCCTCTTCGTTGTCGTCACGGATGCAATTACACGAGATCTCCAAATGGCGGCACCTTGAACGTTGCAGTATGTCGACGACGTCATGCTTGCATGTGAAGACAAAAACGGACTCGAGCGACGGGCACAGGTATGGTGGATCATTGGCACTGTAGGGACGCAGGCTAAACGTCAAAACGACGGAGTTCTTGACGATGCTGAATGAGCACGGATCTATCAAGATAAATGGTACTGAGCTCTCACGAGTTACATCTTTCAAGTATCTATCAAGTATCTATATCTAGGGAATTGTCGTCGATCACTGGCGGCGGCTGGCCGGTTTTTCTCGCGTTCCGCTCTAATTCGGCTACTCGTATATTTCGATCGAGCTGGTATTCGACTGTTTCATGCAAGCGACTTCCGCTGGTGGCAGGAGGAAACAATTCTAGCCTATTCGGTTTCTCAATTGCCACCACGAACGGTGAATTGTTTCGATTCTTCATTTGCGATTGCGTGTTGATTTGGTCATGGTTTCCACTCCTGTCTCCCAAATTCTTAGAGGAACGAAGCGGCCGCTGTTGTCCTCTCCGGATGCCCCCCGTACGACAGACAGACTCATGGAGGCCATAGCTGAACTCAACGACGTTCCGGAAAAGCCGAGCTGCTTGAAGACGATCGTCAAAGAATTAGCAGATCAGTTTAGTCTGGTTCTTGATGAGAATCGAAAACTTCGAGAGGAAGATGCCTGCATACTTGTGTTACGCCAGGAAAACGTTAAGCTTCGAGATAGAATTGCTCTGTTAGAATGTCAGTTAAAGGTTCATCAGGTCAATAAGCCGTTTGTCACCGAGATTGACCCGAATTTGATCATGACTCTGATAAATTTCATGAGTGCGATTGTGATTACTGGGATTGAAGAATCTCAGGCTCCGATGGCAAGACACCGCTTACAGCATGAGTTTGATGTGTTATGGATGTGCTATCTTACCTAGGTATTGAATGCTTCCCGACAGCGCTTTATCGTATGGGTCGTCCGAAGCGGGGGTCGGCTCGGTTGTTAAAAGCGATATTGTCGTCTACGTATCACCAAAATTTGGCAGTGAGGAGAGCTCCGTGGTTTCGCTCCTTTTCGATCAGGGGAATATTCCTTAGGGAATCACTAACCCTGGCTGAGAGGGTGCGCAGACGGGAGCTGAGGGCAGCGCGAGTTGGCGTGGAAACGGATAACCCTAATGGCATCTCATCCTCACAAAATGTGGATGTCACGGCATGAGAGGGGGTCCGCGCCCCTGCTAGCTCAACTGTCCACCCTTCCAGCAACTCTTTAAACTAAAGCCCGCCTCCCAGTCTTTCTGTTCGTTTATGAATTGTTTTTACTCCAACGTTGCCAAAAAATTCAAAGTATATCGAACATATTCTTGGAAAGCATTTCGATGTCTACATTTTTGCTGAAACATGGCTTAAGCAAAAGCACTCAATCTCCCTGCTTGGTGGAATCAATCGAGAATTCCAGACAGTACGATGTGATAGGTTAAGGCGGGAAGGAGGAGGAGTGGCAATACTGATAAGAAATACACGTTCTTATGATAAGATCTTTTCAGAAAGTTTAGTCAAAGGGTATGAGATTCTTGCGATAGATGTATTCTGTTCAACAGAACAACTTAGGCTAATAGCAGTTTATAGGGCCCCGTCTTGTTCATCGGCTATAACGAATCAACTAATCGATATTCTGAGCGATCTTGTGTCTTGTAATAAGGCGGTGACTATTGTGGGAGATTTCAACATGCCAGAGAGTACTTAGAGTCCAAACGGCCTCTGCGGTGATACGTCTTATGAGCCGCTTCGCGAATTTTTAAATTCATATGAGTTTCTGCTGTACGTAAAAGATCCAACCAGAGGCACGAACTCTCGATTTGCTTATCTGCAACAGTGAACATCTAATAAGTGACGTTACCATTGCTCCACCGGTTGGTAACAGTGACCATGTCAGCATATCGTTCAGGCTAACGATCTCTATTCATGACCCCGTAATCATTTACAAGAGGCTTTTTTCTAAACGCAGATTATGGCAAATATGTGAATACCTTGCCTCAGTTATGTGGAGAGAATCACTCGATACGGTTCACAGCGTTAATGATAAATATGAAATGTTCCTGGCCATTCTACATCATGTCATAGAAATATTTATACCTTGGGGAAAAGTTGTAGCGGGTAAAGCTTGTTTGCCTCAGTACTTGCAAAACATGCATGATCATCGCTCCTGTCTATTTAACAAAGCTCGCCAGTCTGGATCGGTCCATGACTGGAACGAGTATAAAAAGTTCTCGCTCAGCTTTTCAAAAAAACTGGAAAAATACAACTGCAATATCGAGAAACGAGTCATAAATGCTTGTCAGAAACACTGCTTTTATAGATTGTTGAATCTCAAGCTTAAACCTAAGGCTCAAATTAGCATGTTGGTAAAAGGTGATGGAAAAGCGGTAGAAGGTGCTGACAAAGCTAACCTCTTAGCCGAGGAATTTTACTCCGTATACTCAAAAGACGATGGAAAGTTGTCATGTTTTGAACCGGACATTTCAAGCTACATGCAGACTTCTTCCTGGGTTTAAGAAAAAGATATTTTTGATGAGATAATTCATGGCAAGAATTCTTGCTCAGTGACACCAGTCTATTTTATTGGGAAGGTTGCTCATGTTATTGCCAAACCTTTGGCCTACATTAGCAACCAATCCCTAATGTACAGCGAGGTGCCCGTTCGGTGGAAGCATTCGTTTATCACTCCGATTTAAAAAAAAGAGCCTGCAAGCGATCCAAATAACTACAGCCGGTCAGTGTTGCGTCATATTTCTGCAGTCTTCGAAAAAATTATAAAGAGGTCCATCGTTGAGCACTTGGAGAAAAACAAAATTATTCCCGAATCTCAACAGGGCTTCGTATTAGGGAAATCAGTGGAAACAAATTTTATTGAACGCCTTAATGACTGGACAAAGCTGCTAGATGATAAAAAGTGTTGCGATATTATTTACTTTGATTTCTCTAAAGCGTTTGATCGGATCAGTCTTATGAAATTAACCCACAAAATTAAATCATTGGGCTTTCACCCCGCCCTTGAAAAGTGGCTCTATGAGTTCTTCACTGAAGGAGCGTTTCAGGTCAAAATCAAAAATGTTCCGCCTTCACCTAGGAAAGTTATTGGCGGAGTCCCTCAAGGGGTCTCGCCTATTTTGTTCAACATTTACACATCTGATCTCTCACTGCTATTTAAGGATACTAGGATCCATTGTATCCAATTCGCTGATGACCTCAAGATTTACTGTGAGTTTCGGGACGATGACCCTTTTCACTTGCAAAATAGAATCGACAGTATCTCCAGCTGGTCTAAAACATTGCAGCTGCTGTTAAGTCTAGAAAAAACAAATTATCTACGAATTGGTCGGGCTTCTACATCTCCTGCATATACTCTAGACGGAGTTACAATTGCTAAGTCTAAAACGATCACAAATCTCGGGTTCAAATATGACAATAAGCTGGACTTCTCTGATCACCTCAAAATGATATGTAGTAAAGCACATGGAGTAATTTATCGAATATTTAAAGGGCTATCCACCACGAATAAAGAGGTACTACTTAAGGCCTACAAAACGTTTGTAAGACCCATCGTAGAAGGTGGAAGCATAGTGTGCTCACTGCATAAGAAGAAGGATATCCAGTACATCGAGAAAGTACAAAACAGCTATACTAGAAAAATAATCACCAGATATAACGGATTCTTTCATCCCAGATTCCTAAAGATTCTATTTGAAACAGATTTTTAAATGTTCACTTTTTGTTCTCTAGAAGAAGTATGGCCGACGTCTGTTGTGCCTACAAACTCCTCTCTGGCAGAATAAAAATGAAACTTGCGAAGTTTTACAAGCTGCGGCCCTCTAAAACGAGAGGAAACCCACTAAAATCTGGTATTGAAAGCCTAAAAACGGCAATAGAGCACACTCCTTCACGGCAAGGGCAGGCTCCGCATATCTAGGGTTAAGGAGTACTATAAATCCAACTCAAGACAATTATCAATTGTTTAAAAGACTTGCTGGTAGAACCCTCCTCAAATACTGATGTCGTGTTTTTGTTTTTGTTCCGCTTGCTTGTTACGGTTTTTTCCTTTTTTTTCTTTTTTAGTTGAACAATCGTATCAGTTTTACACCGCCTTGATTTCTGTCGCTATCTACCTGTTCGATTGGGTGGCAACCGTGTTTGTTGTTGTATCTCACGTCCATCTTAGATGGTCGTAAAAACTATTACTATTACTACGTCCGATGGCAGTCTAAAGTTAGAGGTGTATGCACGCGTGAGTGCAGCCTGATCCAAATGGCGCTTGTTGACTGAGGTGCTCTGCGTCAAGACAATACCTGAGTACCTCAAATGTTTACAGAACAGTCGTCCGCCCAGTAGCGACGTATGGTGCTGAGTGCTGGCCCGTAACGAAGGAAACTAAAAGCCGCCTCAGTGTAATGGAGACGAAGAAGCTAAGGTGGACAGCCGGAGTAATGCGATTGGAGCGTGTTCGCGATGACACCATACGAGAAAGGATCGGTGTCGCCACGTTAGCCCACAAGTTGTACGGAGCTTGTCCAATGGTACGACTAGGGAGAAATGGCTTCACCACACCAGAAGAGCAGACCCCACCACCAAGCGGGACAAACGCTACTGAAAATGGTCTCCACATATGTCGCTTTTGCAGCGCTTTCTCATAATTCTTGTAACGCTTTCAGAGGAAAATTAAATCCTCGCCCAGTACGCGTGGCGCAAAATGCCTTCCGAAAGTTCGTGAGCTTTATTTGTCCAATTGCCCACAATTTGAGAATTGTTACTAGTAATCTTTTGGCGTTGTGCGAAGTGTAATGCTTTCTATTTAACTGATATTATTAAAAATGAGCGAAGTTATGATCATCTTAATTTAAGAATCAAGCATGGCGAAAACTTTCGCCCTAACACAAGATAGCTTTAGCTGCATGACAAAGTAGTGGTACATACAAGCAACTTACTTGCAGTCGGTTGTTGATAGCTGCCCAGTGTAAGAGAGAGCAATCATCAGAATCCGTCCAATCAGGTGTAATTGCTCCTCAAACGAGATGAATTCTAAGAAAGCACTGAAATTTGTCTAACATATTTTTCATGAGACTGTTACAAACTGGGTCAAGGTGAACAAGAAACCAAGATATCCGCCATTAAAGCTGCATAACGGCCTTGAGGGTGCACCATGTTCACATGTTGAATGATAATCAACACTCGCCTTCGCTTGAAGTATTTCAACGGTATTTATATCATTTTCTCGTCAAATCGGCCACTTTGCAAATCAGGCCGGTCACTCTTCACGTCAAATTGACACTCTTCCAAACAAGACTAGCACTTTTGAAATCAAACTGAGCGTTAAACTAGATACGCTCCAAAAAGGTTACAACAATTTTTTGTTCAAGAAAAAATTTAGTATAATTTTCTTTGAAGTTTTACTTCACTTACCCAATAAGTGACCACACTGTTTGAAATATTGTAAAATTCCCATTTTTTTGTAAAAAAAAAATAATTGCCTAAAACTTGCACTAAAGAGCGGGGAGACGGCCCTTTTTAGTGCTAAGGGAAGAGATTACGCCGTGCCCTCGTCCAAGACGTCGCGATTTTTATTCGATTAATAGCAAAATTTCTGTCGGCATGGAGATCCACACCTGTAAACGTTACAATAAAAACAATTTGCAAAGAACACACATATCCTCACTTTGATGCTTCATGTAGGCAGTATTTACAAGACAAGCTAATTAAGAATCGTGTCTAGTTTTTCGAGTGTACGGTGCCATCGCGTCCTTTAATGATCTAAATTGTTGCTGCCCTGTTGCGCTGTAAAATACAATAACATTTATTACCTTTCTGGAAAAAATAAAATTTTGTAATGTTATTGCACGCATTTTTGCAGCCGAACTAAAAAATTTCAAAGAAAGTCACACTAAATTTTCTTTGAACAAAAAAAATTGACCCAACCCCATTGTAAAGTCATTAGTTTAACCTGTAAGAATCTCATTTTGATTTCAGAAACATCAAGTTTGTTTTGAACAGTGTCCAATTTGACGTGAAAATGTGCCCAATTTCACGTGAAAAGTGTCCATTTTCGACGTGACAATGGTATATTTAGTGAATAATACACATACGTCATCGGATTTGTACTTGATAAACGACTAAAGATAGAGCTATTCATTTAGTCTGCAACCACCAAAAGTGGTAGCCCGGAAATATTTAGAATGGAACTCCCAAAATTAAGGAAATTCCCCAAGAGTCAGGAAAATTATAACTACTTGTTGTATTGGTTTTTAAGGGGTGTTAAATATGAAAAAAACAAGGGTCACCATCGGCTAAAAATAAAATTGAAACAAGTGTAATCGGTTTCCCATCGTACTGGTTAATGAGCAGAGCCCTTCTGTTGGTCAGACCGATATACCGCCTTCCTCAAGAAATAATGTAAAATCCTAACACTGAAAGAAGACCAATAACGAAAGTTGTATGGCTAACGGCCCGAAAAAGGACACATCCCCAAGGCTCCATCCGAAGAGTTGACCAATCTCGGCTCAACTGAAACATAACTTCTCTGGTGGTTCACCACGGCTGTCTTTAGCCGGTTGTAATAACTGATTTATTACTTTGTAACTAGCAGAGCATAACACCAATATCACATCACAGCAGGTTACATAGACAATATGCCAGAGGCGAAGCTTGCTCTTGAAAGGGGGAACCGCGCCTAGAGTGCATTACTTGAACCCAATTTCTATTGCCTAATTGCGGTACCCCTAAGTTATGCCCGTGGATGTTACTCAATGATAATTATGTAGTAGGTTGATGCTCTCGGCCCTGCCTCGGCGCGACATTCCTTGCGGTATATTTGGGACAGTGACTCCGGGATATGCTTGCTGGTCTGCGGGTCAGATAGGGTGCTAGCAGCCACGGTCACGCCTCCTGCTACGGCATAAATACCCGTTGTCAGAGGTCACAGGCATCTTTTTTCCTAACCGTCCTGGAATTATTCTCCTTAATTCTCTGTATATTTTGTCTCTTAGCTTCCGTGTGTCTTGTATTGAATAACTTGTTATTAAGCTTTCCTCGAAACAAACGACTTGGGGGGGGAGGGACAACCCGGTGAGATTTGGTAATAGTTCTCATTCTAGATATAGACTGAGTTCGATAGAATGTTGACGTCAACCGATATGGCTACAACACTGCACAACGGAATGAACACGGACAGTACTGAAGCTCTTGCGCCGCTGGAAAATTGGAGCACGCTCGGGGTGAGTTGCTCAATTGACGATATAAACAATTCGTTCGGAAATATTTTGAAGAGGTTATATGATGCTCTTGATGAACAAATGAGACATGCAAGTTGCCAGAAAAGGCAATACCTCTTACATGCTGTTCAAGGTGCAGTAAAATGCACACTTGAAAAAAGTCGTAGAACAGTTAGGGGCTGTGTATCCGTCAGAAGCGGCATGTTTTGACGAAATTGGACTCACACAGCTGCAGTCACACCTAGTGGTAATGAGCCAGCACAGCAGCATTTTGTGTGAGCTAGCTTCAAGTTTAGGACAGCAAAAAACAATTTCTCGACGAATTCCTTGAAATCCAGGATGAACTTTCGTGACATAGTGCTAGAAGGAGCAGATGCAATGCTTTCCGCTCTGAAAATGCGACTTGCCGAGGTCCAGCATGAGCTCGCAACGCTACAATTTATGTCAGCTAGCAAATCATTGCGACAGCAAACGCAGAGCAAGGATGGCATGCCTGCACCTTATCACACGTGATTTCTCCAGGTAGAGGGAAACGAGCATGACGAGCACCTCCACGCCGAAGAAAATCAAAGTGACGTCACTGATTTCAAAGGCGTCTCCAGCGCTGTAAACAGCTCAGATGAATACTGTATCATTCAATAAAACCACCTAATTTCACAATTCCAAAATTTGAATGGAAAACCGACTTTCAAGAGTACTGGGCCATCTTCGAAACGTTGGTCCACGAAAGCAAAGCAAAATTGATTCTTCTTGAAGAAAGCCTGACGGTACAAGCAGCAATTGCAGTACGAGGCATCAAAATCGTTCCCCAGAACTACTGGTGGATGGTGAGCGCAATCAAAAATAAATAAGCAACGTCATGGTGCGCGTAATCCAGCGTCCTTCCGAACTTCGACCAGCCGAAAACAGCAGTCGCTCTTGCGAGACCGTATTTGACAACATCCGATCACTAATTTACGAAACGGGTTCGACTGGGCACAATATAATCAAAATGCATGATCCAATGTCGATTGAAAACATCCTCACGAAGCACCACAGAAACATGGTTGAAGAGTATCTCAAAGAAAACAGGAATGCCTACACCTGCACTGTCGGCCAGCTGCTAGATCGTCTCGAAGAAGTGATCCGCGCTTGAAGTACATCTGGCAGCCTCTAGGCAGCAAAACTGTTGAGCAAAAAAAGTGGTGCGCTGATTCATCCACCATACCAAAGTGATGCGCCTTTTGTGGAAAGTCAAGCCACAATACATATCAATGCCAATCTGTAGTAGACGTTAAAGCACGTAGAAAAATCGTCATGGAAAATAACTTGTGCTGGAGATGCTTCTCCAGCGATCACGGAAGTAACCAGTGTTCTCGGTCAAATTGCCCTCTTTGCAGTAAACTGCATGACAGTTCTCTCTGCATACAAAATACAACGACCTGCAGCAGCCAGCACCTAATCAGCGTATCACAGAGCAGTGCTCACTCTTGGGCAGCTGTTCAAAATGCACCTATCGTTTTCAACCGATTACTCAACCAGCCGTAGAAAGCCAATGGTGGTCGACCGAGGATGGAAACACACCCAATACACCTTCAGTATTCAACGGTATACAACCAACGCCATTGAAGTAGGAAACAGCCTTTCCGGCTCTTCTGAACAAGTAGTGCTGATGACCGCCGAACGATTGGTGTGAAACAATCAAAACGAGAGTTTCGAGAAAACTCTCTTCTTCTTCGACACAGGTGCGCAAACGAGCTTGACCGACGAGCACTTCGCCTAAAGTCTAGGGCTTCGCATGCTCCAGTCCGAGCAGTGTTTCTTGTCGGGAATTGGCGGGATCACGGAAACTTTCAAGTCACATCAGGTAGTCTTGAAACTGCATAACGCTTACGGACGAGAGCTCCATTTCGCTCTCAGAACCAACCCCACTCTAGTTAAGGGGTTTCCGTCAGTGTCGCTCCTCTATAAAGACTTCAAATACATGGAGGAAAACAGTATATATTAGGTTGTTCCATAAGTCCCCGCCGTTGTTTTCAAGGTTCATTGCGGATTTCGCCGGCGGTCTCTTGCATAGCGCTATACAGCATTCAAAAAAGAATGATTTGCTCTATCAGAGCTAGTATTGCGTTTTTTTCTCCTAAATTTTGTAATTTTTATGTCGTTAAACTGAAAAGTGAAAAAGTGGCCTTCGGCGCAGTTGTTCTCTCCGCTTAGGTTTGGAATTTTTTGCACAGTTTTTCATAGCATTTGGAAGACAATGTTCTGCAAGAATACGTGTTGGTCCTATTTGCTCAGTTGTCCTTTACTGATTTTTAAGCCATCAAATTCCGTCCGAAAGAGGAGATTTATTTTTACAGACAGCTCCTGCTATGTGGTAGGGCTTTTTTGTTCGGTGTTATCAGTCGTTCGAAAGAGAATGTCTTGCTCTATAAGAACTTGTGTCGCGTTTATTGGCTCATGCTGATTTCTGTCGAGTATCAACAAAATTCCAAAAAGAGAAAAATCATCTTCACCAACAACTCCTTCTCCTTGTTCAGTTGTTGATATTCGACAGAAGTCAGCATGAGCCAACAAACGCGACACAAATTCTTTTAGAGCAAGACATTCTCTTTCGACCGACATATAACACCGAGCAAAAAAGTCCTACTACAGAGCAGGAACTGTCGGTAAATATAAATCTTCTCCTTCGGACGACCCAATATAATGGCTTAAAAATCAATAAAGGACATGAGAGTAAATAGTACAAACACGTACTCTTATAGTACAAAACATTGTCTTCCAAATGTTATAAAAAAAACTGTGCAAAAGCTTCAAACCTAAGCGGAGAGGACAACTGCACTGATGGCCACTTTTTCACTTTTCACTTTACGACCTAAAAATTTACAAAATCCAGGATGAAAAAAAGAATAATGCTCTGATAGAGCTAATCATTCTCTTTCAAAAACTAGATAGCGCTGTGCAAGAGACTGCTAGCGAAATCCGCAATGAATCGTTGAAAAAACGGTGAGGACTTATGGAACAACCTAATACATATGCAATTCTCGAGTTTAGGGAGAGACTCAAATTCCACAAATTCTGATAGGCATTGACCTCTACAACCAATTTCTCATTGAAGACACTCCGCCATTGCCTTTGCCATCGAGTCTACTAGTCGAAAAGACGATATTTGGTCTAGTCGTGTATGGGATGAAGAGACAAGCAGAAAAGCTCTGTCGGACACAAAAGCTCTGCGGTTGTGTAACACCGTGATTTCAGAAGAAAAAAAAACAGGAAATGATCAAAATATTAATCGAGCTCGAAAGCTTGGGAACTGCCATTAAAGAAGGCGTCGAAGAAGAAAGCACCTATGCGTATCGGACGAAATACGCGCAATCCATCCAGCTCGAAAACAACTGCGTAACGGCTCCGTTTCCATTGAAAGAAAGTATCACACAGTTGAGCGATAATCGCAATTTGGCTCTGAAGCGCCTTATAACCCAAGTCAGACACTTAAACAATCACCCAAAACAGAAGAAATGGTATGCCAAACTCATAACGAACTACTACAAGACGGCATCATAAAGAAGTTCGTAAAGCCGTCTCAAAATCAGTTGGCATGTACTACATGCCTCACTCAGGGGTCTGAAAGGAATACAAAGCGATTCCACTGCGCATCGTATTTGATACGTCATCTCACCAACGGGAAAGCTGTCCCTGAATGACGGTTTGTTTACTGGAGCATCATTCGTGAACAAGATTCACGATATTCTGGTAGCCTGCCGAGAACCACTGATCATATTGATCGCTGACATTCAAGCAGCGTTTACCCAGATAAGAATTCAAGAGTCACATAGTGATCTCTGCCGTGTGGTGACACTATCGCGTGTAAGCTGTTTTGGCGGTAGCCAGTGATCCGAACACCGCCCGCTATCAATTTTAGCGATGTAATCACGACCTTGAAGTGCCGTATAAATAGGAACATCGTGAGCGAACAAGGACAGCTGCTGCTTCCTATGTAGGCATGGGGAGAGCGGCTGCTTCCCATATGTGCATAGAGGGTGGTGGCTCTTCCCCAAGTAGGCAGCTGTCACTCACTTATGCTTCGCCCTTCCTCCACACTTCCCTCACTCTATAACTAGGACCGGAGTGAGCAGCGGTAGCGGTAAGGGCCCAGGTATTGGATTAGTTAGCTAACGACTAGGGCTCCCTTATGGGGTCCTAACCTTTCCCCTTTAGACGGTCCAGTAGCTATTTTCTCGTTAAGATACTATGTATGAATTTTATTGTGATCCATGTGATCCCATGCAGATAAAGAAATCTGTTGGTTGATCTTCCAGCTAACATCCAAAGGCCATGGATGTCACAGTCGGTTTATATAGCTTTGCGACCCGGAAAAACCTCCGATTTCTTCTAACTTGGTCGAATACCGCTGGAGGCGAGTCCCCTTTGAAACAACAGCTTCCCCAAGTATCATAGACATGATCATTTCCACCTTCCGTGGGAATGAAGATTCCCCTCTAGCTAACGAAATTCAACGTTATCTTTACGTAGATAACATCCTAATGACCGCCTACACAGAAACGGAAGCAATCAGCAAATACAAAGAATTGAAACGACTATTTAATGAAATCGGTACGAATCTTAGATCCTATGTTAGCAACTCCAATGAGGTCAACTCCCAAATCGAAGAACCCGATGAAGCTGCATGGTGTTAGCTGCGATCCCACAACTGATAAAATCTTATTTACAACCGCTACAAGTTGCAGCGTTAAGGTAGAAAGAGATACACTACGCCAGCATCATTCAATATACGATCCTATTGGGTTAGCTGCCCCGCTTCTAATCAAGCAGAACTGTCTATTACGCACTGTTTTCGAAACAATTAAAGAATGAAACTCGTCGCTGAACTCGGAAGTGATAGAAGCATGGAATATCATTTCCAAAGAAATCGAGTACGCTTCGATTGAACTGCCGCGTTCGCTCTTTCAAAAGGAACCGATTATAAAAAGCACAAATTCAGCTGTGGGTATTTGCCGACGCAATCAATTCAGCCATGGCAGTATGCGCATTCATGGAACGCAAAGCGGAATCAATATCTAGCATTCTAAGCGGAAAAACAAAGTTGGCACTAAAGAAAATTATCGATACCGCGTTTAGAGTTCCTAGCGCTATTGCAGGCCTTATGACTCGCGTAGTCCTTTGCCGCGGCACTCCCAGGAGGTGCGAAACGTATCAACATCATCAGTGACAGCTGGATAGCCTTAAATTCAATACATACAGCGAGGAGGCTCCCTCTCTTAGTGACCAATCAGAGAAACCGCATAACAACTATCATGCACAGGCTCACTGCTCTAGGATACGGCGTAAACCTTTTCCATGTACCAGGTGAAAGAAATCCGGCTGACGCGGGTACCCGCGGGGTAACCAGCGATCAACTTCCACTCACAGACTGAGTAAGCAGACTCCAATGGTTGCTCACAAGTAAACAAATACTAACGAATATCAACTCCATAGAAATTTTGCCACCACATCCAATCGAAGAAGAAGAGGTTCTATGCATTCCAGCTGTGACTCCTCGAATAAAACCAGAGACACCTCTCGAGCAGCTCATCAAACTTCAACGTTACAGCAGTTTCGCAAAAGCGCTGCGTGTCACAGCATTGCTGGGAAATTTCTTCGTCGACTACTAGGTCGAGTGAACAGTTCAAGCGGCAGAACGCTTTAACTGACAACACTACACAAGTTCGACTCAGAACGTGAAATCACTGCCAAGGACATGAACTTTGTGGAAAAGCTTCTTTTCAAACTCGAACACGACCGAGTAGGCATGCAGGAACTCTCGACATCGCCATAGGAAAGTCATGCGAGACCAAGAAGGAATAAAATACACTGTGTATCTCGGGTACTTCGAAGACGACGAAACGGTCGGAACGTCAGGCCTAGAATAAACTTTTCACCTACCAACCGCGCTGGCACAAAAGCAGAAACATCAGAATTTCAAGCATTTGCTACGCTTTAAGCTGTCGAATACTCGTTCCCCGATAGTTTTTCTTGACTAACCCCTATTTCCCTTCATGACAAAAAAAAACGCCAAAATAGTGGTGTAGAAAACCTCAGTACCAGCTATGCAAAAGCAGGCTTTAATGCCAGATATACAAAGGCAGGCATGTGTTTCGGTTATCAACAATATTGACTCTTAATGTTCGCGACCTTTCCGAACGTAGTGACGAAGGACCTGGGAATGGAATCTTTTCAGAAAATGATTCGAGGAGCGTACAGCTGTACTGTGATGCCGTATCCCGGTTCCTATATGGCACCGACTCCACAATTTAGTTGCCCTTAAAGTCTGAGCAGATGATATTTCTCAAGGTTGTTTGAGCCGAAGGATTTAGGCGAAGTTGGGCTGCTGTCAGCATGCCCATCGACGCACAGGACGCAACCGCTTGCACTCCACTTTGGTGATGGAGCACGGAAGCCGTGCGCGGCCACACCCGCGATGGTGTCACCGCCAGGCAACTCGCGGTGCAGTGATAGTGACATTGCTTGTATGCGGTTCTGGGCTCGAAGAGCATTATGGGGCCGCCGCGCTGCTGGCAAATTGCTAGCAGCCGCCGTTCGCCCAAGTAATGCGACCGGTTGTTGGTCCATATGAAGACGCGAGTTGTGCTGGGCCTGTAGCTGTTACTCGCGTCCGGTATTGTGGAAAAGCCTGATATTTCATGCTACTTGTGCCCGTGAGAAGCTGAGCGTCAGCGACTTCCAGCGTGGAGCAGCACGAGCGTCAGGCAGCTAGTTATTGACGTCTGAGCTTGCGAAGCCATGCAGACCCTCGATAAAAAAGGATCGTAAGGAGAGATGAACGTGTTGACCTAAGCCTAAGCCGCGGAGGCAGGGTTCAACATCCGCAGTGCCCGCTGGAGCTTCGCCAACTTCCACACCAATATGACTGCTCCCCGATGCCGACAATGGAGAAGGTCATCCGCGACTTCTACTACGATCTCCTCGACAGTCATGTCCACCTGCCCCCATGCCATCTTCCGCAGGATGGATGTGTCGTCACCTCTGCTCTGTTCTCCCTCCCGATATCCGACACGTTATCTCGCCGGTGAAGAATCGTACAGCACCCGGTCCCGACAGGATCAAAAGCGAACAGCTGAAGAACCTCTCGCCAGTGCTCATCAACACTCTGGCGCGGCTGTGTACGCGCCTCCTGTAGAAATGTAAGGTGCCATCTCAATGAAAGACCAGTAAGACCGTCCTGCTGTACAAGAAGGGAGACGTGCACGACATTGGCAACTGTCGCCCGATCTGCTTGCTGTCCGTAGTCTACAAGCTGTTCACTCGAGTCAACCTGAATAGGAACAGCGGAACGCTGGACGAAGGACAGCCATGCGAACAAGCAGGATTTCGGAGAGGATTCAGCACGATCGACCACATACACACCAGGGCTGTACACGAAATTCTGTGCGTTAAATTTTTTAACGAATTTTTTTACGAAAATTTTTCGTTAAATTTCCGGTAAATCGTTAAATTTCGTTAAAAATACAACTACCTGCAAACCATTATTTCAAGTAAAAAAATTAAAGAGAACCTCGTACGTTTCAACTTCAAGAGGTCAAAAGCTAAAGTTCAAGGAATGGAGTGTAACACTGCAATGTAAAATGAACTGTTCAATATCAACAAACGCGGAAAAATGAACAGTCGTTCAGCAACAAATCAACTACAGAGTGCGGAACAAGAACAGGTGTGGAATTATCATTCGAGATGATCACCGACAAGGCATCTTAAAATGTTCGATCAGTACCCGGAGGTACCCGGAGTTCCCCTTTCCTAGATCTTTTGTCCATATATTGTCCATCTACGAGCATATACAATCTTGTGGGCAACAGCCCATAAAGTACAGAGAGAACTAATAAAGATGCAATTAAAAGCCTATCAGTGGAATGTTGACGCGTTGTCGAAAGCACGAATTTTGAGTGCCTGATGTGCGAGACCAATCCATTTTTTTGCACCATTTTTTTTGCAAAGTTGGGACCGTGACACGGCATAGTGTCACACTGTCCCACACTGCCGAAAAGTTGTTACGCGTCGTCAACGTGTTAACGTTCAGGAAATGTAGTTTTTCTATTTTTCGTTATTAGCGTTTTTATAAAATCGTATAAAATAGGCCCAGCGTCCGGAAACATTCCCTCCGCCTCAACTGTTCCAGATGGAGGACAAAATATTCTGAAATAAGCAGCGCCAGATGAGGACAGGCATACCGAACGAGGAGGTTAGGCCAGTATCTTTGTGGAGTTGGAATCGTTGACGTGCCTGGGGAATTTCTATCTCCAAAATGCATTAACCCTTTCACGACATGTGCGATTTTCGACTGAGAGCCGCATGGGACAGCGCGCATTCTTCCCGCGCGCTGACAATTTGAATTATTTTATTTGTATTATTTATTGAACATGAAAAAACAGTAACAAAAGAAGTTTCCCATGGACTATCTTGACTGTAGATATTGGTGAACTCAGCGATTAATACTGTACCTTGATAATATTCCATGAACTATTTTTATGGTGGTGTCGACGACATCGTCGGACAATGTCGTGAAAGGGTTAAAGGATAAGGACAAAGGATGGCCTCATTTCCTTCATCCGTATCATTTAATACGTAGCAAATTCAATCTTTTTTGAGAACGCGGCGCATTCTAGTTCTACGGGATATCCCGGAGGCGTTTTGGATGCGTATTTGGCCACACAATGACTTGCTGTGGCCATTCGTTGAAGAACTCAGCGTTACCCTTTCCAGACAAGTCTAGTATCAGTTCTCCGAGCCCAGAGAAGTTGAAGGTTTGGTTGGCCTGGGATGAAAATCCGGAAAAAAAGACCAGAACCCTGGTATAGGTTGTACGCGATAGCCGGCACCTCCTCCGACTGCGCCACAGACACCCATAAAATGCATTATTTCCAAAAATAAATTAGAACAAATTCGTGAAACATTAAAATATTCATGCAGATTTTAATATTTTTTTGGAAGCAGTCCTAAGGGAGGATGAGACCTGCAACATTAAAGAATACTAAAAGTAAATGTGATAAACTCACTGAGAAATAATTCCGTTAAAAATTCCGTTAGATTTCTAAAAATTTCCGTTAAGTCGTTAAGCCAGATTTTGACGAAAAATGCCGTTAATTCGTTAAAATCGTTAAACCGTTAATCGTTAAATGTGCACCCCTGATGCACACCGTTACGAAGCTCATCGAAGTATCGCGAGAGTACAAGCTGCTGCTGTGCCTTACGTTCATCGACCTGAAGGACGCATTCGACTCCGTCGAAACTGAAGCGGTTGTCGAAGCCCTGCTCACTCAGGGCATTCCTCCTCAGCACAACAGAGTACTTCGAGAGCTGTACGGTGGATCCACGGACCAGGATTTCACCCTTCTATAGCGACATCCTCATCAGCTTGAAGAGAGGTGTTCGGCGAGAGGACGATGCTCGGAGTAACATGATTCACGCAAGTGAGAGACCTCCGTAATTCCGAGCTTCGTCGACGTTCGAAGATCAGAGACGCTGTCGCATGGGCTAAGTCGTCGAAAATAAGGTGGGCCGGACACGTAACGCGCTTCGCAGACACCCGCTGGACGAGAAGCGCTACGACTGGATTCTGTGGGATGTCAAGAGAGCACTAGGACGCCCACCAACGCGTTGGTCGGACTTTTTCGTGAAAGCCATGAACGAACGATAGGACGCTGTTCGTGTCCCTCGAGCGAGGAGGATCCATTGAGGCACTCTGACACCGCTCGAGCAACTCGATGGTCAATGGGACGACAGGTGATGCAGGTGAAACAAGAGTAGCTGGTGTTGATCATTGTGCTACTGATATAATTTTCCGCAATTCTGAGTGTCAGTTCCTCCCCGTTAGGCTTGGTAACAGTTCACCGATCCTGGAGTAGTAGCTGTTTTGGTTGGCTTGGGAACAAACTAAAATTGAGATCGCTCCGAAGAGCACAAAAGAAGCGGCTCTTCTTACTTACGGACCCAGAAAATCTCGTAGATTGTCGCCAATGCAGTAACCGCACTATATTAAAAAACGGTTTTAGAATGAATAAGAATGCCTTGTAATTTAACAGTGCTTGAATTCATGATCTGCTGGTGAAATTAGAGCGATATAAAACCAGTCCTGTTTTTTATTGTTTTCCCGTTATCCGGTCATTTTGGACAAAATTGTCCATTATCCGTTATTTAGGTTTTATTGTATTTTATTATCCACTCACCCCTGCATAAGAGCTTCGTTGTTTCGCATTACCACCCCTATGCAGGGCCACGCATTTCTGCTGAAACTAGCTAAAGACGTCTGTGAAATTACCCAGCGATTCTCATGAAGACCAATATGGTCTTGTAATGCACCTAACAAGAATCATATGGATGAAGTTCGTTTTTGCTGCGGAGAACAAGGTGGCCCAAAACCGGCAAAAATTTGTCGCCTGGTAACTCAGGGACGAGAAGTCGGAAGCTCACATCTTCCCCATGCAACTAGTGTTGGTCACCTTTCCGCGCTCACTTCAAACCGAATTCGTGTAAGCCTTTCAATTTGAACCCAAACGTGGGCTAGAATTACTTCAGCATAAGGGTTAACTCGGTTGCCTCCATTCCTCTCGAACCCGCTGTAAGTCGAAAAGGGCCCACTAGGTTCCTATAAACCGTTTTTATAGCGTTCTTATAAACCGACCGAAAATACTTTGCAAATTCTTCGGATTTTTCTTGATCGTCCATGATAATTTGACCATCATCGGTACACAGGTTTGGGATAGGGATAAGTTGAAAATGCGGGAATCTATCCCAAACCTGTGTACCGATGATGGTCAAATTATCATGGACGATCAAGAAAAATCCGAAGAATTTGCAAAGTATTTTCGGTCGGTTTATAAGAACGCTTCAGGTAAACTTTTTACTAGTGGCGCGGGTAAAAAAACTATGAGTACGTTAGACTGGATTGACATCTCCAGCAACGTTGTTTACAGTGTTCTACGAAAACTTCCCAATAGAGTTTCAACGTCTCCAGATGGCATACCATACATTTTCCTTAAAAAAAGCGCTCGGCCTCGTTACTCCTCTTACCCTATTATTTAACAAGATCTTACTGCAAGGTAACTAGCCAGAAATATGGAAGTTTGATCTTGTTCGATCTGTTTTTAAAAAAGGTTCCAAACATTGTATACAGAACTATAGACCGATTTGCTTAACATGCTCAACTAGTAAGGTCATGGAACGAATTATCTGCCGAGGGTTGCCTGCCTATATTGACCGCAATTGTTTACTAAGCCGAGAAAAACACGGCTTTCTCGCCAAAAAGTCCACTGTCTCTGCCCTTTGTTCAACAGTGTCATGTTGGCAAAAGGAGATCGACAACAGGAAGTTTATTTCCATCTGTTACGTTGATTTTGCCAAAGCCTCTGATTGTGTTTCCATTCCACTTCTCCTAGGTAAGCTGTCCTGGTGTGATACTGAAAGTAGGTTGCTAGAATTCTTTCGTTCCTTCCTCACTAGCAGATATCAGTCCGTTTCTATTAATGGTCAAATGTCCCTCCCCTACCAGACCCCTAGCGGCGTTCCTCAGGGAACCTGCCTTGGGCCGTTACTGTTCTTCTTGTATGTTAACGACGTTTTTGATGCCCTCCCTGAGGGGCGCTTCTGCAGCATGTTTGCCGATGACTGCAAAATATACACCATAAATGACGCCACAAAGCTTCAAGTATCAATAGATTGTTTTGCAAGTTGGGCAGACAAGTGGCAGCTAGACATCGCCTTAAATAGAACTGCAGTTATGAAAATTGGCGACAGACATCCCGAAATTGACTACACATTAAATGGATCCCCTCTCGCTCAGGTCTCTCTTGCAAAAGACCTAGGTGTTACCTACTCAAACAATTTAGACTTTTCCTGTCATATTGAAAAGATTATTGCACGGGCCAGTTCAGTGTCTAACTACATCCTTAGAGCCTTTAAGACGCGAGATGTAAAGGTTCTTTTCCGCTTATTCACGTAAGGCCGATTTTGGAATACGGGTCCCCCCCCCCATTCGGTTAAAAAGTCTGATATTGATGCTCTAGAGAAGATTCCTTGATAGAGTTGCTTCTCGTTGGAATGATTTGCATCCTTCTTTCTTTATATACAAGAAATCAAAATCGTTTCGATTGCTTCTCATATCGCGTTTTAGAAATTTTAGCTAATTTTAGCATAGTGCAAAAGGCAAGTGAGTTTTCTTTTTCCGAATGTTTGATTGAGCTAGCATTGGTTGGGTTGTAACAGTCTTGGTAGACTTTTTTTCAGGATTTTCTTGTTTCTCTGGTGGTACGCGGTGCTATTTCTCTGGTCCCTGGTCGTAGTCGGCTAGCTGTGGGTTGTGTCGTGCTACCTGGACCACAGAGGGCGGTTTTTTTTCTTCATATCACCTTATTCCTTGTCCTCTCACTTAGTTTATGGATGCGATTTCAGCTTCTTCAGTGCGATTCTCCATCGTGGCCATCGTGGCCGTCCGGTTTCCTCTCTCTGTTGAATGGATTCATGTGTATATATACAACTTATGCGTCAACGTCGTGTTCAGTTGTTGTTCTCTTATGTAGTGACGCCCTCTTTTAAACTCATCCTTAATCTACCATTTTCGCTTCTGACAGGTCTGGGGTTCCTCACTTGGACGCGATGAAATCTAAATTTATCCATTCTTTCTAGCAGCTGGACCTATTCAATTCTCAGTGGGACCGATTCACTTGGCGTACTATTACGTAGCCGCCTTAATTTTCTCGATGGTCTAGTTGTGTGGCCAGGGACCTCCTAACGGTATTGCCAAGGGTTTTCCTATCGTCATTTTAAAGGGCCTATTTTCATATACCTATGCAAAGCCTGCCTTGGCTCCCGTTCGCAGTAGTATCTTGGCCAGCCTCACCGTGATTATATAATTCTAAACGCCTCTTCTACCCACTGCTTCCTTTTTACTGGTCCATTCCTGCTAGCTTTCTCTTGCATTTCACTCGTGATCAAGGAGGAATCCTGATCTTTTCAGCACTTTGAGTCCTCCCTCATTCCCTTATTTCAGCTCATTTCGTTCTCATTCATTGTCGATTCTGTTCTCTATGTTTTTATATGCTCTTGATTAGATTTTCAAGTAACAAGAAATCGCCCGATCGCCGTTGCCGTCCCTTCCCTGCAGATGCCTTTTCCACCCACTACCTATTTGTTACTGATCCACTCCTGCTAGCCTTTCTTTTTTTCTTCTCATTCATAATCAAGAAGGATTCCTTGCCTTTTCAGCACTTTCTGCAATTTGAGTCATTTCTGAAATTTCTCAGTTCATTACGTCCAATCTCTGTTGTTGTTGATTCTGTTTCCTATGTTTTTCTAGGCTCTGATTGGATTAGTTTCAATAAATAGGTGACTTTTTTCATTTTTAGACCACCCAATGACCACCGTAGCAAAAACGAACTTCACTCCTATGCTTCTTGTTAGATGCCCTGGCACTATTGTACTTTCGGGACTCCAGAGGTCGAGACGAGGTTAGAGTTAGACGAGGCTCATTACTTGCAATGGACGTCTGTGAACTTACCCCAACGATTCTCAACAAAACCAATGTGGTCTATTAGGCCATCGGCTCTATTGTACTTTCGGGACTCCAGTGGTCGAGGAGAGGTTGAAAGAAAAATCTCGACCAAACTTCGCCTATGGGGGTTATTTGGGGGTACTGATCACGAATCTGACATCCGTTTTTGAAATTTCGGCCGATTACGGTAGGTTACTGTAGGTACTGGTGAATAGCAGGGAAAGGGTCTGAGGCGTATGTCTGAACGGGGGAGCGAGTCATATAGGGAGGTTTTTCACCGCTCAAGGTATAGTATAAAAATTTGTTTATTCTTTGCCAAGTCGTTAAACACAATGAGTGAGGTCATTGAAGTCACAATGGAATACGGTGCATCGCGAGTTTGGGAATCTTGTGCTCCCGCGATGCCCCTGTCAGAAAGCGGCTCGGAGCACAGTGGAAGTGCGGTTGTTTCGTGCGAGGTAGGTCGGCGGGTTGGTTCCTCTGGGCTGCTGAATTTTTACATTTCAGCTGACTGATTGAGATTTGGGGGGATCTGACGTCTGTACCATTTTCAGACGTTTTCTGCGCATTTTCCAGCTGTACGCTGTGGTATTCAACATAGTGATGTATAAATGTTCAACACCAGTTATACAGAGGCACAAAGTGCATAAAGTTGCACTGGTCAACATACGAACAGCGCATAGAAACTACAGGTTCATCAAAGTTTGCTTCTCTTCATAAACCAATGACATCGGGAAAACCATCCTGCTCGGATTTTCAAAAGAGACCGGGATGTGACGTCGGAGATGGTTCAGGTGAGAAACGCGGTCTGTGGATCCCACAAATTAACCTAAACGGCATCGATACACTCTTTCCCTCACCTTTACCTTCATCTGGAGATTAGAAGTCTGCTGAAGGTTTTCTAAAACCTAACACAAACAATGTTGCCGATGCTCGATTGGTGATCCACTTGCTCACGCTGAAGTGTGGCCCACCTTTAGACAAGGAACCTTCGAGGGAAGAAATCAAGCTGGCCGAACGGATGGCCAGTATACTCAAGGACTTCGAAGAACGTCAACTTGAAGTTGAGGAAGACGAACAGCTGGAAGTGCTTGAAGAACAAGAAGAAGATAGGGATCCGCAAGATGAACTGATGGACGTGGAGAGGCAAGCAAGCAGTGGGCATATGATAACGTTTTCGGGTGGAACTCTTGTTTCGGAGGAAAGTGTACGTCTTCAATTGGATTTCGGTTACGTGCTCATAACCGAAAATCATTTCGCCGTGGCAGGTTACACCCGTATCATGACGATTCAACGTGTGCTCTCCTTCTTTGAGCACGTTTTCGTCCCACAAATGCCCGATAACTGTTCTGTTATTCTGCACTCATGGGCCGGCTTCACGAACTGTGTAGCGATCCATACTATGTACTATGTATACTCCGAGGGAAGACCTTGAGTATTCGGACTATACCTTCGGGTGGCACCGGCCAGATTCGGCCAGCCGACATAGTTTTCTTCAGTTACATGAAGGCGCTCATGAAGCGGTTTCACTCCCACGTCATTGTGCACGACCTTCCTTTTGACATGCGGAAAAGGAACAACATCCTCTCCACAGCGTAAAGCTGGAAAATGCGCAGAAAACGTCTGAAAATTGTTTAGACATCAGGATCCCCCAAATCTCAACTAGCCAGTTGAAATGCAAAAATGCAGCAGCGCAGAGGAACCAAACCCTCGACCCTCCTCGCAAACCGCACTTCCACTGCGCTCCGAGTCGCTTTCTGACAGGGGCATCGCGGGAGTACAAGATTCCCAAACTCGCGATGCACCGTATTCCATTGTGACTTCAATGACCTCCTACTCATTGGGTTTAACGACTTGGCAAAGAATAAACACATTTTCATACTAACTGAGGGGAGGGGGGATATTTGGGGTGCTGATCACGAATCTGACATCGGTTTTTGAAGTTTCGGCCGATTACGGTACGTTAAATATTTCCGTGATGTTTGTTGCGAGTATCTCTGAAGAAATACCCCAATTCTTGGAGGGTTTGGGGTCACGGTTGAACTGGATGAAACTTGTGTGACCGAGAGGAAGTACGATAGAGGGTGCTGGGTGCGCCGGCACAGTGGCTATTCGGAATAAATGAATGGGGAAGTGGCAGACCGTTCTTGAGATTGGTGCGCAGGACGGACGCAAACCCCTTAGAAGCTGATTAGATGCCGCCTGCTTTGCAAAGTTAAGATACTTGCTCAGATATTCTCAAGCGTCCCTTACAGAGCGGAATTCGGGCGAAATCGGTTGCCATATATTAGACACCGGTACCTACCGTAACCTACTGTACTCCAGCGTAGAACGAAAAACGGATGTCAGATGCGTGATCAGCGCCCCAAATGACCTCCCTAGGCGAAGTTTGGGCGAAATTATTTTCCGAACTCTCCTCGTCCTCTCGAGTCCGTAAAGTACAATAATGCCAGAAATAATAACTAATTAATAATTCAATGACCTCCTACTCATTGGACTCATTGGGTTTAACGAATTGGCAAAGAAAAAACACATTTTTATACCAACTGAGGGGTGAAAATTCTCCCTATATGACTCGCCCCCCCCCCGTTCGGACATACGCTTCAGACCCTTCTCTTGTTAGTGAACAGTACCTACAGTAGCCTACCGTAATCGGCCGAAATTTCAAAAACGGATGTCAAACTCGTGGTCATCACCCCAAATAACCCCGCTGGGCGAAGTTTGGGCGGAAAATTTTCTTTCGACCTCTCCTCGACCACTGGAGTCTCGAAAGTACAATAGAGCCGATGGCCTAATAGACCACATTGGTCTTGTTGAGAATCGTTGGGGTAAGTTCACAGACGTCCATTGCAAGTAATGAGCCTCGTCTAACTGAGAGACATATGCCACAGGCAAACGGATCGATATGTATGAAATCGTTGCCACTATAGCGTTCAGAGCTCTTTTAGCACACGCAGTGGATCTCAATGAAAACTCACCGCTGTCAAGCAATTGCTTCAGTCGTTCAACGTTGCCGTATTGTGCCGCTTCACGAGGGTCCATCACGAAAGCAGCAAAATCAGCTCATACGTTTCTGAAGTGACCAAATCACAGATCTGAAACAAACACAGACCACTCAATGTAGCAGCGTCACATTGCGAGGCAAAACATAGAGGAACTCGTTCAAACGCATTCATAGCTCGCTACAACTGTTGTTTTCGGACACACTTTCAGATTTTTTCAACTTTACAAATTCATCCAAGATAAGTACGACCTCAGTAAGACTAACACTTAAATAAAAGACTCGCTATGTAAATGCTTTGGTTAGTATCATTTCTAACTGTTTGCTAATTTTTTGAGCCCTTTGTAGATCCTAGTAGATTTTGTTGAAGCAGCATACCACCTAACTTAACAATGGATGTGATGCTTGTGGTGGTGGAGGGCGCTTGGTGTTTCGGCGTGGAGGTCTACTTTTCATTGGGCGAATGGGTTGTTCCTTGCCACCTCAAGCAACCCCTCCTTTTCCATTACCTACTACCCCCTATCGCTCCAGATGATGAATCCATCCTCTCGCTGATCCACGGGGCGCTCTCTGCACCACTGCAATTAAGCCTGTTCTGTTTTTCTGCTGCCACTCTTATGTCTCGTGAAGAGGAACACTTTCATTCCCTCTTTCATTCTTTCTCTAACTAATTGTGGTGGTTTCTCTGTAGTATCTACCACTATATAATTGAGTTAGCGGTCGATGACGTTTGCGTGACCTAACCCAGGTGAGATACGCCTCATTGCCTACAGCTCTGGCAAAATTTGCAATTCAATCTGGAATATTGCTGCAGCGGGAGAAGCGCAGCTTTTTACTGCTCAACAGCACCTGCTTTCTGAGCGTCCAGATTCAGAAGCCGTGCCGCCGACTTCGTGCCATGAGCATGAGAGGACCACTAAACAACCGACAGCCATCAGGAGGGAGCGGCCAGGAAGAAGGAACCTGAGGTGGGACCAGGAACCAGCAAAAAGGGAGCTGTAAGCCCTAGTATATACTTGAGCCGCTGCGCGGCGCGGCACAATGGTCGGGATAGATATCGACCGGGCGGCGCGAAAAATCGATATCCATGGCGATCGTGGTGCCGCGCAAAGGGGCGCAAGTATAAACTGGGGCTAAGGGAATTCATTCTGAAACAAGGAATCTGCCATCTGAGCGGCCTCTTCATGCTCGACACAGCGGCAGCTTCGCGGGCTTCTGAGCTTGTGGATTTGGAAGACGGACCCTCAACGTCGCGCAACAAGGATCTGGAGTCAGAAGTGGTGTCCTCGACTTCGTCAGACGAGCGGTCGCTCTCAGAATCCAGCATTACCCCATGTTGAACGAAAAATTTTACCCGCGCGAGATACGCCCCTGCGTACCTCGCGCGGGCTACGTTTGCCGTTCAATATGGGATGGTACTGCAGCGGAGGAAGCCTCCTCCTGCTTGACACAGCGGCAACTGCGCGCGTTTCAGAGCATCTGATCCAGAAAACGGGTAGCCTACGTCGCGCAACAAGCGTCTGGAGTCAGAAGTGGTGTCCTCGACGTCGTCCGACGAGTGGTCGCTCTCAGAATCCAGCATTATCCCATGTTGAACGGAAAATTTGTAAAATTTTCCGTTCAACATAATATGGTACTTATCCACTCAGCCATCCAGTTGCTGCCACCGTCGATGCGAATGATTCACATGATTGTACGCTCCAGTTTTGTCTAGGGAACGTTGGAAATTATCCTATTACCTTAGTATAACTTTAATTTAGACTCAAACGTTTTGTAAGTTAAGCTGTGAGCACGACAGGGCCATTGCGGGTCTCACTTCTGCCTTATCAGCCCGCTCTGAAGTGATACCTTTTTTGCCATTTTCCGACCACCTAGTCCCCGTAGCAAAACCGAAACACAGTTCTGTGATCCTCGTCCGATGCCTTCTTCTTCTTCTTCTTCTTCTTCTTCTTCTTCTTCTTCTTCTTCTTCTTCTTCTTCAGCGTTTGTCCCGCATCGTAGCGGGGTCCGCTATTCTGGTGTTATGACGCACCTTTCCCGATCCAGCGCTAGATCAGGGTAAACACCAGTCATCTTCAAGTCCGCATGTAACCTATCTAACCAGCGCTGCTTCGGGCGCCCTCTAGGCCGCTTTCCTATTACCTCGAAGTTGAGGCCTATCTTGCGGACGCTATCTTCCTTTCCACGCAGAACGTGGCCGTACCATCGTAAGCGAGCTTCGCGCATCTTGTCAGCTATCGACGCGACGCCAAACTTCTGCCGAATAGCATCGTGTCGGGTGCGATACAGGCGCGTAACTCCTGCCATCCAGCGCAGCATCTTCGTATCCATTACGCTGAGGCGACTTTCCATTTCCTTTGTCGCAGGCCAGCACTCAGCTCCGTACGTCGCTACCGGCCGGACGACGGCTCTATGTATATATTTTCGACTTCAAGCGCTACGGTATCTTCCTATCGCAGAGCACCCCAGTCAACGAGCGCCACTTGGACCAAGCTGCACTCAACCGTGAATTCACTTCAATCATCAGTTTGCCGTCAGACGTGACTGCTGATCCCAGGTACTTAAAGACCGAAGTGCGTGGGAGCTCGATGCCGTTAACCTTGACGGAGCTGGACTCAGTAACGTCCGTCGTTAGATATTCGGTCTTCTTCACGTTCAATTTGAGTCCAAACCGCTCCAAGAAATCACACCAAGCTTGCACCTCGCTCGAGTTCATCTTTGTCTTCGCTAGCGAGTGTTACGTCATCAGCATAAAGCATCGTCCAAGGGACGGGGTTCTGAAGATCTCGTGTGATGGCATCCATGACGACAACAAAGAGGAGTGGGGAAAGCGCAGAACCCTGATGTACCCCAACAGAGATGGGAAACTCCATCGAGGTTCCAGCTGCAGCTTGAACTCGACTCTTTGGACAAGAGCAGAGAATTCGCACCCACTCTATGAGAACTTCTGGAACTCCATGATGTCGCAAGACGTACCATATCACTTCACACGGTACGCGGTCAAAGGCCTTCTCTAAGTCGAGGAAGGCGATATGTTCCGACTTCTGTTTCTCGCGATGTTTCTCTATCAGGAGGCGGGCGGCGTGTATGGCATCAATGGTGCCACAGCCAGCCACGAAGCCGCACTGATTGCTGGAAAGCTGGACGATGTCACGAATTCGTCCGTCGACAATTCGCTCAAAGATCTTCATGCTGTGCGAAAGCAAGCGAATCGGACGGTAATTGGAGCAGTCTGCAGGACTGCCCTTCTTCTTCCAAATCGGAATCGTACTTTGGCGCCAACACTCAGGCACTTTTTTCTCCGCCACAACCTGATTAAAGAACTTCGCCAACCACTCAGCAGGGTACCAAAACTTCGACCTCCACAGTTCTGCTGCCACGTCGTCGGGCCCAGTCGCTTTGCCTGGCCTCATCTTCTTCAAAGCCGCTTCAGTCTCCTCCACGGTGATCTTCTGAACGGAGCCGTGGGTTGGAGCCGTTGAGGGGATGGCTGGATGAGGAAATTCTGCTGTAGAGATTTTCTCAAAGTAATCGCGCCATCGCTTCAATGCCTTCTTGCGGTCCATAAGAAGATGACCGTTCTCATCATTGATGCCGAAGAACTTCTCGATGTCCTCGGTCTGGCGATGGCAATTCTTTGCGAGTCGGTACAGATACCGCTCACCATCATCATCAGCGACTCGAGCTTCTCGTTGACATCTCCATAATGAGTGGCTTTTGCAACAGCCACGGCCTTCTTTGCAGCTTTCTTCGCTTCTTGGTACTTCCGCCAGTTATCGGCTGTCTTTTCGCCGATGCCTTACAAGACCATATAGTGTCTCGTTGAAAATCTTTGGAAGGAGCTCATGGGATTCTCTTATTAGGAATAGAAACCATGACGAACTGTACCAGATGCGTCTGCTGACGCCAACAAAAGCTGCGGTTTAGATATAACTAGCCTAAAGTCACCGATTTGAAAAGCCAAGGGTACATTTGAGCTCAGGAGCTCCAGCTCTATCGATTGATAAACATAGTTCATATGGAGCCACGAAAAATGCTCGAAATTGCGGTTTCTGCGGTTTTTCTTGAAGAGACCCTTCCGGTACTGTAGAGGCTTTCAGCCGTAAAAACGAAGATGTGGTGCTCAAAGCGGAACTTGTCTTTCGAAAAATGATGGCGCAGGACATGATGACGCTTTTAACACCCTAGGATAGCTTTGGTTAAAATGAATCAGGCGATATCGTATTTGAAAAGGCGGAGCGGTGATAATGCTAAAACGAGGGGGCAATAAAATCCATGTATTATTGTCCCGAGATAACAATGGCTTCATACCGGACAGGCTTCAGCTGGCTCATGAAATACACGCCCCTTTTGTTCTTGGTTTTACACAAAAATAGTAAGGCTAATACGAATGAATGGGAAACGGTTTTGGAGATATATGTAAGTGACAAGTGATGTGTCGAAAACCATACAATAAAGGGTGACAATCTCAGCACGAAGGGGAACCCAACTGTTATAGATCATAGTATGGGCAAAGAAAGCTCTCGAAATGTTAAACCTTTCCCAGCGGAAAGCAGTATGAGATATGAAAGAAAACAGCCGTGCCGAGCAGGAATTTCGGATATCGCTTGGCAGCGTCCCATTGTCGGTGCGTATTGTTCTCGTGAATAATGTAAAAAAATACAAGATGGTTACAAAAGACGTTAAACAATTCTCCGAGAGTGGTTCATGAGAATAGATTGCCTTTGCAAGGAGATGTTATATACGTTTGATATAGTAATTCCGACTCGTGTACGTGTACAAATTCCACATCGGCCGGATCAACGCTCAACAAATTATGTGTTCATTTCCTCATCGAGCCACCGTCACTCACATCGCGGACGAAGAACTTCGGCCAACGGAGATCGCAAGAAGACTCCACATCAACGATAGGGTAGGGCAGTAAGGAGGATTGCGGCGCAAACGAGCAAAGATAACGGACACCAAACCATCATCCGCTTTCAAAAACAGGCCGACCTTGGACCGTCTACATGCCTGGCATCCGCAAGACAATCAAGAAGAGGATACTGAGGAATGTCGAGGTTATCCTCAACAAAATTGCCCGCGAAGCCTTCAGAACATTGTCAAACAAGAGCTAGGGCGTTCCCAGATATCGACTTTCGAGGACATATCCTCACTGAAACTGCAAAGGAGGATAGGCTCGCGCCTGGACTGATGAGAAAATTTTTATTGATGATGCTGCTCACAGCAGTCAAAATCACCAACAGCTTCTATCAAAGACCGAGAAAAAACAGGAAAAGTATGCGCGTTTTGCGTATACGCTTTAGAACCTTTTTTCCGAAGTCTAATAGTTGGGCTGGAATAACTGCCAAGGCAACCCCTTGTCTTCCTGGACAAAAATGTTAAATTCGACTCCGACGTCTAACAGAATGTTATTCTAAAAGATAATCTGATTCCGTGGGCTAAAAAACAATTTCCAGAAGGAAGGCTTGTTCTTCAGCAGAACTGGGTGCCAGCACATGGATCAAAGTTGACAATCCCGTTCTGCTAGAAGTATTGTCCTGGATTCTAGAGCAAAAATATGTGGCCCTCAAATTAGCCTCACCTAAACCCAATGGACAGCTCGGTCGGCAGCCCTTGACAGCAAAGTGTATCGTCGATCTGTCACCAAAGTCTGTACAGTTTGAAGGCAGCCCTACTTGGAGAACGACAGAAGATCGATATCGACTATCTTCGGCCCAGAGCAGAATCGGTAACCAATCGACTTGTGGCCTGCATCTGTGCAGAAGATCATTCTGAACAATATCTTGACCGAGTGATCCATTACTCACGAATAAAAATAGCGTCAGAAAATCTCTTATCATTCTTTAGTTATGATGAAAAAGCCAGCGGAACATACTCTGTACCCACCCTGCATAAGGAGTCAAGCGAAAGCAGGGCGGAACGACTGTGCCACCGACGACGAGGAGGGAAAGCTGACGACTACATTCACGGAGCGCCGCCAGCACTGACGATCCTTATCGAACGAAGTCCACACGACGAAGAGATTTCCAGTTCGAACCTCAGTGCACCGTGATTCCGAATAGCAGTCCCACTGGAGTGTTTCGCCGAAGCGTCACGTTGGCGCGGAGTAGCAGATGAGAAATGAGGAACACTGACGAAAGCAGCAGACAAACAGCAGCGCGCTGTGACATGGAACATTTGCAGACGACATTTTCGATCACTACGTGCTCGAGCCTCGACCACCTCAACAGCCTTATTGTAGTAGGTAATGATAACCTAAGTATCTTCAATAATTTCTGCCGGGAAGTTTGAAGCACGAGAATGGTCGTAGACGCAAAACACGCAAAACAAGATCGCAACCGTTCACGTCTGTCAAATATTTTTCTTGGAACTTTTCATACAATACTTCTAAATCACAACATTTACACTCTGCTGAAACAATCAGAGGGTCAAGCGTGGGATTCGATTTTTGAAAATTTACGACCCCCCCCCCCCTCCCCCCAGAGCGGATGTGGTGCGACGCCTCCCTTGTCTAAATCACCGTTTTATTTCTTATCTGTGTTGAAATTTTCAAATCTTTATGCCATTTTAGCACCCTTTATTGTGAAAAAGACGTTGATTAACGTTTTGAATATGCTCTACTTTGGTAATGATATTTCAGTTGTTCTACAGTTAGAAATAAAGAACTTTTGCCAGTAGGTTTCGAATTAATCGCAACGACTTCAACCTTTTAAAATTTCCGAGGTTCCCATGCATACGACACCTGCACTTCTACCTGAATGACCAACATCTGCATCAGAAATGGTGCTCTATAAAGACTCGAGTGTTAATTGTCAAGGCTTACTTAAGCGATCTTCCTACAAAAATTTTTGAGTCACGGAAACGCAACTGAGGGATGGACTTTTCGTGAAGAAAATTTTCTACCTTCTGAAGGATTTTCTGAATCGAGCAGGTTGGATCGACCTCTGGCCGTTCTGGCTCCGACGTCATTGGAGCGACAAAATTGGACGTTCACAAAAATTAGCATAAAACGGTAAGTTTTTTTTTAAGTTTAAAAAGCCAATTACTTTTTGCAAACTAAAGGAAATATGCTTTTCTGCCACATAAGCAGCAGAGTTCAAGAATGCGATCTTCATGCCAGGCGGGTAGGGTTCGATTTTTGACAAAAAAAAATTTAAAAAATTTTGAATAAATTAATCATAACTCGGTGAGCTTTTCAAATTTTTGGAAAGCGAAGAACTTTATGAATACTAGAGGAAATGTGCTTTCTTACCATGTATGAATCAGTATTGAAAAAGGATCTTCGTGCGGGGCGGGGAGGTTGGATCTCTGGTCCATTTTTGCGAAAATACGTGCCGAAAATCGAATCCCCCGCCCCGCATGAAAATCCTTTTTGAAAACTAGTATAGATATGGCAAGAAAGCACATTTCCTCGTGTTTCCAAAAAGCTTTTGGCTAACCGAGTTATGATCGTTTTTGTGAAGAATTTTCCTTAGAATCTGGTCGACTCTGCTCTGACTTCATTGGAGGAATTTCACAAGCACGATCATAACTCGGTTAGTTTTTGGAAATAGAAAAAAGCAAAGAATTTTTCAAAACAGGGGAAATGTGCTTTCTTACCATATATGTACCAGTTTTTAGAAAAGGGATCTTCATGCGGGTCCGGGGGTTCTATTTTCGGCACGTATTTTCGCAAAAATGGACCAGAAATCCAACCTCCCCGCCACGCGTGAAGACCCTTTTTCTCAAAAATGATTCACACATTATAAGAGAGCATATTTCCCCTAGTTTTCAAAAAGTTCTTGGCTTTCCAAAAATTCGAAAAGCTTACTGAGGTATGATTAATTATTCAAAACCTTTTCAATTTTTTTCTGGTCAAAAGTTGAACCCTGCCCGTCCCGCATAAAGACCGCATTCGTGAACTCTGCTTCTTATGTGGCAGAAAAAGCATACTTCCTCTAGTTTGCAAAAAGTACTTGGCCTTCCAAACTTTGAAAAACTTACCGATTTATAATAATTTTTGTCGCTCCAGTGACGTCGAAGCCAGATTGACGAGAGGTCGATCCAACCTGTTCGATTCAGAAAATCATGGTTTTTTATTATGCTTTGATCAGGAGTTGAAACTTTTAGTGGCAAAATTTCTACTGAATAGGTGATCTGATCTGAACTGTTCCAGGTAGAAAATATTCATTTTTGCAGGAAAAAACGAAAATTTTGAATATAATCAGCCCTAATCAACGAGGGTCGCTGCGAAGAAGATTATTTTTTTTACTGTACAATAATCACGACCTGAAATTTTATACGGTACGATTCATTCTCTGATGTTCTTTCCTTCAGAAGGCAAAAAAAAATTTCCGCGAAAAGTCCATCCATCCTTCAGTTGCGACCGATGATTATAGGGAACGCAGTAGCCGCACGTAAACTGCCATGACTCGGAGATTTCCTGGGGCCTCTGAAAAATTCACAAAATCTTAGTAAATGTGGATTCTATGCTTCAAAAAGGAGACTCTAAAAAAGCAAGAAACACCTTCCGACTTGGGGGTTCGACATTTTTTCGGCAAATGATGCAAAATCGGGACGCCTGACCATATAGAGGATCGTTTCAGAAAAACGTAGTTTTATCGCGGTGTGTCAAACAGGCTTAAAATTTTATAAGGTGCGATTTCACTTTCAGATGCTGTTTCCTGCAGAACAGAACATTCGAGGCAAGTCCGTCCTTCGGTTGCCATTCCGTCATCGATTCGAAGAGCGCTTCAAAAAATTTTGTAGGGAAGTAGTAATCCTGAGTAATCAACACTTGAAATTTTATAGAGAGCAATTTTGGAAGAGTAGCTCTCTCAAGTTGAAAACTGTCGTGTCCATGACATCCTGAGAAAATCTGAAAAAATTGAAAGCCACTCATTGGCCAGGAACAGAAAATCTTTATTTTTTTACTGTACACCAACCATCATTTAAAATATTTAATATCCAGTTCCATTTTTTTTTACTTCAGGAAACGAAAGTGCTCGTAAGTATCCACATTGCCGTAGCCACAGCTGAAAAAAAAAACACTTATTAATAGATACAAACAAAAAAACTGAAATTGGAGAATCCTCTGCTAAGGAGAGTGCGACTCCCCCTTCGATTCTCAAACCTTAAGCTTGACCCTGGTCAGGAACAGGAACGATAAAGCAGTAGCCTATCAGACACAACATCACCAATCACTAACATATCGTGACCTTGATTTGGAAGATCTGATTTGAGGAAGAAAAAGAAGAACAGTTTTACTGCAATTCGAACAAGCAGTTAGTTTTGTTTTGCAATAGTTTTAGGCTGAAAATGATGATTTGAATTTCTACATGTCTCATCGACAGCGGTCGATGCATCCGGCCCGAATGCAGGTGCAGGCGCTGCCTCGTGACTCCGCAGGGCCCGGTCCCGGCGATACGGTACCGGTCCCTGTGGAGTCACGAAACAGCGCCTCGCGCTCGCTCAGCAAGCGCCAGCGCTGACGAAAGAGGGAGGGCCCCGGCTAAACCCATTCCGGCCTTTTCTCGTCGCTAGCGACCCCACCCGTCCTCCCATTCGAGTTGGAAAAGATGCTGAAAGCATATGAAGTCTATTTACAGCTGTGATCCGCGGCCTACGCCATACAGCAGCCGTCGACACGGCTCACATGGCGTCAGCAGTGGGTCTTTAGCAAATAGCCACCAGCTCCAAGTTTGTATCGATCTCGCTGTAACGCCAGGGACACTCAAGATCAGCCGGAGAGTGAAGACCCAGTTCTTGGACTTTATTTCCAAGTTTCGTGTTCCCATATCAAGTCTTCCTAAATTCAGGAACGTTTTTGTGGCTCACCTAATCCATCTGGGCAAGGTTAGATCTCTAGGATAGCACATCCGCGCCTTCACACATTTCTTCGGTCCTCTGTCTTCGGACGATGCAGACGTCCCACTCCCAGTCCTCATCGCTTTCCAGGGGCTGCTAAGGATTAGTGAGCTTTGCGCGTTCAGTTCCAACACTTTTCCTATAGAGGTGAGGGCATATGATGGATTCTGATCGCTAGGTCCAAGACCGATCAGACTGCAGTAGGGTCTAACGTGGCGAGTAAATTAGGCCTGACCCAGACTTTATAGCGGCAGCAATTCTGTAAAGCCAGAAGCCCTCCGTTGCCACACTTTCTTCTATTCAGTTCGCGCAACGTATGCAAGCCAATGGAGATTTGGCTGTCTGGGTTATTACGGCATCTACCCACGCATTAAGAACTGGGATCGCCAGTGGATAAATCATTTCAGCTGGTCGTTGTAAGTCGTTCGACGCATTTAGATGCTCCATCGAACCTTCCCCATTGTCATACTGGGGTGTTACCATCGGGGAACTTAGTTCTACCTTCAGGATTCTGTAAGATCGTACCTCCACTTCTCCACAGTGCCGGTAGCATCTCGACTGACATGGCCGTCGACACTACAGCCTTTTCGGCTTTCCGCTGATAAGTCCTTTGAGACACTTGGATGCTCCATGAAATCGTCCCCATTGGCATACTAGGGTGACCGCAGTCTCAACTGGCCAACCCCTCGGGGAATTTAGTTCTACCTTCAGGATACGGTCAGCTCGTACCTCCACTTCTCCACAGGGCCGGCAGCATCTTAACTGACATGACCGTCGACACTACGGTCGCCTATGCTCACGCTTAGCTTTACGCCGACGCTCACGGACACACTATGGCGTATATGTTGTTATCAGATTCAGAACATCTTATCTTCTCATGCCTCGCATGTGTAATCCATTCGACCCGAGCGATGTTACGTTCAAAGTTAATATATCACTTGTGACGCCTCAGTACGCGTACGATCCAACAATTTCACATGTACATATGTATGTATCCTTTACGCGAAACGACACGTATGTATCGAACATACCACATGGAGTATGTAAACGTATAACATGCATAACGAGAACGTATATGTGCACGACGACGAGAGATAAGGCCTTCTTCCCAGTTCTATGTGTAGAAACTTCGAAGCGAAACTTTCGTCGGAGTATATCGGAGGCGAAACACTTCAAACCGTACTGAACGCTTTGCAAAACAACGAGCGCACAGCGTGCAAAATCATAATAGGTCCACTCAAGAATTAGGTGCGTGAGCCGCACGCTGGAACCACGCCAAGCTTGCCGACTTCGGGTATGGCGTTCCACGATAGGAACGTAGCCCAAACCTAGCAATGGGCGCTTCGTCACCCAGCGTCAGTCGCCGGCTTCGCAACCGACGCTGGGTAGGGTGGCATCTGTAGCGTCGAAGTCGAACACATTGAAACGTACGCCTACTACAGATCGATTGATGTCTAGCTGAGTACCACTCACATACCTGTATATCACTCAGGAGAATGTCCGTCGGCAGACCTGCCTCGTCTAGTGCATCAACATGTGCCGTTCATACGTCGTCAGCAGTAAATACTTGCGTTCGCCGCAGGCTTCGGACAGCGCGGCGAGGCTTCGGACATGACTCATGCCTCTCTCGATTATGAAGATGAAGATAGCATTATTGCCGCAGCCGGCGCTTTGCTACCGGCAGAGTACCGTCTGCACTCTAACCGGAAATGGTGACTGGAGCGAGTAGAATACAAAAGTTCTCTACAGGGAACAGTGTGCCGCTCTTTCCGGTGGGGACCTACTGCCGCCTCGCTACTCTCCCCCTTTGTCTGTCGCCATCAAGAATGGAGTGTGAACGAGCGGAGCGGCAAAACGTCGCTCCACTCTTTTTTCAAGGCTCTGATAGAATCTTCATGCTCTTCACGAGCAGTTTTGCCAAAAACTGTGCAGGGGCCTTTAGTTGTTTTTGGAACAGCCTGTGTGGTAAGGGCAATTTTCCAAACAAGTTTTCTTCTAAATGAAAACCTTTTCTAATATTCTTGTAAGGTCTGTGGTGCGGTCTTGAAATACATTCACATCACATCGCTTCCGAGGAAATGAAGCTGTTTTGCGTATTCCTTCTACAATTTACACGAGATCGAAAGTAATTCACTCAAGAAATTTGGTCTCAAACCACCACGTCACTTCGCCACAACCTGGAGCGGAGCAGCTTTCCAGTATTCATACTCGAAAAACCACGTGTATTTCTCTTCCCAAAGCCAAAAATGGCGAATGCCCTAGTTCAAAACAATTTGCGCTCTAGCAAACAAGACTGCCGAAACAATGACAACCGGCACAAAGTATTCTCTTCCTCCGTCCACCTACTTTAATTTTATCGAATTCATTTGCAGGAAAGACTAGGGACGGCATCCGGTCTAAAACTTCACAGATTACTCATAATCGCTCAACGTTTGGTTGTTTGCTCACTCCCAATCGTGAAAATCCATCACACTCGCGCTGGGTGGGCTAATCTTCCTGTGACTCAGCTATCATAATTCACTGCCGACGTGTTTACCTGTTCATATAACCAAATAACGCACAACGCTCCTAAAACGTGCATAAGCAATAGGTAGAGAAACGCTTCAACATGCAGTTATTTGTCAGCAAAACTTGAAGCCGTCTATTTGTTTGGTGTCAGCCTATTAATGGTTGCCACCCGCTGGAATTCACAACACTGTACAGAGATTTAAATAAAATGAGCTGGCAGAGCAACGACACCCTATGCACTGAACACATGCATATATGTACAACGTGTGTCAACCTAACGAGCCTAATGTCAGTGGATAACTCCATCTAAAAGCAGTTTGCATGGTGAAGGTTTCGGTGAAAGACGAGTGATAGATTTGTTGGCGAATTAGGAGTACGCCAAGCTAGTTGACACAAGAGCTGTTGCTATGGCAACGAGATGAGGACAGCTCGCTCTCAAATCCCATCTAGTCATCAAACCTTGACGCACTGCAACACATCCAGTTTAAAAGCGTATAAAGTGCACCGATTTCTCAGCCATCTTCCAAGTAGGGAACGTGGAGTTGCAAGAATAGCATGGAAGTAGTGGACAACGTAGCGGTGTGTTAACGCCTAGAGATTTGCACGCATGGCAGCAAGAAAAATATGTTCGCCCTCCGTTGCTTAGGGGCCGTTGTATGAGTTGCAATTTTATGACGTTTTATCAAATATAAATATAGCTTGATGTTTATTATGCTTAGAAATCCATGTGCCATTGTTCCAAAATAAAGTTTCTAGTTTGGTTATTTTTATATTTTCGTTGTTGTCCTTTCTTTGGAGTTTCCTCCTGAAGGCTCCGCACGGCGACGGAGGTTACTGCTCTTGCCGCATTTTTTGTATGAGAGCAATGAGAATCACGCCATGTTTTGTTCAAAAGTTCAAGTTCTGGCACTATTGATTGTGCAGGGGCGATATGCATGCTTCGATGTCATAGCAAAACGATCATGTCGTACTTTCATAATCCTCGAGCCTAAAATGTACAATTTTCACTTCAGATTTGACACTTTTCAAATCGAACTGGACACTCTTCTGTGCTAGATTTAAGGCTTTTGAAATCAAAGCGAGCTCTTCCAAATCGAAATGAGCTTCTTCTATGGATAAGTATCAATCAAGTAAGTTCCCATGAAAATGACCCGCAAATAGGTAAATATTAGGTTGTAACGAATTAAATGGCACTGGCTCGCGCCATACTTTAGCGCGTCTTTAAGCGTTTAATCGAGAACAAACCGTAACATGTGGCATATCATTTAGAAGCACAAACTTTGCTCTACCGGAGACTACCAAATTTTCTATGTAAAAGTGGGAAAACTCTAGAGTTTTATTGACTTTTTTGCAGATGGACAAAGGGGTAATCCGAGGCATTTACTTGTATGAATTCAAGCTGGGCACTACAGCTAAGGAGGCGGACGAGAAGATCAACGCCGCATTCGGTCAAGGATGTTCCACAATTCGGACGGCGTATCGTTGGTATCAGAAGTTCCGGAATGGAGATGAGAGCTTGGAAGAACATGAAGGTCGTGGGAGGAATAGTGATGTTGATGAGGACAAGCTGAAAGATGTGGTAGAGCAGGATCCACACAAAGGTACCAGGGAGATAGCGAAGGTTCTTGGCGTCAGTCACAACACAGCTGCCCGGCATCTGAAGGAAATTGGAAAGACCAAAAAGCTGGAAAGATGGGTGCCTCACGAGCTTCTGAGGAGCAAAGAAACCGACGATATGAGATCTCGTCCGCACTGCTTCTACGGAACGAAACGGACCCATTCCTTGATCGCATCGTAACCTGTGACGAGAAATGGATAATGTACGACAACAGGGACGATCGGCACAGTGGGTGAACAGCAATGAGAGCCCCAAGGTTTTTTCGAAGCCGGAATTGCACCAAAAGAAAGTAATGGTGACAGTATGGTGGTGTTCGCTGGGAATTATTCACCACAGCTTCCTCCCTCCCGGTGAATCCATCACGGCAGAGAAGTATGCATTGAAATCGAAGAAATGATGAAAAAGTTGAAGGATATCCGGCCGGCCTTGGTAAACCGAAGGCGAGTTCTGATTCTGCACGACAATGCTCGCCCCCATGTAGCACGAATGACGTTGCAGAAATTGAATGAGCTGAGCATTGAAACTCTACCACATCCTCCGTTTTCTCCCTACCTCTCCCCAACAGTCTACCAGTTCTTCAAGCATCTTGGCGACTTCTTGGTAGGGAAAATATTCAAATACCAACAGGATGCCGAAAGTGCCTTCGAAGATTCCGTCAATTCCAGAACTTCTGATTTTTATGCTACTGGGATAAAGAAGCTTGTGTCACGTTGGCAAAGATGTGTAGAATCAGAAGGTTTTTACTTCGATTAGTAAACTCGCCTACAAGCCGAGATATTAACTGTTTAAATTTACAGTGGTTCAGTGCCATTTATTTCGTTACAACCTAATAAAAAAATGTACACATACTACAACTCTAGCCCCTTTTAAGACTAGAGGTTAACAGCCTCGCTGAGCAATATATGTTATGCTTCTGGGCTCCTCTAGAAATTTGGGATATAACCTGCTGTGAACTATTGATCGTGTCGAGCTCTTAAAGTAGTGAAATAATAAATCAATTATTACAAGTTGCTGAAGACACATCCGTTGACGAGCCACCGAAATTTACATTAAACTAGAGCCTCACCGAGAAGGTTAGAATAATTTTTTGTTCAAGGAAAATTTTAGTATAACTCTCTTTGAAGTTGTACTTCACCTACTCAATAAGTGAACACATTCTTTGAAATTTTATAAAATCACCTTTTTGTAGGAAAAGTAATGGTGTAAGCTTATTTTGAAGAATAGGAAGGTAGCCATTTTTAGTGCTGAAAAAGAATACGCCACGCCCTCGTCCAAGAATAAAAATTGGAAGTCTTTTAAGAATAAATAATCTAATAATAATATTGACAAATAATAATCTTGACAAAAATTATAAATAATATGTAAATCGAAATAACTATAAATATAATAATACACTTTTTAGGCAGTCACTTTGAACTTATAAGGTCGTATGGCATTATTTCTTTGAGTTATACCTCATTATTTATTTATCTCACTTGTTTTCTACTCTTCTTTTATCTTTACTTTTGCAATCAATTTTCTCAATTTGTGTCTAATTCTCTATCTGCTCACATTTATTCTTTCTGATCTTTTCCTTATCTGATCTCCCTTCCATTTCTATCTCCTTATCTCCAGATTTTAAAGAAATCTTAAAATATGCTCCTCCTCTTAAGAGCCACGGGAGGAGCATAGCATAAAGGTTCGCCTGAAGAACCCTTTTACTTTTTTTGTATTACGTTAAGTTGTTTTAATTGTTTATAATTTAAAAAATTTAACATTTTACACCTTTGTTTACTTCTTTGAATCCCTACTTTTCTTATGTTTTATATTATGTGAAGGAAAAAGTGGACATAACGCCGCTACCGCAGTTCGTAACATCAACGCTGTATTTGAGGAGGATTTCGCCAAGGGGGGCACAATTCGCCACTGTTCGAAAGGTTCCGATCTGGAGATGAAATTCTCGAAGGCGAGGCATGCCGCCGTCAGTCCTTGACAATGACCAACTAAAAGCCATGGCGGAAGCGGATCCTCGTCAAACTGTGAGAGAGCTGGCATTTCGGCGTTAACGGCAGCACTACAAAAAAAAACCTAGACACCGACTTCGCGACATGGGTGACACAACCCCTGAACCCGGACGCCTGTTGAACGCCGACGTTGAGATGTCTTCTTAACCCAGACACCCTTTGCGCGACATCGGTGACACCTCTTCTGTACCTAGACACCCACTGCGCGACATGGGTGACACAACCCCTGAACCCCGACGCATGTTGAACGCCGACGGTGAGATGTCTTCTTAACCCAGACGCCCTTTGCGCGACATCGGCGACACGTCGTCTGAATCCGGAGACCACTTGAGCGACATCGGTGACACCTCTTCTGAACCTAGACACCCACTGCGCGACATGGGTGACACAACCCTGAACCCGGACGCCTTTTGAACGCCAACGGTGAGATGTCTTCTTAACCCAGACGCCCTTTGCGCGACATCGGCGACACGTCTTCTGGCGCACGCGACACGACGTGGGTCACACCTCATCTCAACCCGGACGCCTGTCACTCGTCGTCTATGAAAAGCCAGATGGACCGACGGAAGGACGGATGGACAGACGGACGGACAGACGGATGGACAGACACAACTACTTACTCTTTTATATATAGTAGGATATATAAAGCGACAGGGCATGAATCACTCTCTGTCAACGGGTACAAATCCGTCAACGGTTGCAAACGAGCGGGTACATTGGTTGACACCACACCAGCCGTTCGTCGTACCGACGCCGCCAACCGTAAACACCACAACGTGGCAGCGTGGCAGGCAGCCACTGCTGCCGGTGTTGACTACTACGATGCACTGCCGGGTGGGCACCAAAGAACACCCACTTGATGAGGTTTCGCAAGACGTCACCACGTGCGCCGCTACACGGCTCAGACCTCCTGATCTGTGATGGAAGACGTCGCTCCGCCGCACCATTCGCTTCTGCTTTACACGTTCTTGCTAGCGTGTCCTTCTTCCTTCAACGCCCTACACTTTAACAACAGCATATTATGATGGCTGAAGGTGTCTCGATCGGGCAGTCGATATATCGATCGATATTATCGTTCCCTAGCTAAGTTTGGGCTACGTACCTAGCGTAGCCCGCCATACCCGAAGCCGGCAAGCCTGGCGTGGCCCGCACGCCCATCGTCAGTCGCCGGCGATGTCGGCGACGGAGGCTGGTATAAAATATAAAAGGTTTTCTTCTAAAAGCTAAAGACGTCATTAGGCCTCTTCTCGTGACATGTGCTAAAACTTTGTGGCTTCAAACTAGGAAAGGCATAAAATGGAAATTTAGGTGTTTTGTTAAGAAAGAACTGTCTAAATACTTGGACATGAAGTGCTTGATACGTTGAACTACAGAATGAGGACGTTAAGAATATGAAAGTCAAATGGCCATACGTTCTCTCATTATCAGCCATTCAACTAAACTAAAACCGTCACACTTAGCATATCTCCGCCTAAAAAAATTACTGGTGGTAACATCTTGGCATTTCGGCAATTCTTGCTAACTAACCCGTGAATCCCAGGTCTGTATTTATCGTGCGTGTTACATGAAGGTGTGCTTAGAGCCGAAGAAGATCATAATCCCGAAACGTTTTCAATGAACATCGACACGAGCTTCAAGCCGACATCGAAAACGAACTGTTAAGATAAAGCTCAGGCAGCGGTCCAAGTCTGTTTCGGTAAAGAATTTCCGAACTGACCATATCCGTCGTAAAGTTCGAGCACACAGTTATGAATTAGTGGCAACTGACGAAAACGAGGAACTGCGGCAAATGCAGTTTCGAAAGGCATCCGTGGTTCAGTGGAATCAAACAAAGCTTACTTTATGCAAGCAGACTCCCCAGAACGGAAAACGAAGTGAAGCATCAGGAAGTTGAGAAGTACTGCGACCTGAGATACGCTGGGGCAATGTTTTGCAACGAGAACTGCCATCGGAACAGATTATAGATGAGGGGTCAAGCGCTGGACAAGGAAACTCAAGAGTTTTTACGCAAAATGCACAGCTGAAACAGGAGCGGAAATGGCGAGCGCAGCTTCGTTGAGACGGATCGATATGCAGACCGGGAGAGGAAAGGGCTTCTGCCAGTTCCATGGCGCCTGCTGCGCAGAAGCCGCAGCCGCCGCGGAACAGCACAGCGGCTGAAATCCCGCAGGGGGCCAGAGATCGATGAAGGTGCGCGCACAAATGGAGAGAATCGCGAAGTGTCCAAATCATCAGCAGCTGAGGACGCGGTGGCGCTCAGCTGGGGCCAAGCATGGCGGAAGAGGGCGCAGGCGCCAACGGCGTGGCCTCGTGGCTCCATTTTTCGACGACTGCACCTCCACGTGACGGATAGACGACGTATCGCAAAACATCGAAAGTGCACCGATCAACGTCGCCCACCCACCCTCAGTTGAGCGGCTTCGTCGGGACAGGAGTCGCCGTCGTTTCCTCGTCGTTTATCTGCTCCATACGACCCAAACCGTACGCGTGTACGCTCGAGCATGCGAATCAGCGCACTGCCGCGTTCTCATACGCAAGGATGTGCGAATTTCCGTTCCCGTGCTCCGAATTCTGGTTTCCGTCCGTTTTTTAGTCACTCCGTTCCGTGTTCCCCTTTTTGGCCCGGAAGGAGGAACGGAAGAAGTGACTCATCAACAGCGATGTGGAATTTTTTGGAAAAGCGGAAAGCGAAAGACGGAAGGGAAGCCTTCAAAAATGGCCGGAAACCGGAATACGAAGCACAGAAACGGAAATGAAACATATTCGCCATTTCTTCCTTTTTAAAGCGCATCTGAGACAGCGCCAGACGCGGCCTCTTTTACTCGCTATTCTTGCTCAAAAGTTCAGAATCTACCACAGATTAATACGCATCCTCATCGTAACACAATAAAACGAAGTATGAATTCATGACATTGTTGTAACACCCTTTCAGGTATGGCTAGAGCAATAAACGAAAGCCAATTCAGGCTTTATCTCACTATTTCAACGTGCAGTCTTTCCACTGTTTCCATATCTAGTTCTGACCACAGGCTTTTCGCGGACGTTTTTTTTTGTTGCTACAAATTTTTGAACAGAAGGCTTAACCATTTGAGATACTTACGAAGCTATATTTTAAACAAACTGACTCGGGTAAAGGCTAAAACAGAAGCAGCCACCTTCCCGACCGACCATTTTCCGACCAGGCAAGAGCTTTCCTGACTTGAATGGTCTCAACATTTTTACGACTCTATAGCATCATGGACGACGTAGTGACTGCACAGATATCTGCATATTCAACATTAACAGTTACATTACAAAGACCAAAACTAGTACTAAGATTCTATTTCGGGATCTAAGGTGATAATTGGATGATTGATTGGTCATGATGGATTCCACTAGAATGTTCAGTCGGTACCAGAATAGAAGCTCCATCATATGAAGGTGACATAGTGGACAGTTCCTAGATGGTTTTCGAAGTGATAGTCTTGTTTCTCGGAGTTCAGTAGGTAACCCTAATTAATCAAAATTACAGTTCAAGGTAGATAGTCGTAATGAATCATTAAAAAATCAGTTGCATAACTCCGTATGGATAAAAATTTACACCTTCGATCAGGAACACTGATGGAGAGGAGACGAGCGCATGGCACGACCTTCACTGAACCTTTTGTTTCGTGGTACTGCGCTTAGAACGTTTTTGTAGATGTTCGCAACTAGTGGATCAAGAATTTGATCATCATTCAAATTTTGAGTGCATTTTCTTAGCACGGAATGCATGCGTACCCTTTGCTGGCACATTAGCTTAGCCTTGCGCTCCGCGCTGCCGTTTTGAGTAGTTTTTGGTAATCGAACCTAATTTGGTAATATCAAGAACAAGTGCTCCGACACGCCTGTCGGCGTGTCTCGCACCTGCGCGCTTCGCGCGACCTTAGAGAGCCAAGATCACTCACTTCAAGCAGCTGCTCTGCTTGTGCAGCCTTCTCGGCACCTTAGCAATGAAAAGAAGTATTTGAAAACCTTAGTAATTTCGAACCTTGGTCTACCTTCTTTAAGATCAGGTGAGTAGTTCTTCGATATGAAGCCGTCCAGTTCTTCCTTCCTCCATCCTCAACATCCCTTCAACGTCACCACTATATTCAGACGGTTCAGAAACGTAATTTATTTGCGTTAATCAGTGCTTTCGTCCTCAGACTGTTGTGGAGCACTCCTTCGGCCATAGTACCCGCGTGTCTCCCACCCCCGCCCCACCACGATCGGTTAAATCTGGGAGAAAACCTCCGGTCATTCGATCGATAATATTGATCGAAACTGGCCACCACATTGAAACTTTCCACCTGATGTGGAGCACTCCTTCGGCCATAATACCCGCGTGTCTCCCACCCCTCCCCACCCAATCGACTAAATCTGGGAGAAAACCACCGGCGTGTCCCACCCCCTCCCTCTCCACCCCGATCGGTTAAATCTGTGAGAAAACCACCGGTCAGGACCTCGATTAGCCCCTGGGCTGAAGCTTCGTGCTGATTGAACGACATCCGCAAAAAATCGATAATATCGACCGATATCGAATTATGGTGATCAACACGTCAAAAACGAACTTTACAATCATGTTCAGCGACCTCGATCACCCTTAGGACTGAAGTTTCGGACCGCTTGAACGACATCCATAAAAAATCGATAATTTGAGCGATATCGATCGATGATGATCTACACGTCAAAAACGAACTTCACACTCACGTTCAGCGACCTCGACTACACCTAGGGCTGAAGTTTCGGACCGCTTGGACGACATCCATAAAAAATCGATAATTTGAGCGATATCGATCGATGATGATCTACACGTCAAAAACTAACTTCATAATCATGTTCAGCGACCTCGATTACCCCAGGGCTGAAGTTTCGGACCGCTTGAACGACATCCATAAAAAATCGATAATTTGAGCGATATCGATCGATGATGATCTACACGTCAAAAACGAACTTTATAATCATGTTCAGCAACCTCGATCACCCTTAGGACTGAAGTTTCGGACCGCTTGGACCACATCCATAAGAAATCGATAATTTGATCGATATCGATCGATGGTGATCTACACTTCAAAACGAACTTCATAATCATGTTCAGCGACCTCGATTACCCCCAGGGCTGAAGTTTCGGACCGCTTGAACGACATCCATAAAAAATCGATAATTTGAGCAATATCGATCGATGATGATCTACACGTCAAAAACGAACTTCATAATCATGTTCAGCGACCTCGATTACCCCCAGGGCTGAAGTTTCGGACCGCTTGAACGACATCCATAAAAAATCGATAATTTGAGCGATATCGATCGATGATGATCTACACGTCAAAAACGAACTTCATAATTATGTTCAGCGACCTCGATTACCCCCATGGCTGAAGTTTCGGACCGCTTGAACGACATCCGTAAAAAATCGATAATTTGAGCGATATCGATCGATGATGATCTACACGTCAAAAACGAACTTTATAATCATGTTCAGAGACCTCGATCACCATTAGGACTGAAGTTTCGGACCGCTTGGACCACATCCATAAGAAATCGATAATTTGATCGATATCGATCGATGGTGATCTACACGTCAAAAACGAACTTCATAATCATGTTCAGCGACCTCGATTACCCCCAGGGCTGAAGTTTCGGACCGCTTGAACGACATCCATAAAAAATCGATAATTTGAGCAATATCGATCGATGATGATCTACACGTCAAAAACGAACTTCATAATCATGTTCAGCGACCTCGATTACCCCCAGGGCTGAAGTTTCGGACCGCTTGAACGACATCCATAAAAAATCGATAATTTGAGCAATATCGATCGATGATGATCTACACGTCAAAAACGAACTTCATAATCATGTTCAGCGACCTCGATTACCCCCAGGGCTGAAGTTTCGGACCGCTTGAACGACATCCGTAAAAAATCGATAATTTGAGCGATATCGATCGATGATGATCTACACGTCAAAAACGAACTTTATAATCATGTTCAGAGACCTCGATCACCATTAGGACTGAAGTTTCGGACCGCTTGAACGACATCCGTAAAAAATCGATAATTTGAGCGATATCGATCGATGATGATCTACACGTCAAAAACGAACTTCATAATCATGTTCAGCGACCTCGACTACACCTAGGGCTGAAGTTTCGGATCGCTTGGACGACATCCATAAAAAATCGATAAATTGATCGATATCGATCGATGGTGATCTACACTTCAAGAACGAACTTCATAATTCGCTCCGGTCCGTCGTGGTGAGCGGCCGCGTTTGTAGCGCTCGTCTCATCGATCACTCTATTCCACTCTTTTTATATTTCATTTATTCGGTTTTAGTTAGTTCTTGCTTTCGGTCTCCTAATCTTAACCGCTACGAATTGTGTTTCCTACCCAACATTTTGATTTCGACTTCGCGTTTCTTGTTGCTAGTTTGAAAATCAATATTTCTAGATAATTGGTGGTCAACGAATGGCCCGCACCAACCGCAAGCAACTGAACGAGGGCAGCAGCGCTCAGGATAGCGCTAGCATTATAAGTGGATCTAACACTCTGCCTCCTGTTGCCCCACACGATGGCGACTTCAGTAAAATGTCGCCGAATGAACTGATAAAAAACATGCTGGAGCGCAACAGGGAACCAGTGATCGCGCAAATGCTGATGGCGTTGTCTGAGAAGATCCCCATGGCATTCTCTGAATTCATGGAGGAGGAAAAACGCTCGCGCAGTATTGTAATAACCGGCGTTAAAGAGGCTGATGAAAAGTTCTCCCCATCTCAACGGCAGATGGATTTAGAGGGTAAGGTAACAAATATCCTTGACGCCTTGCAGGTAGAATGCCGACCTGTTGAAATATATAGGATGGGGAAACTCAGTCCTGAACGGCCAAGGCTGGTTAAGGTCGTTTTGCCATCATCTTCCCATTGGAGAAGAGCACTGGCAAACGCGCGGCTCCTCCGCACAGCCGGCTTTAGGCGCCTTTTATACTCCCGCCGCGCAGCGGCGCGTCAATTCTGAGCGCGGCGCGGCCGACCGCGCCGCGCTCCGAATCTGACGCGCCGCTGCGCGATTGCAGTTAGAAAGGGGGGCGTCAGTGACGCGCGGCCGCGAGCTTCTGCGTACTACTACGGACTGTGCGCCGATGATGACGACAGAGACACTCCATGAGTCACTCTTTCCACTTAATGCTGCTTTCCTCGCTCTTTTTTCTTTCCGCACATTTTCGACCTCTGCTTTGCGAATTTAGCGCGGAAATCATTTGCTTTCCTTCCTCTTTTGTCCATTTCGCCTATTTTCTCACCTCTGTTTTGCAAACTTACGAAACAAACCAACAAAACGAGTTGCGAAACAAGAGCACAGAGCAATGTACATGACAAACAGACCCCTCCCCCTCCATCCCGACCTAGAGATGCACTTCTGCGGGACCAAAATGCAAAGGACATAGCAATTTCTTACCACGATAGTGAAATCTTCGACTCATCACCGAGTCCGCCGCGGCTGATCGCGCCGCGCCGCGCCCCTCCTTTCAGCGGCGCGATTCGCCGAATACCGTAATCCGAAATTCCGTCAAGTGTGGTGTTTTGCGGCGGCGGAGTATAAACACGATGCGGCGCCGCCGGGCGGCGCGAAAAATCGATAGCTATGCCGATCATCACGCCGCGCCGCGCGGCGGCGCAAGTGTAAAAGGCGCCTTACGGATGTCTTCATCCGTAAAAGTATGACGGCGGAGGAAAGTCAAAAGGATTTCGAGTTGAGAATGCAGGCGAGAGAAAGAAATAGAGGAAAAGGTAAACGGGAATGGGTGGTGTACAGGGGCGAGCTCAGGCACATTTCCGAGATTCCCGTAGGGCTCCGGGAAACGCCTGAGCGAGCACGGTTGTTCCGCTTCGTTCTCGTGCTACCTTTTCAATGCTCGGAGCCTAAAGAATAAATTTCACCATCTCCAGTACTTTCTTTCGGAATCAAAGTCGGATATCGTTTTTGTTACAGAAACCTGGCTCACGCCCGCAGTTCTTGATTACGAAACTATTGGGAGTACTCCGTACGAAATACATAGAGTCGATCGAAGTAGAGCTAGAGGAGGTGGTGTTTGTTGCCTAACGAGAAGCGGTATCCTTGCACATCAGATTAACATAGGTGATTCTCTAAAATCAGATATTCTTTGCGTAGAGGTACTTTCTCCTGATCTGTCATCCCAAATAAAATTTGTTCTGTTATACCGACCTCCAAATTCCTTGAAATGTGACGATGACGACCTCATCAGAGTACTTGCCAATGTTTTCTCGACAGGCAAAAACATTACAGTTCTTGGTGAACTTAACTTAAAAGTGGACTGGAACAACGTCACCTTTTCTGGAACCACTGGCCCTTCACAACTTGAGAAGTTTTTCATTGATTCCGGTTTCCAACAGATGGTGAACGGGCCGACATATGCTAATAGTACACTTGATATAATTTTTGCAACATCTCCTGTTATATCTAGCGTTGCCACACTTTCTCCTCTAGCCACTTCTGATCATAAGATTATTCGCTTCTTCGCGAATGCCTGTGGAGCGCCATTACAGGACGTGATCCCTTTGCCTAATTTCCTAAGCGCTGACTATCATTCAATTGACGAAAGCCTCAATAAAGTGGATTGGATGAAACTGTTCGATGGATACTCGTCCACGGCAGATTTGCACCAGAGATTCTGTAGAGTAATTTATGATAGGTTGGCCAATTTCGTTCCCTTCAGGGTAAAAAAACAATGTCAACTGAGATTTCCTCGACATATACAAAACCTGCTCCACAAAAAGAATCGATTTTTTAGTCAGTTTCCAAATCCGCTGAATGACCCTCTTTACAAGAAGATATGCTCAGATATTGACCGCCATCTGAACAAGTTCCTGTCTTATAAAGAGCGTCGACTTGCATCGCACACATCTCTGAGGAAGCTGCATTTTTACATCCGCAATAAGATGAAGCCTTGTCGACTCCAGCGTTTCTTGACGGGTCCAAATGCGTTAGCGACCTCAGTAAAGCCTCAGCATTAGGCGACTATTTCGCTTCCGTATTTTCCGTTGACAGTTCTTCTCTCAGAACTGTTACATGCGAACCAACACCTAACCATAGGGTTTGTAGCATATATTTTTATCCCTCTGAAGTGTATAAACTTCTCAAAGGTTTGAAGCTTTAAATTACTGAACCTTATGATGGGATCCCCTCAATAGTATATAAGAAATGCGCCCGCTCTCTATGTACACCTCTATCGTATATTTTCAATGTTTCACTTATGCTTAGTGAGGTTCCTGAAATTTGGAAGGATGCAATAGTTACCGCAATCCCTAAGAAACCTAATGCAATACATGTTTCTGATTACCGCCCAATAAGCTTGACTCCTTCTCCAGTAAAAGTAATGGAAAAAATTATTAGAGAAAAAATGGTAACTTACATCAACAGGCTTCACCTTATTCCAAAAGAACAACATGGCTTCCCCTCTGGACTATCAACTACAACCAACCTTGTCGACACTTTATTTGACTGGAATTACGCACTAAGCCAAGGCAGCTCGATAGATGTGATTTACGTTGACTTATCAAAAGCATTTGATAAAGTAAGTCATCGCAAATTACTTCAAAAGTTGCGGTCAATTGGTATAGATGGAAATCTGTTAAACTGGATTGAGTCATACCTTGATCAAAGACACATGACAGTTAGACTAGGTAGACAGTTTGCTAAACGATATCGGTGCTCTAGCGGCGAACCCCAAGGAAGTGTGCTTTCTCATATATACAATGGAACTTCCTCATTTGCTTAAAACGTTTTCTTCAGTAAAAATTCAGTCATTTATGCCGACGATATCAAAATTTATGGAATATACAATAAGGACAATTGCGCAGAAGTAGCATTGGTATTAAGACAGTCCATAAAAAGGCTTAGTGGTTGGAATGCAGAATGGGACCTGACCTTGAATCTGGAGAAATCTTTTGTTCTTCACATCGGTGACTTGCCCTCTAACAGGTACGAAATAAATGGTGTTCTTCTAAACAATCGTGATGTAGCTAAGGATCTTGGTGTTCTTGTTGACTCATCACTTAAATTTTCGTATCACATAGACGAAACGGTAAGAAAATCCTATGCGGCTCTCTTTTCCGTCTTTCGCAACATTCACAGTAATAATCCATCAATTTTAGTCTGACTTTATAGATCCTATGTTCTGCCTCATCTAGAATACTGTTCCCAGGTCTGGAGCCCATCAACTAAGAAACTAATGACCAAATTGGAACGGGTGCAGAAAACATTTACAAGGCTAGCGTGCTGCAGATTGTCTCGTGACCTCAGTTGGCAGCACATACCACCTTACAGTGAGCGTCTGCAACTATTCGGTCTAAGATCTCTGCTTCACAGGCGGATCGTTGCTGATTTAGTGTTTTGCTTTCGTCTACTTCGTGGTGAGACAAAACTTACTCCTAGCAAGCATTGGATCTTTAGACCCTGCAGCGAGCGCATTGGAAGATTTAAACTTAGTTGTCGTATCAGTCTAGAGAGTAGGGGCTCCAAGGTCTTCAATTTCCTTCTCCTGCGGTTCACCAGGTGGCTACAAATGTTACCTTCTGAATTGTTAGCCTCTAGAAATAATAGATCTTTAAAAGAAATTTGAGCAATATTGATTTACTGCGAATACTAGGTATTGAGGATTTGCAGTAATCGGTTCTACTTGGTAAATTCAAGCATTTTAGCACCCTCTCCGCGCAGGCAAGGTTGCAACGTTATGTTAGCTGCTTTATGAGGGATGTCTTCAACTCCTTGTAATGCCTTTTTTAAGAAAAGTAGAATAATTTTTCTTCATTGCAGATCTCGCAAGTGCTTGGACCTATTATCGCTGCGTCGGGCACAATCCCTTCCACAAATAGGCCTACTCTCTTGAACGATAACGCAATACTGATCACATTTCAATGGTGGCATTTCCTCTCGTTCTAATCTTTAGAATCTTCTCGAGCCGTTCGGCAACCCAATGCAACAATGTGCCTGCAGTCGTTCACTCTGGATGCCTGATTGCTTAGAGAACTTAGAGATAGTTTATCACATGTAATGTATTTCTTCCTGTTGTTGGTGATTTGGATAATGTTTTGCGTTATGTTCTTCTCATTAACTTGCGAAGCGGTACTCCTTGGTAGCTAGCATTCTTTAACTATTAGTTAACAAGTGGGTTGTGCGTGGCTAATGTGGTGCAATTTATCCTCTACTATCGAGATGCATTCGCTTTTAACCTCACTTTCTAAAGGCTGCTTGTCCTAGATACCAGTTCCACGGGGCGGCCAGCGTACCCGTGTGCCGAAGCTCTGGTATCTACCGCAGGGCATCATAGCTGGCTGATGCGGACACGGAGCCTTTGTTGAAAACGACCATTCCTACAAGATAAACAGGACTTATATTTGTTGATCTTAGCTTTTCGTTACTGGATTTACTACAAGTTTTGTCTTACTAGTTATCAAAACCGCATGCTGCTCTTCAACGCACTAGTTTGGTGTTTTGATTTTTTGCTATAATTAGTTACCAATGGGTATCGCCGCTGTCTGATAGGTCGTTATTTCTGGTGCTGTTTCTGTTTTGTTTGTTTTCTATTCAGCTTTTTTCTGATTTGTTTGTTCTGTTCTGGACCATGTTCTAATGAGTATGGCACGTCATTTGTGACGTAAATAAATAAATAAATAAATAAATAAATAAATAAATAATCGTGTTCAGCGACCTCGATCACCCTTAGGACTGAAGTTTCGGACCGCTTGAACGACATCCATTAAAAAATCGATAATTTGACCGATATCGATCGATGGTGATCTACACGTCAAAAACGAACTTCATAATCATGTTCAGCGACCTCGATTACCCACAGGGCTGAAGTTGGCGACGTGTTCGGCACGTCTACGGCTCGCCATGCACGGTCGCCGACGTGTTCAGCTCGACTACTGAATCGCCAGGCACGTAGAAGGTGTCTTGGTATTTTCTGCTATTTTCTTGCCTTAATTTGTGCCCCGTTTCCCCGTAATTTCCCCTATTTTATGACTCATCGCGTCGATCGACAGCGTGAGTCATCGCTTAGCGGATTATTATAGAGTATAATGATATTAAAACTAGAGTTGTCAAACAGCATTTCCCTTACAATTACATCAAGGAAGCCTCTTTTTAATTGATGAGCTGATTGTTTTCAATAGTAAAGTAGTGCTGAACAGCGTCCACTTCCGTTTCCGCGCTCTAGTCCAAACAGGTGGAATATAAAACGGAACGGAAGGGCTGAATGGCCGCAATCGGAATTCAGAACACGGGAACGGGAATTCCGCACATCCCTGCTTATCGCTCATTGATTGTTTTGCACTAGCTATTCACCTCTTAAGCTTGGACAAAAGACAATAGAAGGAGACCAGCTAAGGATTTCCTTTTCTGCGATTGTGTTGCTTTCAAACCCGTCGTGCGTCCTGGTGCTGGAACAGAGTGATAACTAAATTAGGTCTCTTTGAGAAGCAGAGTTCAAAATAATACCCAAAGAAACGCTGCCTTGTCACCACTAAGGTGTGGGCTACTTCGCCAGCCGAAAGCGTACAGGGTGTATCAAAAAATGTAAGCACAGTTTTAAAAGTGATATCTTTGCTGCCAGTAAAGGTGCCAAAAAAGTTAAGAGCTCATGTGGAAGCACAAGAAAATGCAAACTTTCTGACATATGAGTGCTAGGAGTTGCACTCGTCTGAATTCTTACATTTACACTCGAATGATTGTGTTTAGGTTGAATATTTGACATAATTTCTACATCAAGTGATCGCATCGATTATCCACACTACAGCTTATGGCGAAATGCAGGCTAACCTAAAAATTTTCTTCTTCGAGACTGAAATTTAGGGTTTCAGACAGGTGCATTGCGCAGTCTTAACCGTTTCCACGTCACAGAATTTTCGTTATCCTATGCTTTCATATGAGTCTCAACCTTCTTCAAAAATTTCACTTACAGCAATGCTAAAACATCTCAAGCCGCACCTGCATTTTTAGGAAATCCTGCATACTTTAACACAGGTTGTGATGTTTATTACCGGAAGCAATTTACGAATTTGAAATGAATGAATTTTAGGCGAGTTATATCAAAAAGATGCAAAAACCGCGATTTTGCGGTTTTTGCGTCTTTTTGATATAACTCGCCCAAAATTCCTTCATTCAAAAACTAGGGAGATATTTGAGCTCAGGAGCTAGAGCTCTATCGTTTGGTATACATTGTTTATATGGAACCATGCAAACTTTTGAAATTGTAAACTTGCGCTCCATTGCGAAGGGCGGTCGCGGACAGTTGTCGGTCGCAAGCCGTCCAAAACCGTTGCGTGCTCACAATTCCTCTAATTTGAGGTTTTATTTTGGAAACGGTTGGTACTACTCGATTCGTCTCTTCGAGATCTACACGATCATGTATACAACTTCGCCAGACCACCGCGTTTTCGCAGTGGGTGGTCAAAAATGGCTGGAGCAGAATGTTTGCAATTGGAGAAACCTATATTCCAGGACTTGCATGTTCTCGGAGTATCTCAGGCATAGCGTAAAGTGCTCTGTAGTGTCAAAAATCCTCTGAAAGTGCGCCGTGCACAACGCATGTAGGATCGAACCTATCAATCGATGGGGGGGGACAGCTTGTAGAGTGAGCATTTAGGGAGTTTTATCAGAAATTCCCAGCCGCCTTACTCGGGAATTGCTGTGCTCTGTCCCGGCGAGACTTTGGAGTGCGCTGTGCACAACGTATATAGGATGGAACCTATCAATCGACTGGGCGCGACAGCTCGCAAATTGCACCGCGGGCGTGTTCTGAACACAATAACTCTGTCACGTTTGCATCTTTCCGGCTGTGGATTTTGTAAACAGTAGAAAGTTAAAGAAAACACAGCAACGTAGCTCATGACTGAACAAAGCTACAGCGGCGCGAAAATGCAGTTTAGCCTTGTGTGACACGATTTTCTCGAGTTCACGAATACTGCGGGAAGATGAGGAGCTAGCAGATCAGATAAGGTACTTTACGACGAAGTGCCCGTCACTCTCCAGCTGTCTAACCTGCCTTGGTCCCAGCTGCCATTTTAGAGCTGCGGAGGGCAGCGGTGAAGTTTGTTCCGCCCTTACTCGCCCAGATTTGAGTTTTTGACACACGGTGGTACTGTTCTGCTCAGCTCGGAAAACTCTATCGAACGTTATCAATCTCGGACAATTCCGCGGAAATCGATTTTTCGACAATTTCACTCGAGGACGAGGGCGCTCTTGGCCGAGCCTTCCCGTACGATGACGTAATCGAAAGTCGACGATTTCGAAATTTGCCAAATTTTCTTGTCCAAACTCCGACCAAAATCGTCTAGGGGGTTATTTGGAACGCCGAATACGAATCCGACGCCCGTTTTTGAAAGTTCCACGGATTTTGGCATGTTACAGCCATTTGAGGTTGGTAGGATCAGAATCACTGACCACCCTCAGTTATCGGTATGGGTGGTCTCCTGCCAGAATCGGCCAAATGGACTTCGGCACCGTATTCGGCAGCCTGAATAACCCCTGCCCTTGGACGAAGTTTGAGCAAAATCGGCGTTCCTAACCCGACCACCCACAGTTCTCCAGAACAAAATCCAAAACCTAACGAAATCGACGGAATTTTCAAAAACGGACGTAATCAACGCTCCAAACAACCCCTAGATGATTTTGATGACGACATTTGGCAAATTTCGAAAATAAAGTCATCGTCCAGGCAGACTCGGCGAAGAGTGCCCTCGTCGACGAGGAAATTTGTCAGAAACCTTAATTTTCCCGGAATTGGCCGTGGTTGATAACGTTCGATAGAGCTTTTCGAGCTGAACAGAATGGCACCATTGTTAGTGTCCAGAACTCAAATGTTAGCGAGTAAGGGCGGAAGAAAATTCAGCGCTGCCCTCCGCAGCTCTAAAATGGCAGCTGGGACTAAGGCAAGTTGGGTAGTTGGGAGAGTTATGGACACTTCATCGTAAATTACCTTAACTGATTTGCTAGCCTACGCATTCGTAGGCCGCTAACTGATCGTGTGTTCCCACAGTGGTCGACTGAAATCGGAAAAAATCGTGTCACACAAGGTTTACCTTCATATTCGCACCGCTGTAACTTTTTCCACCCACAAGCTGCGTTGCTGTGTTTCAGCGCACCTATTGAGCTTTCTACTGCTTACAAAATCCACAAGTCGCTGCCCGAAAGATTCAGACCCAAAGTCTCGCCGGGACAGAGTACAGCAATTCTTGTCCTTAGCTTTTGAAATGAATAAATTTTAGGTGAGTTATTTCAAAAAGACGCAAAAACCGTAAAAATCGCAGTTTTTGCGACGTCTATTCAAAAGACGCGTCCGGAACTGTACTTCCTCTGTTGCGAGATTATTCTACAGATCCTGCCGGTGCAGCCCAAGTCTGGGATCGCGACACAGTCCCATTTTCTCCGGTTGTCAACCTTGAGCAAGATAACAGGTCTAGTATAGCCAGACATTTTCTTCCGAAACTGTCTGTCCTCCCGAAAACGTGATAGTGCCTCCACTGATTAGTGGCGACGTGACTTCGGCACAATCCTCTTCTGGTTGAAACTTGTGGTCCTCTTTTTCCACTATCTCCAACTTCTCCACTCCGTCGATTTTCGGCTGTCGCAGTTCGAAATCCTGTAGGATACTTGCTAATCCTTCCGCCAGTTTCATATCGTCTCTCGAAGGAATAGCATCCAGCGAAGATCCACACTTCAGTGTCATTAGGTAAATAACCACTTGAGGACTAGCAAACATTGTAGAGGTGGTGTTAGCAGCAGCTTGACAATGACCATGCGACCTTATAAGCATAACAGAGGCGGCAATATTGATCGAGGTGATAGGTCAAGTTGAGGATCATGAGGTTCCTTGTTGCGATTGGCGGCCCCGCAGGCTGAGGCGTCCCTCAGTTTGCCTTTGCGGCTCCGTGTCGCTCCACGGGCACCGGAGGGTTCCCAGTTCTTACCTAACCCCGCGGGACTCCCACGTATTGACCTGCCGTAACGTATTGCCTTACACGTATTGTTCTAGCTCCAGCCGCCGGCTGACCCTTTCCTGAGCCTCTCACCACCGGCTCGTATTGGCTCCCAGGCGCCACAAGGGGAAAACCGATCACAGGGGAGAACCCCACGGTGTTACACAATATGTAAACAGATTCAGTTAACAGCCATGATAGCAAGAGACTCACCCTATTCCTCCGAAGGCACACCTGGTACTCCATAAGGTTTATTTCGCTTCGCCATCAGCAGGACATCCAACAACCATTGCGAACAGGATAGACAATAGAATAGGCGTCCTTCAAGGCCGTAGTGAGTAGACTCCTGAAGCCGCGGGGGTGCGCGTAGTGCTCACCAGACCCCGCGGCTCTCTCATACCGCTCCTTCCCGTAGCAGACGTAGTGAGAAGCAGGGGCGAGGACCCACGGCAGCCATACGGAACTGGAGAAGGGAGCGAGAGGTCGGCAGACCTCGTCGCGGAAGCACGGGACGTCGAATGGCCGCGCGTCGGGCAAGAGGAGGCGGCGCGCGCCGATCGATGGTGCCACGTCACCAACTTTCTCATGCTCCCAGGCCGATCGAAGTTGCCTCATCGGCAAGCTACCGCGGGAAACGGCGCGCCCAGGCCGGACACGGACCGAGGAGCGATCGCGGTCGCGACACTCCCGGCCCACAAAGAGTGACCGGCTGGACTCATCCCCATGGGGGAGTAGCGCCGTCGGCTGCCTCGTACTGCTGGGCCTATTGCCCTTTTAGATGAAGAGGCCGGAGCGCCCTGAGAGGAACACAAAAGGGCGGTGAGGCGACCACTACCCAACGCCACAACCCCAGAGATGAAAAATGGGGGTGGCCAATAGGAGGGCGCCTTCACAACGTAATGAGCAAGATGACTATGGCTTACACAATTCCTACCGCTATCTGTAAGGCCTCTAATAACACATCCAGAGATGAGGCTGCTCACCTAGGTACAGAATGTGTGCGGACGTTTGACCGTAATGAGTATAAGGAGGGATGAAAACAATGGAGGATGGGCTGGCTGAAGAATGGATCGTTACTTACTGACTGGCGAAATCTAATTAGCTACTGTGAATAAGCATGTTGACTACAGTACTACTGCTAAAAGGGATCTAAGGTGGAACATGGAACACGATAATATGGGAATATATGATAACAAGAAACGGTGAAACAAGAAACGTACTACAAGAGAATGGCGAATAAATGAGGAAACCATTATAAAGAATGACACATTGGCTTAAAGCGCCGTGGCTCTCAATCGAGCCTACCTGTTTCAACGAACAACAAAAAACACCAACGAATTATGTCTACACTACTACTACATAGGCGTAATACACAGATCACTACATAAAGGTTAAAGCATCTACAAAGGGCATTAACACACAACCTCCAGTGGGGCAACAGGGAGCGCAGGGCTACTGTGGGAGCGTTCCGTTGCAAGGACGTATTTGCTCGACCGCGCCCCGACGGACGTCGACCATATCCACGGCGCATACGGCGCGTCATTACCATCGTGCTTTCTTTGCCCATCGAAGCGTAGCCCGCGGATCGACCATCGCATTGCCCTCGCTAGTACTGGAATCAACACATCAATGCGCACTACAGAAAGAAAGGCTGGAAGGATCTACTAGGCTTAATAGAGGAGAAGCTATTCAACTACGCATGCAACTAACTAAAGAGAAAAGACAGTATATAGACTACGCGTGTAACTAAGTGCAGAAGAAGGACACTACGTGAACTACGCATGCAACTGAATGAAGTAGATAGGTGCACTAGGTAGGAAAGGAAATATGAGAGAACTAGAGGAAATCAATAAACCGTTACGGCGTCATTCCTTGCGGATTCGCCGCATGCCACATTAACAGAAAATCTGCAAGTAAAATAAAACCGTATTGTTTATGGGAAGGAAGTGGTCCTACTAGAGGCGGGCTGGCGCCTGCTGATGTCGTGCGTGGCGGGACGGCTTTCGGTCGATGTTGTTGACCGGTTATCTCGACAAGCGCGTGGCGTAACCTGCAACACTGCAATATCCCTACATTTCAACTTACCTAGGTGCCACTCCTGCTGCTCGTGGTTCGTCTCTGCCGCCCGCCTGCCTTAGAACTCTGAACTCCTTCGTCTCAACTTCCTTGTAATGTTTCAAAGTTGTCGTATTGCCGTAGTGAGTGTGCGTGTCTCGTTGGAGACCGTATTGAGTAAGTATAACGTATTGACTGCTCCAATGGCTTTTGCCCCGGCTTACCGCGAGCCGCCTCCGCTACTGGGCTCGTCCTCGTCCTTGGACGAGGCCTCCCGGCGAGCAAGAGAAAGAAGTTGCGGCCTCTGAGGAGACCTGCGCGAGCGACGGAAGGACGACCGATCTTCACGTGGTGCCTGAGGGCGGTTTCTACTTTTCTGAGACGGAGAGTGTCCTCCTTGTGGACGGGATGCACTGCGGACGGGAGCTGAAATAGGAGGTTCTTGACTTCGGCTTTCGGTAGCCGCCTTTGGTGCCGCACGACGAGTGTGGATCGGAGCGGGAGGCTCGTGATGTTGGCGCCGAGTAGGTAGCCTCGAAGATGTTGTATTCCGCTCAATGTTCTGACGGACAAGCTCGACAAGTCGTCGTGGCAGGAGGTGCCTCGGCGGTGGAGTAACGTCGCGAGGGTACGGCCTGAAGGTGTAGTCGGTCATTTCCTCGTAGATCTGGTCTCTGAATCCGTCGATGTCGAAATCGATGTTGGGATTGTCAATACAGACTGCTCTATGGTGGCCTTCTCTGTTGCACCAACTGCAGGGATCTCGGCGGGCGCATTCTCCTCGATGTTGACGGAGGCAGATGCAGCAGCGCATGTGGTCCTTGAGAAGCTCGACTCGATCGCTGAGATGGGTGTACTTCGGGCAATCTCCCGAGAAATGATCGAGGTGCTTTCAGAACACACATGCGACACCCTTGGGTGGCTGCAGGAGCGGCGGGTCTAGATGAGCCGCTGGTGATTCCTCCCATTCGTAGGTGTTGGGGGTCGGCCATACGTTGTCCGTTGATGGTGGTGGTGATCGTCGTTGGCTTGATCCTGGGCGGTCTTCCTGTGATGGTATGGGTGACCGTCTGTCCTGAGTCCTCACTGTGAAATCCTCCTGCGGCTGCCAGATTGTTCGTTCTTCTGTGTGGCTGTGGGGTTTCTTGGCAGGAGGGGCTTGATGGCACCTCTGTTCCGGCGACGTGGGTCTTGTTCGTCGCTGTCCGCGATGTTCTCGTGCCATTGGGCGTCCATCGGTCTGTGTGGTGACTATCTGCTGAGGTCGGACGAACTGCGGGATGACAACTTGCAGCTGTGCAGACCGGTTAGGTTCTGTTGAGCCAGAAGGGGCAGGGGACCCTAAAACTGCGGATGATGGCCCCGTGTGCACTGGGACCTGGGTCTGACGTACTGGGGAAGGAGGTTGCGCAGTGTGCGTGATCGTAATGGACTGCTGGTTTATGGCAAGCGAGGGGGTCTGGGGGGAAGAAAGGGTTACCCCTACAGAAACATTGGGTTGAAGGGGGGCGTTGGGGAACCCGGTACCCTGGGACTGGTCGCGAATTGCGTCCAGTAGTATCCGATGACGGACTTGGTCCTGTTCCCTCTCGTGCTGCTCCTGCGGATTCTTCCGCTCAGCCTTCTAATCAGTCCGCGATAACGGTCCCTGCGAAAGTGCGGATGTCGGCTGGCGAGCGGATTCCTGCGCTGGGGCTGCAGGATAGGGCTTCGGGTTAATGGGGAGCTGCGGAGCTTGGGGAGGTAATGACTTATGCAGGGCTAACTTTGATGAGCCCTCCGAAGAAGGCGCCCCTGGAACGTTGGAAGGATTTTTGACCCCGGGGCTGGATTGCTCATTACCCTTAGGGAGGGGTTGGCTCCGTAGTGTGGGGGCTTCGCTTGCCTTCGTATTGAATGCCGTATTGGTTGCAGCCTCGGACTGCATGTGCTCGGCCCAGGAGCCTTGAACCTGCGATGGGGTGAAGACAGAGGTACTCGACTGGGCTATTGGGCCGTAATAGAGCACGAGGCCAACGTAGTGGTTACACAGGATGCGGCGACGCTTTGCGTCGTCGTCGTATTGATCGTAGTGACAGACACATCAGATACAGCAACTGAGGAAAATCTTGCGGAAAGTCCGCCGTGGACTGAAGAATTAGACCTGCCTCTGAATCCTTGTCCTCGCATGCCGTGAGTGCACGACTGCGTCGAATCTCGCTTCGGCTTTTCTGTCTAGCTCACGATCACGAGGGAATCCTCCACGCAAATGTCCTGCCATCTTAAGTGTAACACACTGTGATGTGTGATTTCTAAAAGGAAGAAGACGATTAAATGGAACTGCGTGGGAAAATAGAGTGAACTGATGAGTCGAAACAAGAGAGGGGGAGATAGAATAACATTAGCAGAGGCTAAGATATTTGAGGCAACAAGTGAAGAGAGAAAGACGTCATTTTGACCGGATCAATCGGTAATTTAGGAGAATGTTTAGGTGGCGATGTTATACAGGGAGGTTAATGGATATAAGAGAAAAATAAAATAGAGGCAAAAGACAGCGAAGTTTTAGGAAGAAAGAAGAACTGAGATAGATACGGAGGAAGTACTGGTGGAGATAAGGGATAGGGCTACGAAGCTAGAAAGGAAAGGAGGAAGGAGGTGTAAGAAGCAGAAAGAGAGATAGACAAGTCAGACAGGACAAAAAGAGATAATTGCAAAAAGGAGGAGGAGAGAGACGTACAGAACGAAAACTGTGCGGGATACTGTCCAAGGAGAAGCTAGAGGAGAGAAGGCAATGAGAAGATAACGAATTAAAGAGGAAAGCATTCTAACAGGCGAGAAGAAGCTGCTAATTGAAAGTGTAGAAATGCCAGCGGATAGAGGCTATATCGAGTATATACAGAGGGAAGTAGAAGTAGAGAGTAAGTGAATGGAAGAAAGGGGTGGGAGAACGACAGAGGGTATTGAGGCAAGTGAACATGAAGAGGGGTGGATTGGATGAAAGGACGGTTAGTGAGAAGAAGAGTACAATAGCTTTAGTAGTAACGGGGTGATGAGGGTGCAGAAAGAATTGAGGAGGTGAAATACAGAGAGATACAATACGAATAAGGATGAGCCAAGGAGAAAATTTAAAAAGAAGGAGGAAACGGAGGTCCCTGTACGTGGCGTGGAGCGGGGCAGGGCTATTTCGTAATACGTACGCCCCGCATAGCACAGGTCTTTCGCGACAGGACCCTTGCACCTCAGGACCCTTGCACCTCATTACTATTAAAGCTATTGCACCTCGTGAGGGCAGGGCTACCCTCGCCTCGATCTGTCACGGTACGTCGGAGTGGGTGTGGAAGGACGGCTTTACGCAGGAGGACGCTACTTTCAATGATGAAAGGAAACACGTATTGAGGCGATGATGAGAGGGGTCTGAGACCCTGTATAAGTATACACACGAGTGCCTTAACGATACTGCTAGATGATTAATGGAGGTAGATAGAGAAAACTGGCACTGGGGTGTGAAGTGTGCATCTGATGTATGAGCTGACGAAGACCGGAGTGAATGAAGGTGTGAGCGTGTGTCGCTGGATGTTCACGACCGACCGCGCGCGAGTCTTTGTGACCGGAGGTGTTGTCTCTGTTGACACGGTCAATCAGTGACGCCTCTGGACCGTTTATATGGCAAGCTGAAGTGGGGAGAGTCGAGCTGAGAGATAGGTTAGATAGAAGGTGGGACTACTAGGGACTAACCGAGAGAGTGAAGAATAGAGCGATGGAGAGGTTTTGATGAAGACTTCGATAGAGAAAGTTGTATTGACTAAGCAGACATGAGAGGAACTACCAAACTACGAGACTGTGAGGAAGCAAATGGATGAATAGGTGAGACTACTACTACGGAATGGAGGAAAGAGAAAGGAGTAAAGGATATTAAAAACTACACCGGCTAGAAGAGGGTAGAGAACGTAGAAAACTGTGATAAGAAAGGTTGTATAAGCTAGAAAGACACAAAGGGAACTATTAATGCTACTCCACAGGAAATGCTACGCACGTGAAATGCGAAGGCTACTACAAAAGGGTGAGCGAAATGGAAGAATGAAGCAGGAAATCGACCCTCAAAGAAAAAATTAACAACTCATTCCACTTCGTCCTCCGAGGGACGTTTTTGTTGACTCTGGCTCGATGTTGCTGCTCAGGTCTGCGAGCTGGACTTCGACTTCTCAAAGGGAGACGTCTACTAATGAAGCTATCTAAGAAGCGTGTCACCGGTTTTACCCTTAACAAGTTCTGACCACTTCGTGCTCCAGCGTAATAACTTGAGCGATGTTGCCAAAGGTCAATGCTCTGTACGTGGATGCACGATATGTCACTGATTGTTGGTCGGCTAGCAGTTCTCATATGTCGGCGGAACCTTGTTCCGGCCCATTCGCTCGTAGAACGAGCCGTATCGCTCAACCTCCAAGATGTTTCCTACGGGAGCAAAGATTTTCCAGGACTAACGTAATGGACGGAGTATCGCGTAATGATAAAGTGAAGGCAGCTCTAAAGCCACTAGAAAACGAGGACATTCCGCTTCGAGTCCTTCTACGGATGGTGTCAAGTGCGCAGGTGTCAAGTGCGCATTGATCACCCAAAGGACACACATTTAAGAACTCACCGAAGGCATGATGGTTGGCCTTCCTATCCTCGACCAGTTCGTCATTGTCGTTGATCGAGTCTCTGGAGTCCGTGAAGGGTAGTCTGAGTCGTCGGTCGAGATTTGGCGGTCTTGCAAGCGTAATACTACAACCGACTCCTGTCATAGCGCTATCTGGAATGGCAAGACAGGAAAAACAGTTCTAAACTATACGGAACTCTTACCAAAGGGCGACTACGAAGTAACCTAAGACTACAGGAGAGCACTAAATGGAACTACGGAATGAAGCGATGGGCCTATAACGATTATAAATGCTACTAACTTACCGAGATGTGCATAAGGAGATGAAAATGGGGTGGAAGAAACTAAGACTACGATCTATCACCGTCGCCTTGTCCATATGTGCATTACCACCCTGCGTCCTATGTCTGGGTGTCGTCGCCTGGATTCGATTTTGCGATGGGTGAGTAACTCCGCCATAATATGGCTCCATCGCAGGCTATATGACAGCTCTCAAGAAAACGTAGTGATATTCCAAGACGCATCGTATTGATTGAACTCACTTGTCCGTCCGACGGTCCTTTTGGAATCGAAAACCTCGTTTTCGATGACCCGGGCCGTCACACGAGCAAATTGGTGAGGTAAATATCACGTATGATCGTCATATTGAATATGTATTGGCTAACGTTCGTATTGATAGGATGTAATGGATCCGAACATTGAAGCGAACTAGGTGGAGCTCCCCACGGCGAGACTCATGTTAGGATGTCGGAGTGATTTAGTCGTGAGCACGCCGGTATCAAGACCTGCGGCTGTTTCGACGGCTCCAGGATTCCGTGAAGGGAGTTTCGCTGTGTGTTCGAACAGTGTAAACGTACTGGGATACCGCACCTTACCAAGCGGTCCGGGGCACAAGTCAGTAGCAGCCACGCCGCTACTGACTCCGCTAGCCGGACGAACCAGCAACTTCGAGTGGGGTTCTCTCCGCTTAGGGGTGTTCCGGTAGCCTGTAGATGGCATGCACGGGTCCCTCGATTTGGATCCTTCCGTGCATGCTCGGGTCGGTAATCGACGGGCTTGAACATGCCAGCCCGTATTGATTGGGTCATGCCTGGCTCGGATCGGTCCCGCGCCCCGATGGCTCCCAACTCCAAGCCATTCCCGCTCCACAACTCAACGTCGTGGTTGTGATGACTCATCGGATGGACTTTGCCTTGGCGTCCAATCGATATTAAGTACGGGATCATCGTCGTGCTCCATCGAACGCATTGATCTTTCAAGGGCCCAATCACACACAATACGTCGATGAGCGACGCAACGACCAGTGTGAAAGGAGGAGTGAAGGTGGAACATGTTAAGTCTACGCTAGGCCACGGAGGAGAGATGTAAGGAGAAAGGGGAAACTAAAGTTTAAGAGTTAAACTACGACTACAAGGTAGAGACAGCGCGAGACTAAAAAGACCACATGGAAATGAATCTAGCCGAAAAGGATTATAAGCTGCAGGGAATATATGAATGATGGAAAGATGAAGAGTACCTGACTAAGAGGGGGGGGGGGGGAAGATGATGCCCGCTAAACGTAGTGAATAAACCCCACGAGACTATACCGAATGTGTGAGGATGAGGAAGGGTGTGAGACGCCTATTGTTTGGAGAGAAAATGGAGGAATAAGAAGGGGAGAAGAAGAAAGAAAGACAAGAATGAATGAAGGAAGAAGAATGAAGGGGATGGGACGAAAAAGAAACCCAAGGCATGGGAGAGAGGTTGCCGCAGAGCGAGCGGCTGAGGCTAGGGAGGGCCGATGCTGGGATATACGTGTAAGCGTATTGAGATGTTTATAGTTTGGCAAGGTCAAAGGGTAACCGTATTGAAGAGAAGGGGAGTGTGAGCCACATTGCGCGCGAGTGGAGGGGTTAGACGCGCCCATGGACTACTGGACTTCCAAGAGGAGCCCAGGCAGAACAGAACCAACCCATAACACTGATCCACACTACCTCAGCGGATGGCCAATCCGCATGGTATAGGATATGAGCGCGCTCCCTAGGTGCGGCCGAAGAATACCCGTTCCGGCACTTACAAGTTTTAACGACCATGGTCTCAACTGTTCTTGCACTCTCCCGGTGCTAGCTTGCCGCCCTCGGACAGTCCAGTTTTGCCACTGCGCCGGATTACCTAGGCGCTACGCTAACCCAAAGCGACCCCCGGCGCTTCAGATGGCTGGTTGCCACAGTCCAGCCGAACCTCTGCACCGGGCCAGTGGGCGCGAACAAACCTGACGCGTTTTAGCTCCCAACCCACACAAAGCCCCAACCTTCTCGTTACCTACTCCCAGGGGAGTGCGGGGGAGGAACACCTCGCACAGGGGCGTGGTAGCGCCGTTTTTACGGTCAGCATAACCCCCGCTGACCAACGGGCTCGATTACCAACGGCCGCATGCACCATGTTGCGATCGGCGGTCCCGCAGGCTGAGGCGTCCCTCAGTTTGCCTTTGCGGCTCCGTGTCGCTCCACGGGCACCGGAGGGTTCCCAGTTCTTACCTAACCCCGCGGGACTCCCACGTATTGACCTGCCGTAACGTATTGCCATACACATATTGGTCTAGCTCCAGCCGCCGGCTGACCCTTTCCTGAGCCTCTCACCACCGGCTCGTATTGGCTCCCAGGCGCCACAAGGGGAAACCACTCACAGAGGAGAACCCCACGGAGTGACACAATTTGTACACATATACAGCTAACAGCCATGATAGCAAGGGACTCACTCTATTCCTCCGAAGGCACACCTGGCACTCCATAAGGTTTATTTCGCTTCGCCATCAGCAGGACATCCAACAACCATTGTGAACAGGATAGACAATAGAATAGGCGTCCTCCAAGGCCGTAATGAGTAGATCCTGAAGCCGCGGGGGTGAGCGTAGTGCTCACCAGACCCCGCGGCTCTCTCCTGGCGCTCCTTCCCGTAGCAGACGTAGTGAGAAGCAGGGGCGAGGCCCCATGGCAGCCATCCGGAACTGGAGAAGGGAGCGAGAGGTCGGCAGACCTCGTCGCGGGAGCACGGGACGTCGAATGGCCGCGCGCCGGGCAAGAGGAGGCGGCGCGCGCCGATCGATGGTGCCACGTCACCAACTTTCCCATGCTTCCAGGCCGATCGAAGTTGCCTCATCGGCAAGCTGCCGCGGGAAACGGCGCGCCCAGGCCGGACACGGACCGAGGAGCGATCGCGGTCGCGACATTCCTTCCTACATCGTGAGTACACCGTGGTGGCACTCACTTCACTGACAATGAGAACCACTGATTGGCATGCAAGCTACATGTGTCATCGTACTTTGCATACTTGGGGCATTGCTGGTGTATCACGAGATGTTGACAATGAATATGTGGTGAAAACATCAGCAAACTCCAAGAAAAGTTCAGGTATGGAAATCTCTCTCAAAATTCCTTGCGCAGCCGCGGTAAGCTCAACGCTTGGGCCCTTAACCATTAAACCCTCTTACTCGTTTGCCTGAGGGATTCGGCAAGCATGTTCTGTTACTACTCGGAGGACGGAGATTCTTCCTATAGCATTCGTTCTTGCCGTTCCGGCGTACCGTTGTAAAGTTCCCTTGTTAGTCAATGAGAGATTTTTATTTTTTCAGCATTTTCCAGGATATCACGGACACGACAGTTTTTAACCTGAGGGAGCTAAATCATCTTCCAAAATTGCACTCTATAAAGTTTCAAAAGTTAATTACTGAGTATGACCTAACTGCATTCGCTACAAGATTTTTGAAGTGCTCTTCGAATCGATGACGGAATGGTAACCGAAGGGCGGACTTGTCTCGAATGTTCTGTTCTGCAGGAAACAGCATCTGAAAGTAAAATCGCACCTTATAAAATTTTAACCCTGTTTGACACACCGCGATAAAACTACGTTTTTCTGAAACGATCCTCTATATGGTCAGGCGTCCCGATTTTGCATCATTTGCCGAAAAAATGTTGAACCCCCAAGTCGGAAGGTGTTTCTTGCTTTTTTAGAGTCTCCTTTTTGAAGCATAGAATCCACATTTACTAAGATTTTGTGAATTTTTCAGAGGCCCCAGGAAATCTCCGAGTCATGGCAGTTTACGTGCGGCTACTGCGTTCTCTATAATCATCGGTCGCAACTGAAGAATGGATGGACTTCTCGCGGAAAACTTTTTTTGCCTTCTGAAGGGAAGAACATCAGAAAATGAATCGTACCGTATAAAATTTCAGGTCGTGATTATTGTACAGTAAAAAAAAATAATCTTCTTCGCAGCGACCCTCGATGATTAGGGCTGATTATATTCAAAATTTTCGTTTTTCCTGAAAAAATAAATATTTTCTACCTGGAACGGTTCACCTATGCAGTTAAAATTTTGCCACTAAAAGTTTCAATTCCTGATAAAAGCACAGTGAGAAACCATGAATTTCTGAATCGAACAGATTGGATCGACCTCTGGTCAATCTGGCTTCGACGTCACTGGAGCGAAAAAAATTATTATATATCGGTAAGTTTTTTCAAAGATTGAAAAAACCCTGTACTTTTTGCAAACTAGAGGAAACATGCTTTTTCGCCCACATGAGAAGCATTCTTCAAGAATGCGGTCTTCATGCGGGGCGGGGAGGTTGAATTTCTGGTCGATTTTTGCGAAAATACGTGCCGGAAATAAAACCCCCCGCCCCGCGTGAAGGTCCCCTTCTCAAAAATGGTTCATATATGGTAAGAAAGCACATTTCCTCTAGTATTTAGAAAGTTCTTCGCTTTCCAAAAATTCGAAAAGCATACCGAGTTATGATTAATTTATTCAAAATCTTTTCTTTTTTTTTTTGGTCAAAAATCGAACCCTACCCGTCCCGCATGAAGATCGCATTCTTGAACGCTCCTTTTTATGTGGCAGAGAAAGCATATTTCCTCTAGTTTGCAAAAAGTGTTTCGCTTTTCAAACTTCAAAAAAAACTTACCGATTTATGATAATTTTTGTGAACGTCCAATTTTGTCGCTACAATGACGTCAGAGCCAGATCGAGCAGAGGTCGAACCAACCTGCCCGATTGAGAAAATTATGGTTTTTTCACTGTGTATTGATCAGGAATCAAAAATTCTAGTGGCAAAAGTTCAACTGCATAGGTGGCCTGTTTCAGGTACAAAAGATTTTTTTTTTCAGAAAAAAACGAAAAATCTGAACACATTTCGCCCTAGTCATTGAAAATCGCTACGAAGAAGCTTAGTTTTTTTACTGTACAATAGTCACAACCAAAAATTTTGTACGGTACGGTTGCACTCTCTGATGTTTGTTCCTTCAGAAGGTAGAAAATTTTCTCCACGAGAAGTCCATCACTCAGTTGCGTTTCCGTCAGCGATTAGAAGAGTGCCGACGGAAACGGTTCGCCCAGACAGCAAACGAGTAGGTTTTGTCTGCCAGCTCCTTTCTCCACCTCCCGACGGTATCCCAACGTGTATCAATAATAAATGTCTAGTATGGGGACATAAGAAGTGAACTCCTTACTTAGGTCCCGTAATCTATGACTTGATATGGTGGTCTAGGAGAGATTCTTATAGTACCTAAGTAAATTAATAAAGTTCTTTTAAATTTTCCGGAGTAGTATTCAAGACGTTATTTCCTTACTTGGCTAACGACCTAATTAGCTAGTAACTAACACCCTTCCTCATCTTGCCTCTACTCCTGATGATTGCTGAAGGACTTCGATGACCGCTTACAAGTAAGCATTACCATCGTCAGTAGACTCTTTCTACTGCTCCGCGCGGCGTAGATCGTATTTGAAAAAGATACTCAATAATTATATTATATTCGTAGCCAAAGCTCGCGTAACGTCATACAGATCCAATTCTGAGCTGAGAGCAACATCGTCTTTGCGTAGTTCTTTGCCTAAGGCCCGTTTATACTACTATACACTATACATCTACTATACATCGCTGCGCGACGCGATGCCATGTATACTAACCGAATTGATCGATCGCGTCGCTCGATCAATTTGGCCACCATACATGGCATCGCGGCGTCGCATCACACGGCGTCGAAGTATAAACGAGGCCCAAAGACCCCCACACACTTCTGCGACAAGGCCGCGGCCCTATCCTTAACCATAGGGCAGGGACGCAGACAGGGTCAGCTTGAGGCTCGGGAATCGAGGGGGAGGGGGGGGGGGATCGTACTGTGGCCTCGTCTGGAGAGGGGGGTCGTACTCTTCCGGTTTTGGCAGAGGATTCTCTCTTGTTCTACAGGTTTTTAGGCGATGTTTTTAGTTCTTAATAAGTTGCTTTTTCCAAGAATGCCTACGAAGGCGTGAAGTCTTTCCCTCGTCCTGCGAAGTTGTAAAAATTATTATAAAAAAGTTTCAAATAATGATTATATTACTTGTTAAAAATAAAGTTTTTCTGTACCCAGATTTGGAGTCAATGAGAAGTCTCCATTTTTCAGATCTTTTTTAGGAAATCATGGACGCGACAGTTTTCTGCCTAAACGAGCGACATCTACGTCCTAATTTGCAGTCTATAAAATTTGAAATGTCAATTGCTAAGGAAAATTAAGTGCTGTCCCTACAAGATTTCTGGAAGCGCTCTTCGAAGCGATGACGAAATGGCAACCGGAGGAAGGACTTGTCACGGAACTAATTTTCTCTCTTCTGCAGGAAACAGCATCAGAAGGTGGAGTTGTACCCAATAAAATTTTAATCCACAGTTTGACGCACGGTAATAAAACCTGTTTTTCTGGAACGATCCACTGTATGAATAGACGCTTCGATTTGTATCATTTGCCGAAAAATTTTTACACCGTTAATCACATGGAAGCATGCATCCTGCTTTTTAATGCGTAGAATCTACACTTCTTATAATTTTAAGAGCTCTGTGAATTTTTCAGAGACGTCGAACAAACTCCGGAATATGGTAGGTTACGTGGAGCCATTGCGTTCACCACTGAAGATGGTCTTCTCGCGGAAAAATTTTCTATCTTCTGAAGGAAAGAACATGAGAGAGTGAAATCGTGCTTCATGGATTTTTAAGTCATGAGTATTACACAATAAAAAGCTGAGCTTCTTCGCATAGATTGGATCGACTCCTGGTCGATATGGCACCGACGTCATAGGAGCGACGAAATTCGACGTTCACAAAAATGACTATAACTCGGAAAGCTTCTCGAAATTTGAAAAAGTCAATGGTTTTTGGAAACTAGAAGAGAAATTCTTTCATACAATATAAAACTCTGCTTTCGAAAACTAGATCTTCCTACGGGGCAGAGGCCTTCGATGTTTGTGCGAAAAAAATTGAAGAGATTTTGTATAAATAATTATATTTGTAAGTTTTTGGAATTTTAAAGAGTTAATAGCTTTTTGAAAACTAGAGGAAAAGCGCTTTCAAACCACGTGGGAATTAGTTTTCAACAGAGAGGTCTTCATAGGGGCGGTGGGGGTTCGATTTCTGTTTCATTGTTGCAGAAATACGTGCCAAAAATCGAACCCCCCGCTTCGTATGAAGACCCCTTGGAGTGATTCGATTTTTGCCAAAAATTTACGACCCCCCCCCGACGCAGAGCTCGCCACCAGCGGCGTCCCTGCCCTACCCTTAAGGGCCCCCCAGAGTTTTGCGGCGTTGCCGCTGCCCTATCCTTCATCATAGGGCAGGGATGCAGAGCTCGCCGCCAGCAGCGAGCTCAGCGGCGGCGGCGGCGCCGCTAGAGCGGCACTGCCGAGAATGATTTGAATCAGTCGGGACGGCGCCGCTGGAGAGTCTGTCTGCGCTCTAGCCTTTCGCGCCGGGGATCCTAGAGTGGAGACGGGCGCGTCCTTTAAAGTGGAGCGATCAGCTAATTCCTTCGGCGCTCCGAGGCTGTTTTCTGGCGTTTTTTGCTCTTTTCCTTCTTCCCTCATCATTTTTTTGGAGGGAGGAATGGAACCGACCTCATTTGGGCCTCTGTTTTCTTATGGCTCACCAAGGACGGAAGTGTTTTGTTCTATTGTTCGTGGCGACTTCTAGCGCTGGTTCTAGAGTTCTCCTCTTTCTCAGCTAAAGTTTGTTACGGCTGAAAAACTGTCAATTATGGAAGAAATGTGGAATGTGGAAAAGAAATTATTCAACGAACCTGGCAACTCGCTTTTTGAAAGAAGCATAACTCAGTGACTAACTGGAAGACCTAAGAACTCTATTAAAACTAGTCCGTGTTCTAAAGCTGAAAAACTTTGCTCTGACGAGTTACTGGCAGCACCTGTACTGACTTTGATATTGACGCCCCTTGTGGATGAAGGAACCAGTATGAAGAAATCCGAAATCCTGAGATTTGTAGTGCCTTTTAGCATTTTAAAGGCTATAAGCAAATCAAATCTCTTTCTTCTCCATTCCAAGAATCATTTATTTCCGCGATTAGAGTCGGTTGAACTTGAGTGAAATTGTCGATGTGTAACGCTTAAGCTGAGGAACAGAGTACGTTTTTGAACGTTTTTCGTGGGTCTTATGTAAGCGCTACCTGCTTTGTTCGTGAAGAAGGAACCGCTGTCTAAGGGAATAGGACGACATTCAAAGAAGGGGAGATTAAAATTTTTCGATTACAGGCAAGTCCGATGGATGTTGTGTCGTCGCAGTTGGCTTGAACCAGCCTGAACAGCTGATTCAGGTTGATGCGGGCGCGCGATCGTCATCGGGACGCGTTATTGTTAAGCACCAGTTGGTCCCGACTAGAAAGACTACAGTACCTCGCCGTCGCCGCTGAGCGGCGCCGCTGGCCGGCCGGTAGCCGCCGCTGAGCGGCGTGGCTCAGCGATTTCGCCGTCCGCCGCCCGCCGCTCGTCGCAGAAGTCTGGGGGGGGGGGGCTTTAACCATAGCGGCGAGCGACAACGCCGCAGAAGCGTGCGGAGGCCTTAAGTCACGCTATAATTATTCATCAGCCTAATACAATTGATTGCCTCTGAAACGAGTGCAGACCAAAAATACAGCAACCTAAGAGCAACCTCGTCTTAGCGTAGGTCTTTGCCTAAGACACTGCTCTATGATCAACGTGCGCTGGTGTAAGTAATATCCTGATGATTCATTTTGGACTACACTCGTTTCAGGGGCAATCAATTGTATTGGGCTGATGAATAATTATAGCGGATCTTTTCGTGCCATTTCTTGAAAAGATTCGTTTAATATTTTTGAGAAAATAATCCACCCGTGCTTAGCGAAAACCAACTTCCTATTTGCTCACTTCGAGAAAGGTTGGGAGGCGAAGGCGACAGAGTCATTTCACGGTCTCTACGAACTTTTCGGCGAGGGAACAATCAGCAGAAGCCAAGCCGAAGGATGGCTCAATAGGATCAAAACGGGCAACACAAACCTTGCATAATGAAAAACAATGTGGACGACCACCGGAATTCCACGGCCAGGCCCTTCTAGCAACCGAGTAGGAAGGCGAGCACGAGTGCTACCCGATGACATCAACGTCAACCAGGCTATGATCGTCTGTCATCCCAAAGAGCTTGGAATGGTGTGGAAATTGGCTAGATGGGTCTCCCTCAAACTCTCCGACAAAGCAGAACGTGGACATATTTTTAGTGATTGGCTCCAACGAATTGAGCAAGCTCCATTTTTGAGGAATCTCGTCATGGGTGATGAATCATGGATAATTCCAAAAACATCAAAAAAAGGCTTACGTGCCGCCGAGCGTTTCTCCAGAAGAAATATCAAAATATGTTTACTGAAAGGAAGCTATTTGGGGTGTATGGTGATTTTTTTTTTCAGAAAAGGTACATTGTGGGAATACCAGAGCGTAAATCTCCAAAATATCGAAGCAATTAACAAGTGCAGAAGATTTAATGCCTCTACAGTGTTATGCAGGATCAAGCACATTCTTCGTGGATACATGGAAAACGCTTCATGACATGGTGTGAAAGCGTCCACAACCTTTGCTGCATACGCATTCGCCGACCAATTCGCTGTTGGTCTGGAAGGTCGTACAATCGCAGCGGGATGCGAAGTGGCAGCGAAGATGGGGCTCTAAAGATCAGGATACGATTAGCTTTTCGAAGGAAGTTTCCAATAATGATTTAGCAAATGACGACATATGCGTTCGAAACTTACAAACCAGTGGAAAGATCCATAAATGATCGAAATAGTAGATCGACCAAATGTACCTCCTGATTTTTCACGGTCTTCTCAATCGCCAAAAGCAATTTATGCACCGCTTTCATTCCCTCTAGAAGGTGTTACATGGGAAAGTTCAAGTGAAGCATCCGACGATTCAACACGACCCCTATCGTGACCTCGTCGATTGCAAGATACTTTAGCACGACATTCTATGGATAATGGAGAATATTCTACGACTTGATCAAGTTGCTAGAATTCATTTGAGTAGGTTTGAATTTCATTTCATTGGCGCCACAGCGCCAAATAATAGGAAATATTCTTTGATGCCTTTGACGCGCAATTCAAAATTTCTAAAAAGCGTATCAAAAGAAAATATACCTCGTCCTTACTACCTCCCCTGTGTTAACTGCACAATGAGTTTTGTTTGAAAAATTCATATTCACACTTGAAAAATCGTTACCTCTATGGTACCAATGAAGCTATATATCACTTTTTAGCATTCGAGGAAATATGCTTCAATGCAAATTCACAGGTGTTCAGGTTTGTATTGATACACTTGTCCTTGTCATTATCCACATTTTTCATCATCAAAATTTCATCCCTCAACGTTTTGTAAGGTCAAGCCATCCTTCTTCTAAACTCTCACGCAGTGTGTAACATAAACAGTAAATTTATATAGTGAATTTTTATTTACCTAGTACCGTAAACTTCTTTCTTTATTGTAATGCAGCGTCCATGTCACAACAAGTGCTCCTACCTGCTTATCGGCGTGCCTCGCACTTGCACGAGGCATGCCGATAGCGATGTATTAATAGCAGTATCACAAAGCTAACGCCATTCACTTCGGGGTAGCCGCTCCACTTGTGGAGCTTAATTCCCTCCATAGCAGTACACAAGGCAATATTTGAAAGCCTTATTATGCTTCAACCTTGCTTTTCCTACCTTAAGAGCAGGTGAGTACAATACCGGCCTTAACTTTTGGTCATTGGGCGGAAAAAGCGAAAAAAGCCGCCTTTTCCTCCGCTTTTCCGTAGCGCTCTTCAAACTGAGCGCATTGTAAATTGAAACACATATTCGTGATCAGCACCGAGCCCTCTTCCCGATGAACTGCAAAGTGCCTTGAGAGCGCCTGAAATTCAGTTCAGTGACCTAATTTCTGACAGACGCGGCTGCCCTTTTGCCTCGCGAGAGATAATTGCACCCATAGCTCCTAAGCAGCTAATGAACGCAGAGGTTCGGCCTATGAAAACCTATTTTCTACTTTAGATATAGTAACACATAGTGCTCTAAATTCCCTAGCATTTCACGATCCCAATGATGCAATTTTTAAAAGGATCCGATAATTTAAATGCTATTACTTTCAAAAAATTTCTCCACTTTGGGGGACTCTAATTTATGAAAAGCAAATCTATGATCACGCAAAAAGCTATGATCACTATGTACACCATTCATAACTATCATAAAGAAGCATTTAACCCGTACAAATTAATAAGCATGAAATAGTCCTGGATGGACTGGCCACTGCGAATCATGCCATAAGGCACATAAAAACTAAATTTTCCTCCAGAAAAAATAAAAATAAAGTAAAAGTAGGTAAAAATAATATAAAAATTTAGTGGAGGTCAACGGACAAACGGAAATGAAGGCCAGGGATATACTGTGTGTGAAAAATAATAAAAGAATGATTGTGAAAACGAAGGCGTTGTGAAAGTGAAGTGCGCTCGAGCAGTCTTTCTGGGATGCGCCACGCATCCAACCATGGTAAAAGCGTGAATAAGAAATGGAAAATACAAGCAAATTAAATAAAAGGGATAGATCTTAGCAAACTTTGATTGGTGTACGTCGCGTATTCTACCTCACCTTTGTTTCGAAGGATCAATATGGCGCCGCGGCAGAGGAAGTGTGAAGACTTCTGTTAGGCAATTTACGACGTCCTCAGATGGCGCGAGGGGTCACAGAGGCTGGAGAGCGGACTGGCTCCGGAACTAATCTGGGTCCCGACCAGGGCTATTGGACATTTCACTCCTTCTAAACTGGTACAAACGATCGAAAATTTGAAATCGAACCACTATTCAAGTCAGAATTAACTGGAGAATGCTCTCGTAGAATATTTTTCCATTTTTGGACTAATTTTTAAATGACACGTTTTCCCATTTGGGGTGAGTTTGCTGCGCAGCTGAGTGGCTAAAATGTTCTCTTGCATGGCCAAAATCTCACACATGGAAGGGCATAGGGAGTTTTCATAGGCCTCGAAATATCTGTGTTTCCTTCTTCAAAGAAACGATTTTGTGTCCACTTTAATCATGCGAAAAGTGTGCGGCTAACTGCAACGAAGTGTCATGTGTGCAAACTTGCCAGCGTATAATTACCGGCGATTTCAACCCTAAAGGTTCCAACTTCGAGGCTTAATTTCCGCTGTCGCCTTCAACGAAACAAACGAGTATAAGAACACAGAAGCTTGATATGCCGAAATTAGAGTCCCCCAAAGTGGAGAAATTTTCTGAAAGTAATAGCATTTAAATTATCGGATCCTTTTGAAAATTGCATCGTTTGGATCGTGAAATGCTAGGGAATTTAGAGCACTATGTGTTACTATATCTGAAGTAGAAAATAGGCTTTCACAGGCCGAACCTCTGCGCTCATTAGCTGCTTAGGAGCTGTAGGTGCAATTATCCCTCGCGAGGCAAGAGGGCAGCCGCGCCTGTCAGAAATTAGGTCACTGAACTGAATTTCAGGCGCTCTCAAGGCACTTTGCAGCTCATCGGGAAGAGGGCTCGGTGCTGATCACGAATATGTGTTTCAATTTACAATGCGCTCAATTTGAAGAGCGCTACGGAAAAGCGGAGGAAAAGGCGGCTTTTTTCGCTTTTTCCGCCCAATGACCAAAAGTTAAGGCCGGTATTGTAGTTCGGCGGTGTGAAGCCATTCAGACCTCCCTCCCCCACGAGCATGTTCAACATCGGCATCCTCTCCAGACGGTTCAATGACGTCATTGTGCTAACCAGCCCCGTCGCCTCTTAGAACGTCGACTATCCCCTGATGCCCCAGAGTACGGTCCTCCACTTCACTCTAGCACCGAAGCCAGCGGTACTAATTAAAGCACGTCGCCTGAGAGGAGAGCGGATATGGTTCTTCATTGTTCACTGCCTCTTCTGCAGATCGAGCAGAGCGATACTGTAAAAGTATAGCTGACCGCTAGAGCATCTTCTTCTTTCCCATTGCGAACACAGCACTTCGACTTGGAGGTGGTATGTTTCACATGCCATGGGAAACTACAGATAAGGGTCATGAAACAGTTATACTCAGAGACCTAACGCTGAAGACTTCAGCTGGCAGATATGTATGTGGCGCTGAATCCCACCATTGCATTTTGTTTAAGAAATCGGACAACCTTATATAAATGACAAACAAGAGTGGCAGAACGCCGCCTTGTGGAACGTCACTGCAAGAGGAAAAAACCGACAACAACTCGTCTCTTATCCTGAGTTGCCCGACAGAAACTCTTTCACCCAGCCGACGATTATCGGGTGTGTTCCAATCATTCTCATCCTTAAAAGTGGCTTGGATATAGAACCTTGTCGAGGGGTTTCATAGGTCTCGTGTTTCACCTTCAACGGTATTGATCCAGCCATCTAAAGCAGTAGGCATAGCGGTTTCAACGAACCTACCCTCTAGAAAACCAATTTTGTTCCCAGCTAAAAAAACGGTCTTCCTTAACGTGCTCCATAACATTCTTTTTGAGATTTTTCTTTGAAACCCCTATCTAAACAGAGGCAACGCCAATGGGTTGATAGATTTTTGTGGCAGACGCTTCTTCAGAACGGGAGTTATGAGTGAATGCTTTCAAAGAATTGGCACCTCATTCATGAATGCATTCATTAAACATAGATTAACCCATTGACGACCGCGCGGCAAATCGCGTCTGGCGCGTGGGACCGCGTGGACGCTGGAATCTCGTGGAAACATTGCTTCACGATATTCCAAATGAATATCCCCTCTCCAAGGGTTAGACACATATTGGAGAGGAGGCCGGAACAGGTCTGAAGCAAAACAAAAATGTATTTTCTGCTGTAAGGTCTGCGAAGAAAAAGGGCGCACGTTTGCCACGAATCGTGCAAATAAGGTGACCACTTGATGTAGCAGGTGTTTGACATATTTCTGTCTGGATTGTTTTCAAAATTTTTACAAGAAATGTGACTAGTTATTTTTCTGCATGACCATTTTTACAAGAAGTGACTAGCTTTTGGTGAATAGTGCCGATCTTTGTACAGCTTGAGTAGTGTGTGGTGTTGATTACTTGCTTTTATCAGTGCTTCGGAGTAAATGACTGTCGGACCAGGACCACAGTGCAGTAGCATTGCTAGGATCCAAGATATCTAGTGATTACTCGTAAACTACGAAAAAAACGAGAAATGGGCCGTAGCGAACAGTTTGATAACCGCGGGCCGAAATCGGCCGGCGCGGTACCACCCGACAGAAATACTGCGGGCCAAAATCGGCCCATGCAGTCGTCAATGGGTTAAGGAGAACAAAAGGATGAAGTAAGGAGATGTTGATGAAGACTTTAGCATTTGTTCAGAATGTCTGCTGTTTTATCCATAAATACGGTAGCATCATTCACGAAGGGATCGGCCTCTTTATGACATGACTTGTTGCATTCCGAAATGCCTTGCCTAACAAATCACCTTTCCCTAGGCCAGGTGATGTTGGCTCGCCATCCTCCCTAACTTTCCTGTTACTGCTTTCCTTCAAGTCTACATATCGTGACAGCGCACTTCATCTTCCCAACGTATAGCCTTAGGTTCCATATTTAGGGCAAATTTATGCAAGGCATTGTCAAATTATTTAAACGGTCGAAATTTTCCCCATATATTCTATTTAACCGCACTGACGGCTTTTTAACGGCTTCGCCGTGGTAATAACTTTTCATCGTCAATTGTAGCTGCCACATATGTCATGGTTTCCTCAAGAAGAACATCTTAACTACGTCGATTGGGGCAATTTTAAAAAAATCGAAAAAGTAAACGACATCCACAAAAAACGATTATTTGACCAATATCGTTTAATGGCAATGACACGTCGAAAACAAACTCTAGATTCGTGTTCAGCAACCACGATTACCCCCAATGCTGAAGTTTTCGACCGTTTGAACATCACCTACAGAAAATCTATAATTCGACCAATATCCACTGACGACGATCGATACCTCAAAAACAAACTTCAGTCGTGTTCAGCAACCTCGGTTACCCAGTGCTGAAGTTTCGGGCCGTTTGAACAACACCATACAGAAAATCGATAATTCGACCAATATCGATTGATGGCGATCGATACTTCAAAAGCGAACTTCAGATTCGTGTTCAACCACCTCAATTACCCCTAGGGCTAAAATTTTGTGCCGTTTGAACGACTTCACACAGAAAATCGATAATTCGACCAATATCGAGACACACACATACACATACACACACAAACGCACAGACACACAAACACACACAGACATACGCGCTTTAATCCATAGTGGAGTTCGTAGACTTATCATTCTATCTAAGCAGCTGGGAAGCTCTCTGTCTTCGGTGAATGCTGTATTAATGGGAACAAGTAACAGAAAAATGGATTCATGCAGGATTGGCAAGAATGTTCCGTACAGTCCTTTCGCTGACCTATGGGAACACCAGCACAGTCAGTGTTCATTAGATGTTCCCTGCACGCAATCACATAAGAACATAACATCAAATGTCAAAATCTCATAGCAGTCTTTAACAATTTCTTTAAACATAACAGCACAAAAAGAGTACTACAAAGTAATTAAGGCATACCTCCTCCTTTTTGAGGTTCTCGGTCACATCGTATCACTTCATATTCGGCATGGCGACATCAAGAAGAGAAGCAGCCTCATTTTCAAGAATTGAGCACGTTTACAAAGACAGCCATGTACTTATAAAAACAGAGATTTGCAACAACAATCTCCAGATGGCGGCACCTTGGACGTTTCTGTATGCCGATGACGTCATGCTTGCGTGTGAAGACAAAACCGAACTCGAGCGACAAGCACAGGCGTGGTGCGATCGCTTGGCGTTGTTCGGTCTCAAGCTAAACGTCAAAAAGACGGAGTACTTGACGACGGATGTGAATGAGCTCGCATCTATCAAGATCAATGGTACTGAGCTTTCACGAGTTACATCTTTCAAGTATCTCGGATCAGCGATCACGTCTGATGGCAGCCTAAAGTTGGAGGTGAACGCGCGCGTGAGTTCAGCCTGGTCCAAATGGCGCTCGTTGACTGTGGTGCTTTGCGACAGGACAATACCTGAGCACCTCAAATCGAAGGTTCATAGAACAGTAGTCCGCCCAATAGCGACGTACGGTGCTGAGTGCTGGCCCGTGACGAAGGAAGTTGAAAGCCGCCTCAGTGTAATGGAGACGAAAATGCTAGGGTGGACGGCCGGAGTTACACGTTTGGACCGCTTTCGCAACGACGCCATACGACAGAGGTTCGGTGTCGCCCCGATAGCCGAGAAGCTGCGCGAAGCTCGTCTTCGATGGTACGGCCATGTCCTTCGCGCTAAATACGACACCGTCTGGAAGATAGGCATGAACCTTGAGGTCCCTGGAAAGCGGCCCAGGGGACGCCTGAAGCAACGTCGGCTAGATACGTTGCACTTGGACTTAAAGATGGCTGGTTTGCACCCTTACCAAGCATTTGATCGGGAGAATTGGCGTCACCACACTAGAAGAGCCGACCCCGCCACCAAGCGGGACAGACGCTAATGAAAATGATGATGATTTGCAACAACAAGAGATTATATACTTGATGGGGCACTTACATACACCTAACAGTGCTCCTGCGACAACTCAACTGTTTCCCGAAGAAGTGTTGTGCTGTACGGAAGATTAGCGACTCAGGGAAAGGCCTCAGGAGTCTGTCTGTACGGCGAAAAATGAATACCATTGCGAAGCTTTCCACTCTTCAAGTGAAAGATGAAGGACTAAGTTAACCATATTCTCTTGGAGTGCGCCATTCATTCTTCTTCTGCGTGATATCACGGAGGCGATTTGAATGCGTATTTCGCCTGTACACTGGCGATGACCAGCCGATTAACAAGACAGGGCTCAATCGTTTTGAAACAAGTCTGGTACCAACCTACCGACCCCAAAGGGATGGAAAACTTGGTTGGCTTTGATGCGACGACAAATGGCAACTCCTCCGACTGCGCTCCGCACGCCCACCTTTCATATATTAGGGGGAGGGGCAAAAGTAATAAGACCCCCAAGCCGTGTCAACATATCTCGTGGCTGGAGTCTGGTTTCGTGCTTATCGTATTTGTATGTTTGTATGTTACTTACTGAAGCCCACCTGAGAAGTTACCACTTCCGCCCTTTCCAGAAGCATGCCAAAACCCCAGTCTGTCTCATGCCGAAACCCAGTCTGACGAGTCGACCTGTGTCGCGCAAATCTCGCTCAATTCCGAACCCCGAACAGCCTGGGCTCAATATTCACGCAAGATGAGAAGTACGTCTTCTGTCTTAACCCTGCCAAGCAGCGAGTCTGGGTGAAGCCTGGTGACCTGTTACCGACCTTCGTTCGGTGAGATGTTAACGGCGAGAAGCACCTTTGGAGCTTTTGGGTCTGCGCCCATGGATCGGTTTACCGGAAGCTGTTTCCCAAGAGCACTTATTCGGTCTCAGCGCTTCAAGAAGTTCCTCCTCTTCGACAACGCCGTACCCCATCGGGAACAAGTAACCACGGATACGCTTGGCCAGCTGGACTACGTTCACATGCCTCATCCACCGTATTCGCCGGACATCTCTCCACGCGACTACCACTACTTCATAGCCTATAGGACTTCCTGGTCGGAAAGGACACAAGAACCCAAGCAGTCCTTGACAACCATATCGAGCAGTTGATCAACACCAAGCCCAAGCAGTTCTGGAAGGATGGGGTCAGGAAGTTGGCTGAGCGATGGCAGCAAGGACATTGCCCTTAATGGCAAATACATTCCTCAGCATCGTTGAGTTGTAATTGAGTTACAAAGAGATAAAGAATTTTTTTCAATTTGTTTTGTTACTTTTGCCCCTCCCCCTAATAGTAGAAAAACATGTTATCTTTTTCCTCAGTTCTTGAATCCAAGCAGCCAAGGGCCTCAAAATTTGTAATGGAATCGCACAGTTAGCGCATGTACAGCAGAAAATCTAGAAAATCAGTTTTCAATGATTTTTAAAAGACCGTCTTACTAGACGTGGTTCGAACCAGTATGCCTCCCAGCAGTAGCGAGCTCGTTGACCTACTAGGACTGCAGTAGCTACCTGGCTGCCGCCAGTATGTCTAGTAAACCTTCGACGGGCAGTAAAGTACCACTGAACTTATGCAGCAAATAGTTGTCCTTTCTTGAGCATGTGCGGCAAATGTCAGGTGGCAACGAATGGACACCTATTTTTGCGGACTGGTGCCATCATGCGCTGCTGGTGATTGCTGATGCTTTGTGTCGGTAGTTGGGAAGGTCCACACTCTATCTGGTCAAGGATCCTGGAAGAGATTTACGGCAAGATATAAAGTGTCGTATATAGAAAGGTCCACGGATCTCCCTCGATAGAGAGCTTTCGGGCTCTCTTGTTAAGAGGGATCTCGGGCCGCTTGTTGCAGGGCCACGTGGCGCGTCCCCGGGTGGTGGATAGGGGAACTAAACGCGAACCAAATGCGACCGTGTACTGCCCAGAGACGCAGGTGGGATGCAGGGGATGGACTCCTTGTTCCTGCTGTGTCGGGTCGACGCGTTCCTTGTGCGTGGGAGTGGCATGTTCGTGCACAGTGTGCGCGGATGTGTCCGTTACTGTGCGGATTGTAACTGCGTCGGCTCGGCCAAAAGCTTGCACTCGGTAGACTGGGAGTACATCGTAAGGCGATTCGAGGCCGCCTCAAAAGTCTCTCCCCGTCCCTTCGGGCAGTCTGGCTGGCTGCCCGAGTTCTTCGCCCGCACGACAGAGCCCGACTAGCTACCCGTGTGTACTCAAGTCAAAAACAGCAGCACTAAAGGGTTTCATTCCCCTGACCCCGAAAGAGCCCCCATTTCTGCAGCGATGGGAAGGACGAGTACGGAGAGGCTGCTAAAATCTCAGGGCCTAACCAGGCTGCGCAAATTGAGAAAGACTAGGATGACGATCTGTACTTACAACGCCCGCATGCTTGCATCGGAAGCATCCGTCGAGGACCTGATGATGCAAGCCAGGAAGATGAAGTACGACGTCATCGGACTGACCGAGACGAGAAGGCACCACCCCTACACGCCGCCTACGACTCCGGAGAAGAACTGTTCCTCGGAACATGCGACAGCAGGGGAGTAGGCGGCGTTGGTGTCCTCGTCAACACGCACTTGGCCATGAACATCGATTCGTACGAGTCTCTGACAAGCCGAATCGGACGTCTGCGACTGAAGCGATGTGGCTCCGTGCCAGCCTTGACTGTGTTCGTCGCGTATGCCCCAACATCCGACTACGACGACGAAGACGTCGAGGCCTTCTACGTGGAGCTGGAGAAGTTCTATAAGGAAGATCACACCTTCTACAAAGTGATCGTCGGCGACTTCAACGCCAAGATCGGACCGCGAAGGTCGCCGGAAGAAGTTCACATCGGAACCCACGGTTTGGAGTGGAACGAGCAAGGAGAAAGGCTGTCTGAGTTTCTCATGTCGACCAAGACCATCCATGGAAACTCGCAGTTCTAGAAACCTCCCTCCCTACGATGGACCTGGGAATCTCCCGGTGGCCAGTTCCACAACGAGATCGACCACATCATCTTCAACCGCAAGTATTGCCTGACCGACGTCTCCGTTGTCCCCAAGTTCTACACGGGATCGGACCACCGCCTCCTTCGCGCAAGGTTCCGCTTTTCGCGTCAAGGAGAGAAGGCCGCGAAGTTCAAGAAGAGGAGTCCCAGAACGACCATCAACTGGGACCTCTATATCTCTCTTGCCGTCCTTTGGGAAGATGCCGTCATGGACAACGTCGACGAGGAATACGACCGCTTTGTGCACCATCTCCACGATAGTGCTAAGGAAGCTGAAAGCTTGAAGACCACCAAGAGACGTCTGCCTCCGGAAACTCTCGAGCTGATACGCCAGCATGAAGCAGCACGAGCGTCAGGCAACTACCAACTGACGTCCGAGCTTGCGAAGCTATGCAGAGAGGCGATAAAGGAGGATCTTAAGGAGAGAAGGGCGGAAGTGTTGGCTGAAGCTGCAGAGGCAGGGTTGAGCATACGCAATGCCCGCCGAGATTTCGTTAACTTCAAGACCAAGATGACCGCTCTCCGACGTCCCGACGGAACCGTCACCCCTTCCAGAAGGACCATGGAGAAGGTCATCCACGACTTCTGCTCCGATCTCTTCGATAGCCACGACCACCTGCCCCCACGCCATCTTCCGCAGGATGGATACGTCGTCCCCTCTGTTCTCCCTTCCGAGATCCGACATGCCATCTCGTCGGTGAAAAACGTACAGCACCCGGTCCCGACAGGATCAGACCCGAACACCTGAAGAACCTCCCGCCAGCGCTCATAACACCCTGGCGCGGCTCTTCACGCGCTACCTGTCGGAGTGCAAGGTTCCATCTCAGTGGAAGACCAGCAGGACCGTCTTGCTGTACAAGAAGGGAGACGTGCACGACATTGGCAACTATCGCCCGATCTGCCTGCTGTCCGTAGTCTACAAGCTGTTCACTCGAGTTATCCTGAATAGGATCGGTCGAACGCTGGACGAAGGACAGCCATGCGAACAAGCAGGATTTCGGAGAGGATTCAGCACGATCGACCGCGTACACACCATTACGAGGCTCATCGAAGTATCGCGAGAGTACAAGCTGCCGCTGTGCCTTACGTTCATCGACCTGAAAAAGGTGTAGAGAAGTCAGTAACAAATGGAAGGTCATTTCTCAAGAGAGCCGATACCCGCGTTCTCACGCAGACTTGCCGATGCTCCGTAGTCAATAACAGCGACAGCGGTGCTCGGCACTAGTTATAAAAGAAGGATCAAGTTGAACCTAGGCGGCTTGTTTACCCCTCCCGCTGATCCGCCTCTGGCGGTCGGCTCCCCTATGAAGCTGGCGGCGCTTTAGCCGTTCGTTCTTAGACCTGCCTTATGCGATTCCTTCCCCCCCCCCCCTTCCTTACCATCCATCTGCCTTATCCTCTATTGTCTGATAAATAATGCTGATAAAATATTGTCGTCAAAGTATTTCTTGAAGCATTCAAAGGGACAGAAATCTATTGTATAAGAACGATTTCTGCTGGTCGGATACGGGTCCGATGGAGTGTTTAAACGGAAGTCATTACGACCGTCTTTAAAAGAAGCTTTTCCGTTACATGGAGGTCCCGGCTAGGGTTTTAATTTAAAGAATGAAACCTTAATGAACGAACTCCTTCGAGTTTCTTGACTGCTCCCGATTGCGCTGAAGCTAACGTTCTATTCTCTAACGCACTGTGATGTGGCACTCTTTCCTCTTATTATTGAATATAACCTTTTTTCTCTCTGTCCTTCGCATTACGCGAAGTTGAAGCGCAAAAGTTGCTCCCTCGCATGAGGTTGACCAGAATTGTAGACATCTAACATAAGAATCTGAGCAACAAATGAAGTCTCGGCCGAGCCGCACCACACCTCATGCAATAATTTTATTCTCTTGAATAATTTTGATGGTGTTGTATAGCGCTGTAATGTTTCACTTTTTTTTAGTTCGAAACATGGAAATACACAGATATTTCCGTAGAAAATAATGCCACATCATATAGCAACTATAATTCATAAAATAAGGCTCTTTCTTCTCATTCCGCCGACAGAATTCATTCTAAAAAAGAAAGCTCATCAAACATCCGCCGCAGTTTACAACGGACTTGTTGACTGTTTACCACATCCCACTCACTTCCGTGGAACGCATTACACAGTCCGAACACCGGCTGCTGACCTTTTCTTATCCCACCCGTGCCTCCTGACCGTTCCTTCCCCTTTATCAATCGCGCTGTCCCTCCACGCAAACAACTACCAGCATCCTCCATCCCACGAAAATAACCATGCGTAGTTACACCCAGACCCATATCCCATCTCCCACGAGAACATATGTAAACACCCCCTCCTCTCCTACTCCTCACCACCACTACCCTCCCGCTCATATACTTCTCATAGCAATTGTACTCCTACTACTCCATCTACTGCCACTTCACCGCTCCACTCCACTCACTCTACCCGCCGAATCATCCAACTGTATTCAGAAGGACAACGATCTCGACAACAACATCTTCAGGATTAAGGTCAGATTACATCAGGCTATTGGTTTGAATAGAACCTCTCTACATTTAAATAGGAACCAAATCAAGATCACTTCATTTTACCTTGATTTTTTATAGTATCAACCGATAATTTTTTATCCACCCAAAAAACCATAAATACATACAAAGCAGCTATGAAACTGCCTAACGAAAACTAGAGTGTCAGATTAACGACAACCCTTACTTTGAATTCATTAGCGACAAAGTAGAGATGCTGTAAACACAAATAAATAATTTGTATACATCCACACGTAGTGAATAACTTCGAATTCTTGATTGTTTCCAAAGTGTACGTTTACTCTGAGGACTGCCGAAAATTTCAAAAGCCAAATTCTCAAAATCCCAAATAAAATTCGGCCGAAGCTAGCATCCTCATAAAATTTACTTTTCCTTTCTTCCTTGACTTTTCGAGTGGGACCTTTGCTAGCGTACACTGTGCCTTTGCCTTCCAAAATGGATGATAGCCAGTAATTTCTATAATCTAATAATAATAGCATTTTCTCATAATTCATAAATCAAAGCATTTGGCTACGTAACCAGAAGCGGCATCCCTATCAAAACAGCACCATTTGTAAGCTCGAAACGAAAGGAAAGTAATCGTAATGCACTGGTGACCTACCGTCACTTTTCACCTATATATGCTGAACCAATGCTCTATTCGTACTGACTGAGAATCAGAAAATGGTTCCTATACATACTATTTGAATCGCATGCATCCGTAAAAAATAGACAAATAATTAAATTCGAATGTGAAAGAATTAACAACAACTTTGATTAACATCTGTCAAATATTTGCTGGATTTAAGAAAAGCCACGCAATATGACTTGATAAAGTTTAAAATATAAAATGAAACAGCATTTTACTACTTCCTCAGTGTCACTGTTGATCAAGAATACTGTCTCACTTAACATTCTTAAAATCATGTAATAAGGTCATGTAAGTGTAAATCCCTAAATGTGACGTAGACTACGATAAACAGTCATCTTTCAATCGAGCATAATCCAAGAGCGTCTTACTTCTTGCGTAGTAGGCTGATATCTTATAGTATCATTAAAAAACCATTACTCTGTACTACAAAATACTACCACCAATACAAAAGTTCTAGTGTAAGACAACTATCTTGACATCTCTATTGCTTTGAAATATTTTTTAGTCCACCATACTCCAAAAGATTACTTGTACTCCTTTCACCAAATTAGGGAAGATTCGAAGAAGGAGACAAAAGCTAACTTTTACTTATATTTGAGATTTAATCGAAATGTCAAAAACCTATGAGCACTATCCGGTGACTTAGCCGAAGATAAAGAACTGTATGATAAGAAAGAAAGCAAAAAGCTGCTAGAAGCGTGTCCGTGTGCAATTAGTCAATTCTTGGGAGACGTCCTAAGGAAAGACAGAATGCGCCAAACCATGGTAAAATTAAGGCCAATGATGTTCACTGCATATCGCATCCCGCTGATGGGAAATATTGGTGGAAGTATGTTAAATTTTCTTCAATATTTCCCCATTCCCATATATAATAGCCCCTCTATTTTGCCACACCGCATTGACTGCTCGATAATTGAAAAGTCGACTAAAGCACGGAAAATGCCACCACCAATCATCAGCGAGCAGCCGTTCATCCCTACCCTTCACTGTAGAACTATAAATATAAAAGAAAGTGAGGTGATGAATGTTGTAGTTGCCATTAAATAAAAATTCAAATCAGATAACAAATAAAAGCCAATACTAAAGGATGTGATGACAGTCTATAAGCCACTGCCTCCATCAACTTCGGTTGTGGCACCTAGTCTCATGACAGATACAGGAGCATTATATTGTGCTCCGCAGCGACATTTTCGCCATTATTCCTGTTCATCCAATAATTTCAGTATCAAAGAGTTACAAGCAGTCGACAATGAACCGCTTAAACTGTTCACTGCATTGCAGCACAACCAATACAAGCGGACTCGTCATGCTGCACGAGGTCGCTACCACTTCCCATCGCCGTCTGGAAGCTGTTATAAACTTCCTTCCCCAGACCTGTATGCTTGTTTAGTCCCTGGGACAGGGACAATCGAATAGGGTAGGATGTAGAGAAGTCAGTAACAAATGGAAGGTCATTTCTCAAGAGAGCCGATACCCGCGTTCTCACGCAGACCTGCCGATGCTCCGTAGTCAATAACAGCGACAGCGGTGCTCGGCACTAGTTATAAAAGAAGGATCAAGTTGAACCTAGGCGGCTTGTTTACCCCCTCCCGCTGATCCGCCTCTGGCGGTCGGCTCCCCTATGAAGCTGGCGGCGCTTTAGCCGTTCGTTCTTAGACCTGCCTTATGCGATTCCTCCCCCCCCCCCTTCCTTACCATCCATCTGCCTTATCCTCTATTGTCTGATAAATAATGCTGATAAAATATTATCGTCAAAGTATTTCTTGAAGCATTCAAAGGGACAAAAATCTATTGTATAAGAACGATTTCTGCTGGTCGGATACGGGTCCGATGGAGTGTTTAAACGGAAGTCATTACGACCGTCTTTAAAAGAAGCTTTTCCGTTACAAAGGCATTCGACTCTGTCGAAACTAAAGCGGTCATCGAAGCCCTGCTCACTCAGGGCGTTCCTACTCAGTACATCAGAGTCCTTCGAGAGCTGTACAGTGGATTCACGACCAAGATCTCACCATTCTACAAAGACGTCGTCGTCGACGTGAAGAGAGGGGTTCGGCAAGGGGATAGCATATCCCCGAAGCTCTTCAGCGCCACTCTCGAAAACGTCATGCGCGAACTAGAATGGGAAGACATGGGTGTGAAGGTCGACGGCCGGCAACTGCACCATCTTCGCTTCGCTGACGACATCGTGCTCATAACACCGAGCATCAGCCAGGCGGAGCGAATGCTGGCCGACTTCGATCGTGTATGTGGGAACGTTGGACTGCAGCTGAATCTTACGAAGACGATGTTCATGAGGAACGGATGGGTTTCTGATGCCCCACTCTCGCTCAACGGAACGAACATCTCCGAATGCTCCAGCTATGTGTATCTGGGTCGCGAAGTCAACATGGCCAACGAGCTAGCACCAGAGCTGATCAGGAGGAAAAGAGCGGTTTGGGGAGCTTTCAAGAGCGTCGAAGAAGTCGCGAAGAAGACGAAGAACGTACGACTCCGTGCCCACCTATTCGACTCCACTGTTCTTCCTGCCCTAACATACGCCTCAGAGACCTGGGCTACACGAAAGCAGGATGAACACGCGATCAGCGTCGCACAGCGTGGAATCGAGAGGACGATGCTCGGAGTGACACGACTCACGCAAGTGAGAGAAGGCCTTCGGAGTTCCGAGCTTCGCCGACGTTCGAAGATCAGAGACGCTGTCGAGTGGGCCAAGTTGTCGAAAATTAGGTGGGCCGTTCACGTAATGCGCTTGGCAGACACCCGCTGGACGAGAGCCATCACCGACTGGATTCCGCGGGATGTCCAAAGAACACCAGGACGCCCACCAACGCGTTGGTCGGACTTCTTCGTTAAAGCCCTGAACGACCGATATGACGCTCTTCGTGTCCCTCGAGCGAGGAGGATCCATTGGACCACTCTGGCACGCGACAGGGACGAATGGAAACGCTGCTGGCACCCGCTCGAACAATTCGATGATCAACGGGACGACAGGTGATACAGGTGATTCATGAAAAACTTCTTGTATTACTACTGTATCACTACATCAGCAAAATCAAAACTAATTAAAACTTTTCTATCTCTATTTTTTGACAACTTAAAGCTTATCAATATTAAGAGTTAGGAAAGCAGCTTCACTAAAGGCTGTGCAAGAAGTGATCATTGGGGAAGACCGGTCAGCAATTTTCAATTTTTAAACCGGAGGTGGAGAATAATCCTATCCCCAGAAACATTTTTAAACCGGAGGTGGAGAATATTCCTATCCCTAGGAAAATCACTAGGACAAGTGATTTGTTAATACATAACTAAATGGTCCCTAGAATACTAGTTTTATAACTTTAATATAAAATTTTAAGTAATTTTAAATTCCAATCTACTCGTAATATCAAAAAGAACATGAAGACAAATTGCGAAAGTAGTTCATGAGTATACGGCGCAATTACTACATGAGCACATCCAGAAACGCCACATGCTTGCCATTTAAAATACTCTAAAACACTGTTTTGGAGTGAGACTCATGATTCTATGATATTTTTTGAATTGTTTTTATTAGATTTCTATGATATATGTTCCATGTCCGACCGTCGCTAAATGTTTGCATAATTTTAAACTGGAATCGTAGAATTGCTTTGAACTCGAGACCAAGATTGATACAATATTTTATAATAATAAAAGTGAGCGTCAGTGACAAGGGAGGGGAATTTGTAGTTCTGCCGTAACAACTGGATAAGAGCATCACCAGAATCCATTTGCAGGACACTAGCGTCTATAATCGGTCTACCTATGAGGAGTTTGCTAGACAGTTCCGTCGGCTAAATCGGAAGTGGGCTGAGATATCACAATCAGCAAACCTCCCGAGAACCCTGATAGCGCGATTGAAGTGTGACCATCCCAGCTGTCCAGTGTTGTATGTGCTTATTAAGATACATAAGCTACCTTTAGGTGATGGTCTTGATGATCCTTCGCAGTTCAAGGTTAGACCAATTATAAGTAGCGTGGGTGGCCCAGCAGACCGTATTTCTTGATGCTAAATGTGGTTCCTGTGCAGTTGCTCAGGTTTATACCGGCACACCTCCCTAATACTTGTGCATTTCTAGCAAAACTCCGAGAGACATATGTGGAAGGCAACTGTGTGATGGAGTCATTTGACGTTACATCGTTGTACACAAATGTCTCTAGAGAGAATGCAATGCAAGCCATTTACGATATGCTTAGGGAGTACCAGGACCAGATTTCACTGTATGGGCTCAGTATGGCTCAAATAATGACACTCGTGGATGACTGTCTTCAGTGTAACACCTTCAAATGGCTCAACGAGTACTAAAGGCAGATAAGGGGGCTCGCAATGGGTCAACGTCTGGCACCTTGCTGGCATAGCATATATGTCAAGAATAGAGAGACCCTGTTGGAACGCAGATCTCTACTTTACTGTCGGTATAGATGATTGTTTTTCATTTGTTTTGTTGGTGCAACACAAAGCGAAGTGGACTCCTGCTTCGACCTGCTCAATTATCAAGCGGAACATATCAAGCTCACAAGAGAGAAGCCGACAAACAACTGGCTGCGGTTTCTCAACGTGCAAGTGCATTTCTCTCGTAGCACCTTCCACACGAAGTGGTATAGAAAGCCTAGTAACAAAAGATCTTGGTGCATTTCCGTTCTGCGCATCCGAGCAGTTCTAAAAGGGCCATTATCAGGAAAATTTTCCACACAGCGACCATGGTGACTCCTAAAAAGGCTTCAGGTGTTCGTCAAGGGAAATGGCTTCTCGAGTTGCATTGTCCAATGGGTATTTTGGTCATGCTACTGAAAGCCTGCGTGTGCAACATCGTCGGCCTGTAAGAAAACGAATGAGCAGAAACCAGGAGCGCACCAAGATTGCTTTCGCAGTCCCATTTATCTCGGATGCTTTAATCGCTCAAGTACGAAGCTGCATTCGTAGAGCTGGATTGGACGACCTGATTAGGCTAACTGAGATACCACCTATTAATCTCAAGGCGCAGGTCGTGCGGAACCGCCTGTATGATTGCGCTTGTACTACTCCTTCATGCGTGGTGTGTCCGTTCGGTAAAGGAGGAGATTGCATGGTCTCGGGGATGGTGTACCTCACAACCTGCTCTCAGTGCAAGGAGGAATACATCGGTGAAACAGGCAGGCCACTTTGGGTAAGGATGAAGGAGCACATGGTTGGACTTAACAAGTGCAAGCATTCGACACCGTTAGGAGAACACAGGCTGCGAAGTCAGGCGCAATATTTGCTGGATCAATATTTGGTGTAGCGGTGACAGTACTAGCGCGCGAGGCCGACGTCACAGTACGCAAGACTCTTGAAGCGCTGTGGATTGCTGCAAGGAACCCCATAATGAATAGGAGAGAGGAACGCGTGACGGTAACTCAGGAGCTCGCCCCTCTTGTTGATCTTTGCTGTCTAACGCCAGATAGTGATAGAGGGATTGTCGCTGAAAAGATGACTAGAAGGGGAGAGTCTCACTCGCCCAATGTGCCTCCATCCGAGGGTGACGTGACAGCCTCTCGGTTGCAATCTTAAGGTTAGTTGGGACCGTGCCACTTCTGTTCTGTCTCGTTCCATCTCTATCTTCTTAGACCTTTGTGACTTGAAGGTAGTCCTTGGAAACAACCTCTTTAGGTTCCCTTTTTTTCAAGCTCTGACGAAGGCGGTTGCGCCAAAACGTTAGCCGGATAAAAATATTATATCAATCTTGGTCTCGAGGTCAAAGCAATTCTAAGATTCTATGATATAATTTTGTTCGCAGCTCTATTTTGTGTTTTCTGGCCAATTTCCAAGAAAACAGAGAACAGAAATTCCGCCCATCCCTGGTCGCGAGCCGTCGCCATCGCTGAGGCTGACATAGTTCACTCATTTCTGCAGACGAAGACTTTTGCAGAATTTTAACGAATCAGCTGATTTAGTGCATTTTTTCTTGGATTCCTTGTTTTGTCTACCGTTTCGTTCGTGATTTCGCATTTTTCCCGTTTTATAGCCTTCTGATCCGTATGCCGTTGTAGGATTGATGTTTTCAAAGGTATTTCGTCGATGTCGTAATTTGCTAGGGGGTTTCCGCCATGCCTGTGCTCACTCATGCATTTATTTCGTTTCTCATTCCAACCACAAGCAGCGAGCCGGCGAGGAGTTCACAGGAGAAAAAAATGCGGGAATCAGCACAAAAGTAGGAAAAAACGGTCTACAAAAATATTTCCTCCAAAAAGTAGCCATCCAATTGGCACATTTCTGTGCCGGACATACGAAACGAACCTCTCTGTGACGTGTGCGGCACAAAAATGTGGATTTTGGTGCCGGCGACGAAGTTCACAGGAGAAAAAAGCCCGAAACGAGCCTAGCCACGACGGAAACTTTCCGAGGAGAACACCATAGATTTCACATAACCACCAAGACATCACCAGACGTGTGTTGAAGTCACTGCGGTACGGTGATGAACCAAGGAAGTGTCGAAATAAGTGAGCAGAAGTGTACGGAATAGGGCACGGCAATCACTCCCCTTCCGCGACCATCGCTGTCGTCGCACGTGAGTATGTTCCGCTCCCGTCACTCGGAGGTATAACACCTCTCTGCGACGCGTCGCGGGAGCGATGGCTCGCCAACTGACAACCGCGCCCCACTGCGCCGTCCGCCACTGCAGCGAAGGCGCGTCATTGACAGTTGCCTCGCGTCCGCCGCTGGAGCGACGCGGGGGTATACTATGGGCCTTACTGGCCTTATCGATGCATTAGGAATTTTAAGCTTTCGTTCGAACAGCTGGATGGTGGTCGATGTGTTCGAAAAGCATTTGTCGAGAAGTCTGATGTAGGGCGATGGTATACCAGCGTGCACAAGTGCGTTCAAAACGGCGTTGATTTCCACAGAGTCGAACGCTTTCCGGTAATCCACGAAGACAAGGACAAGTGGGAGGTGGTATTCGCGGCTCCTCTCGATGAGCTGTGAGACAGTCTGAATATGGTCCATGCAGGAGAAATCCTTGCGAAACCCTGCTTGCTCCACTGGCTGATATTCATCCAAGCAACGCTCCATGCGGTTAAGCAGTATCTTGGTGGAGATCTTGTACGCAACCGAGAGAAGACTGATGGGTCGATAGTTGTTGATATCCTCCTGCTGACCTTTTTTGAAGATTAAAACTGTTTTCGACTCCTTCCATGAGTCCGGAATCCTACCAAGTCGAAGGTAGTGGTTGAAGTGCTTGGCAAGAAGTGAGCAAAGGGCACTGCCATCCGCACGAAGGAGATAAGCAGAAATGCCGTCCGGTCCGGGAGCAGTGCCCGGCTTCATCCTTCTGATGGCATGAGCAACTTCTGATTCCAGAATGGGAGGTACTTCCTCAGCTGGTGGCATCAAGCATTTCGGGACAGTGATGGAAGAACGGAACAGATCTGTGTAGAATTCTTGAACGATGGCCTCCATCGCTCTTCGAGACGTTTGCGTTGTTCCATTCTTATCCACAAGGGCTGACATTATTGCCTTCTGATCGTAGAAATCTCGCTTGCAGCGCTTTATGCTTGAACCTTTCCCAGCGGCTTCAGCTTTAATCTTCTGTACGCTTGAATGGACTCCTTCACTGCAATTCGACAGGCCTTCGAGATGGTGACTTTTTCCAGATGGGAAGCATTAGGATCCAGTTTATCAGCTCTTCTTTGCTCCAAGAGCTTAATCGCATGTGCGCTGAGTCTTGAAGCAGACGGTGATGTGGCTTCGTGAGAGCTGCTAGCACATTTCAACAGTCCTTTGGAGAGAAGGTCGTAGTCTTCCGATGGATCTTCAAAAAGATTCCAATCGTACGACTTTATTGCATATTCCAACTCCTCAGACTTGAATGTGGGGATCCTCACCGGTGCCGGTTTATGAGTGTCACGTTTGAACATCCTGTTTTTGAGAGTCAGCTTCGCACGGACAAGACGGTGATCCGAGCCGGTGTCAAATGAAGGCAGCACGGAGACGTCGAACAGACTCCAGCGTCTGTTTGTAAGAACATGGTCGATCTCCGAACGTGTTTCTCTATTTGGGCTTTCCCAGGTCCATCGTCGGTTTGAAGGCTTCTTAAACATAGAATTTCCATGGTAGAGACGGCACGCGGAGTAAGTCTATCAGGCGCTCTCCGTTTTCGTTCCTTGAGGAAGTTCCATGTGGTCCTAGCCTCCATTCGTCGTGATCATTCGTACGGACGATAGCGTTAAAGTCATCAACAACAACTTTGTAGTAGCTCTTCTCGTCGTTGACAGTCCTTTCGAACAGCTTGTAGAATTCCTCCTCTTCTTCATCTGTGGCCGCAGATGTTGGAACATATCCATTTGTGATGGAGATGGTTCCTTGATCTTTGGTTTCCAGACGAAGAACAGCTACTCGCGGACTGATGATCTTGTAAGAGTCTACTAGCTGGTGCACTGTCGAATTGACGAGAAACTATACTCTCTGTCCACCTCTGCTCCGATAATGAGAACCTCGTTGTGGTCGGTCCTTCTTATGTTTTCCGTTCTGCCTTTCGTTTCCTGCAGGGCGATAACGTCGTATTTGATGTTACGGCTTCTGTAAAGCAGTGTCCGAAGATCCTGCTCAGATGCGATTGAACGACAGTTATAAGTGCAGACGAATAGGCAGTTTCCGTGTCGTGGTGGGAGGGAGTTTCGGGTAGTCCGATTCCAATGACGTCCTGATAGTTTAACTCCGAGATTAGATGGCCCCTCGCTGGGGGTGGATGCAGCCGACGTCGTAGAAGTCCACCTCCGGCGCGCGGAAGACTGGAGCACGGGTTTAGTTGTTTGAGCCATAGCGGTGGTCTGGTTACTCACATGTTCCTGGCTAGGGATACAGGAGAGCCGCCCATACACGACAAAGCGTCGCGATAAATACCAAATAAGGAATGAACACTACAAATGCGGAAAATCAGTAAGAGACGAGAATCGTACACCTGGCCTCCCACCTATGAAGTAGCGTCACTCAGCGCTGAGCCACTGACACTTGCTGTTGATGCCTTGATGTTTTTCCACTATATGAAGGGTGGGCGCGGAGCGCAGTCTGAGGAGGTGCCGGTTGTCGTCCCGTCAAGGCCAACCAAGTCGTCCATCCCTCCGGAGCCGGTAATTTGGTACCAGACTTTTTTAAAGGATCAAGCACTGTCTTGTTAATCGGCTCCCCACCGCAAGTTATTATACACATTGGATATTGAGTAACGCAGTCCTTTATCAAAACACGCATTCAAATCGCCTCCATGATGTCCCGCAGAAGAAGGATGGGTGGTGCAACACAAAAGGGATTGGGTAACCCCTAGTTTATACTTGCGCCGCTGCGCGGCGCGGCACGATGATCAAGATAGGTATCGACCAGGCGGTGCGAAAAATCGATATCTTTGGCGATCGTGGTGCCGCTCCGCGTGGCGGCGCAAGTATAAACCAGGGGTAAGGCGTTTTTTATGCTCCCGCCGTGGCGCGGAGCGGCCACTCAGCTAGTTTACAGTTAGAAAAAGGAACGTCAGCAACGTGCGACTACGTGCTGCGTACTAAGGTCCATGCGCTGTGACAGATGACTGAGGTGACGATCCATAAGTCATTGGAGAACAAAAATAAAAATGACTGATCAGCGGAATGCATCTGGCCAATGTTAGTGGTAGGATTCTGGGGAGCGACAAATCCTCTCTTAAGGCTGGGGTTGAAGTCCGCTCAATCTACGATTGAAACTGGTGAGAGCGGGATTGAGTCGAATCCCATGCAATATGAATGGCACTAAACGACCCTTTATTTTGCACAATGTACGAGTACAAAGGGAAATTGCTGGAAGGTACTCATCGTCGAGAATCACTCAGAACTCTCTCATATGGCCATTCCGGGGTCATTGTGCACTTACCATATCTTTAGCGTAGTAGGTGAAATTTCGTGAATGTCTACAGATCTCCATTCCCTTCCTAGGTTGCGGAAGGTACGAAAAACGGACGTTAGATTCGTGGTCAGCTCCCCAATTAACCCACTGGTCGAAGTTTGGGTGAAATCGGTGATTATGAGCTCGACAGTCTTAATCACCCGAACCTACCGTAATCGGCCGTCATTTCAAAAACTCATGTCAGATCCGTGAGCACCCTAGATAACCCTTCCCCCTCCCCCCCCCCCTCCAGGGGAAGTTTGGTCGAAATTTTTTTCGAACTCTCCTCGACTTCTGGAGTCCTGAAAGTACATACAATAGTGCGATAATTTTGCTACACCCTTTTTATTCTGTCAGTTGGGGAACCAAAACAAAACAGACTTAGCAAAATGATTCATCCCGGCGTGAAATCATCCACTCAACACCGAGTCTGCCGCAGCTGATCGCACCGTGCCCTTCCCTCAGGCGGCGCGATTCGCCGAATACTGTAAAGAGAAATTTTGTCAAATGTGGTGTTTTAGGGGAGGGGAGTGTGAAAGCGATGTAGAGCCGCCAGGCTGCTGCTTGTTCCTGCTTTGCGCGTTCTCGCTAGGGTGTCCTTCTTCATCCAGTTCCCTACACATTATCAACAGCATATGATGGCCTAACGCGTTTCGATCGGGCACTTTCCGGGATGAGTGATGCATGATTATGATGGCAAAGGTTGGACACTCTTTCAAGCTGGCCTATGAACTTCGAAATCAAATTTAACGTCTTCCTACTCGAGATGAGCTTCTTACAAGTTAAGCTACAGAGTCTTCAAGATGGTTACAATATTTTTTGTTCGAGGAAAACTTAGAATAATTTTTTTGAACTTTTTCTTTTACTTCAGCTCCGAATGAGTGAAATAATTTTATAATTTTTTTGAGAAAAAACCTGCATCGAAAGACTGGATCGCGCCATGCACTCAAAAATTTCAACGCAACGTTTATTTGACTGACTCAGACTTGATCGATCTGGGTGGGTGTTGCGTGACTATGATGCCCGACGCAAGGTCGTTTCACCTGTGTTATTGGTTCTCTCTCAGACTTAATCGATCCGGATGCGTGTTGCGTCATTATCTCAGAGCTCGATCAGACAATCTAGCTCGTCTCGATTTGGAAGACGTTCAATTTGATTTCAAAGTTCATAGGCCACATCATAAGACTGGATCGCGCCATGCACTCAAAACGTTCAACGCAGTGGGTGTTCCGCGATTATGATAGCCGACGGAAGGCCGATCAGGTAAAAGGAGTTTCAATAGGGTAGTCGATCCTACTATAGTCGCTCAGACAATCGATCAGGAAATCAGCCACCATGCCGAAGTTTAGCACAGGAAATCAATGTCGACCGATTTATTCTTATTCTTCAACGTTTGTCCCGCATCGTCGCGGGGTCCGCTCTTCTGGTGTTACGACGCCACCTTTCCCGATCCTGCGCTTGATCAGAGTGGACAACAGCTACTTTCATGTCCGTGTGTAACGTATCGGACCAACGCTGCTTCGGGCGTCCTCTAGGCCGCTTTCCAGATACTTCCAACTCAAAGCCTATCTTGCGGACGCTGTCTTCTTTCCCACGCAGAACGTGGCCGTCCCCATCGCAAGCGGGCTTCGCGCGTCTTGTCCGCTATCGGCGCGACACCGAACTTCTGCCGAATGGCATCGTTTCGGATGCGGTCCATGCGCGTGACTCCAGCCGTCCAGCGCAGCATGTTCGTCTCCATGACGCTGAGGCGCGTTTCAACTTCCTTAGTCGCAGGCCAACACTCAGCGCCGTACATCACTACCGGGCGCACGATGGCTCTGTAAATCTTCGACTTCAGGTGCTCTGGTATCTTCCTATCGCAGAGCACACCAGTCAGCGAACGCCACTTGGACCAAGCTGCACTCACACGTGAGTTCACTTCAGCGAAAAGACCGCCGTCAGACGCTATTGCTGATCCCAGGTATTTAAACACCGAAGTGCGTGCAAGCACAGTACCGTTAATCTTAATGGAGCCGGACTTGTTCACGTCAGTCGTTAGGTACTCGGTCTTCTTGACGTTCAATTTGAGTCCGAACCTCGCCAGACGGTCGCACCAAGCTTGCTCCTGCCGCTCGAGTTCACCTTTATCTTCGCTAGCGAGCATCACGTCATCAGCATAAAGCAGCGTCCATGGAATAGGCTGCTGAAGATCTCGCGTAATGGCATCCATGACGACAACAAAGAGGAGTGGAGAAAGCGCAGAACCCTGGTGCACCCCAACAGAGATGGGAAACTCCATTGAGGTTCCAGCTGCAGCTTGCACTCTACTCTTTGGGCAAGAGTAGAGCATCCGCACCCACTCTATGAGTTCCTCAGGTACGTTGTGTTGTCGCAAGGCGTACCATATAACCTCACGCGGTACGCGGTCGAAAGCCTTCTCCAAGTCGAGAAAGGCGATATGCACCGGCTTCTGTCTCTCGCAATGCTTCTCCACCAGGAGGCGGGCGGCGTGTATAGCATCAATGGCCCCACAACCAGACCCAAAGCTGTACTGGTTGTCGGAGAGCTTGACGATTTCACGGACTCTTCTATCGAGGATTCGCTCAAAGTTCTTCATGCTATGCGAAAGCAAGCGAATCGGACGGTAATTGAAGCAGTGACTACCGCAAGACTTCCCTTCTTTTTCCAGATCGGAATCGTCATACTGTTGTGCCAACACTCCGGTACTTTCTTCTCCTTTACTACCTGGTTGAAGAACTCAGCCAGCCACTCAGCAGGATACCAGAGCTTCGACTTCCAAACATCGACCGCCAGATCATCCGGCCCTGTCGCCTTACCGGGCTTCATCTTCTTCAGATCCGCTTCTGTTTCCTCCACGGTGATCTTGTGAACGGGACCGTGAAAAGAAGCCACAGAAGGGATGGCCGGATGAGGAAATTCCATAGTGGAAGTTTCCTCAAAGTAATCACGCCATCGCTTCAGCGCCTTTTTGACAGCGGTCTGTCAGAAGATGGCCGCTCTCATCATTGATGCCAACAAAGTTTTCAATGTCCTCGGTTTGGCAATGGCGGGTCTTAGCAAGTCGGTACAAATACCGCTCACCATCGCGCGATTCGAGCTTTCGGTAGACATCACCATAATGAGTGGCTTTCGCAACAGCCACGGCTTTCTTTGCAGCCTTCTTCGCCTTCTGATACTCCTGCCAGTTGTCGGCTGTTATGTCGCCGAGAAACACATGATACAGCGACTTCTTCTCTCGAACGTTCGCTTTCACATCGTCTGTCCACAGCCATGCCTACTTGTCGACTTTGCGTCGTCCAGGCTTCGTAGTGCCGAGTTCTAACATTGCAGCTTGGCGTATCGCGTCGGTTGCTCTCTCCCAAGTTTCATCGACAGTCGTAACTGTCGGCAACCGTACGCGAGAAATCACAGCTGCTTTCTTCTCTTTCATTCGCCACCACTTGATTCTTGCAGCACCGCATCGCTCGACCTGCTTCAGCCTCGGAGAGGCGATCTTCAAAGTACAGATCAGCGGTCGGTGCTGTGGGGCGACCGTCTCATACGGCACGACCTTCGCGTCCGTGACAAGGCTCCGGTCGCGATCCTTCACAATCACAAAGTCTATCTGAGACTTGGAGCTCCCACTATAATATGAGATGAGGTGGGAGTCGCGTTTTCGGAAAACGGTGTTCACAATGGTGAGGCTATGCGATTCCGCATACTCAAGAATACGCTCACCATCGGGGTTACGAGACCCGTATCCGAAACCACCATGACAGCTGTACCCGTCCTTCGCAGCACCTATGTGCCCATTAAGGTCACCAGCGACTATGATGACATCTTTCGTCTGTACCTCTGCTGTCTTCTCATCAAGCAGGTTCCAAAACTCATCCTTGGCTTGATCGGAGCAGCCAGTCTGCGGAGCATACGCAGAGAATAAGTGATAGAGTCGCTGCTTAGCGGCGACAACGATCTTCATCAATCGATCGTCAAAGCGCTCGACGCTTACAACCGAGTCACGAAATCGTTCGGAGACGATTATTCCCACACCGCTGGTGGTCCTGGGACTTCCACATAGAACGGCCTTGAAACCACGTCCTATGTCCCTTGACTTGCGGCAGGACCACCTCGTCTCCTGCACCGCACAGAAATCAACTCTTCTTCGCTCCAGTGCTTCAACCAACTCGCTCGAGCGGCCCGTCAACGTACCCACATTCAGCGTAGCCACGCGGGTCCTGCTTATGTTACGGGACTTACGGACTAGCTCAGTTGCCCCCCGATGCCGTCCTCGCATCAGGGACCCTCGCATACTTCTCACACTCGCCGGGCTCTACGAGTGCGCGTCGGCTCCCGCGGACGCCGTAGCACTATCTCGAGAAACTTGACTTATCATACATCATGTGGTGTGACATGGGTCTCCGTAGGCCGGCCTGTCAAAAGGGCCTGTCGCCTGCATTCGAATGTCCGTGATTAGCTTAGCTCGCAGAGCGAGCAGTTTCCAGTGGCACCACGTGGAAGAACGGACATTGCCACCAATCAATGTCGACCAATATTATTGGTATTTTGAGCGCTGATATCGGTTTCCTCTCAGACCTCATATCGATCGTTATTATTGACCGTTTCACCTGTTCTCTCTCAGAATTAATCGATCGGTTGGGTGCTCCGTGATTACTATGGCCGACGGAACGTCGACCAGGTCAACAGCCACCGTGGTGAAGCTTCCGTCAGACAATCAATAACCGATATTATTGATTATTCAATGTCATTGTCTGGAAGACGCTTTTGATTTGGGAACTGTTCACCTTGATCTCAAGAATATACATACTCGCGCGCTATGTTAGGCGCCTTTTATGCACGCGCCGCCACGCGGCGCGGCATGATAGTTGACATAGCTATCGATTGTTCACGCCGCCTAGCGGCGCCGCATCGCTTTCATACTCCGCCGCCCCAAAACACCACATTTGACGGAATTTTGGGCTACTGGGCTACGGTAATCGGCGAATCGCACCGCGGGAGGGAAGGGCGCTTTGCGGGGCGGCGCGTTCAGCTGCGGCAGACGCGGTGTGGAGTGGGAAATTTCACACCGGGATTAATCATTTTGCTATGACCTTTTTGTTTAGGTTCCCCAATCAACTGAACAAAAAGGGTGTAGCAAAATGGTGGCACTATTGTACTTTCAGGACTCCAGAGGTAGAGGGAAAGAGGGTAGGGGTCAACCAAAATTTGCCCAGGGGGGGGGGGTATTTAGGGTGCTGATCAACAATCTAACATCCGTTTTTAAAATTGATTACGGTAGGTTCAAGTGACCAAGGCCGTCAAGGTCATAATCACCGATTTCGCGCTAACTTCGCCTATGGGGGCTATTTATTAGGTTGTAACGAAATAAATGCCACTGAACCACTGTAAATTTAAACAGTTAATATCTCGGCTTGTGGGCAAGTTTATTAATCGAAATAAAAACCTTCTGATTCTACACATCTTTGCCAACGTGACACAGGCTTTTTTATCCCAGTAGCATAAAAATCGGAAGTTCTGGAATTGACGAAATTTTCGAAGGCACTTTCGGCATCCTGTTGGTATTTGAATATTTTCCCTACCAAGAAGTCGCCAAGATGCTTGAAGAAATGGTAGTCTGTTGAAGAGAGGTCGGGAGAAAACGGAGGATGTGGTAGAGTTTCAATGCTCAGCTCATTCAATTTCTGCAACGTCATTCGTGCTACATGGGGGCGAGCATTGTCGTGCAGAAGGAGAACTCGCCTTCGGTTTACCAAGGCCGGCCGGATATCCTTCAACTTCTCCATCATTTTTTCAATTTCAATGCAATACTTCTCTGCCGTGATGGATTCACCGGGAGGGAGGCAGCTGTGGTGAATAATTCCCAGCGAACACCACCATACTATCACCATTACTTTCTTTTGGTGCAATTCCGGCTTCGCAGAAACCTTGGGGCTCAGGTTACGATACGATCAAGGAATGGGTCCGTTTCGTTCCATAGAAGCAGTGCGGACGAGATCTCATATCGTCGGTTTCTTTGCTCCTTAGACAGCTCGTGAGGCACCCATCTTTCCAGCTTTTTGGTCTTTCCAATTTCCATCAGATGCCGGGCAGCTGTGTTGTGACTGACGCCAAGAACCTTCGCTATCTCCCTGGTACCTTTGTGTGGATCCTCCTCTACCACATCTATCAGCTTGTCCTCATCAACATCACTATGCCTCCCACGACCTTCATGTTCTTCCAAGCTCTCATCTCCATTCCGTAACTTCTGATACCAACGATACGCCGTCCGAATTGTGGAACATCCTTGACCGAATGCGGCGTTGATCTTCTCGTCCGCCTCCTTACCTGTAGTGCCCAGCTTGAATTCATACAATAAATGCCTCGGATTACCCTTTTGTCCATCTGCAAAAAAGTCAATAAAACTCTAAAGTTTTCCCACTTTTACATAGAAATTTTGATACTCTCCGGTAGAGCAAAGTTTGCGCTTCTAAATGATATGCCACTTGTTACGGTTTGTTCTTGATCAAGCGCGTAAAGACGTGCCAAAAAATGGCGCGAGCCAGTGCCATTTAATTCGTTACAACCTAATATTTGGGGTGCTGATCACGAATCTAACATCCGTTTTTCGTATTACGCTGGAGTTTGGGCGAAATTGGTGACCATGACCTTACTCAACCACACCTTCCTTAACCTAGGGAATGAACATCTATAGACATTCACAAAGTTTGATCTACCACGCTAAAGATTTTTAGCGCACAGTAGCCCCGGAATGACCATCTGAGAGAGAACTCTGAGTGATTCTCGGCGATGAGTACGTTCCAGCAGTTTTAGTTGGCGAAGCCGGCAGCCGTCGCTGGGTAAGGAAGGCACATGTTGCAAAATAAAAGATTGTTTGGTGTCATTTGCATTGCAGGGAATTCGACTCACTTAGTACCACACTCATTAGTTTCAACCGTAGGTTGAGCGGACGACTTCAATCCCAGCCTTAAGAGAGGATTTATCGGTATCCACAGGAATCCCACCACTAACATTAAGGATAAAGGATAAAGGATAAAGGACGGCGTTACTCAATCCCTTCTGGGATGCGCCAGCGCATTCTACTTCTACGGGATGTCGTGGAGGCGACATGAATGCGTATTTGGCCATACAATGACTTGCGGTGGCCAGTCGATGAACAAGTCAGCGCTTTATCCTTCCCAGACAAGTCTGGTACCAATTCACCGACCCCGTAGAGAAGCAAGGCTTGGTTGGTTGGCCTGGGCGGGAAATCCGAACCAGGAACATGGTATCGGGTGCACGCGACAGTCGCGCCTCCTCCGACTGCGCTACACGCGCCCTACCACTAACATTAGTAAGATGCATTCCGCTGATCAGCCAGACGAATCCTTTCTGTCTTGGTCCTCCATTGACTCGTGGACCGTCGTGTCCGTTAATCGTCATGGCGCACGGACCATGGCGAACAGAAGCTCGTGACCGCGCGTCGCTGACGCTCCCCTTTCTAACTGCAATCGCGTAGCTGTGCGTCAAATTCGGAGCACGGTGCGACTGGGCGCGCCGCGCCCCGAACTGACGAGCCGCGCTGCGGCGAAAGTGTAAAAGGCGCCTTACTAAGCTATTTCTTCCCAGGTCCTCCGATTTTCAGCGGTGGACCAGAGCAGGTCAGGGAAGAAAGTTGGAAGGACCTACGTTCGATCCGACTGAGCTTCAACCAAAACTTGCTCCTTGGTCCTCCATTTTCAGCACTGCTCTGACCAGTTTTCATACTAAAGTATGCAGAGAAGGATTTTTTGTCCTAAGTCACCCTTTCCGAAATTCATCACACCTCGTGGCTTAACGCACGACGCCTGGACAGAAACGGCAGAAATTCGATTTGGCTTGACGAGCTGCAATAGCTTGTGAACACAATCCCAGACGAACCAGAAGTATTGCGAACATTTTATTGAGTACTGTACTGGGATGTGACTGATACTCAGCAAGGCATCAATCGATCTGTAGTAGTTCGTTTCAACGTGTTCGACTTCGACGCTAGGGATGCTTCCTTACCCAACGTTGGTTGCCGGCGAAGCCGGCGACTGACGCTGGATTAGCCAAGCGTCCGTAGCTAGGTTTGGGCTACGTTCCTTGCGTGGCCTGCCATACCCGAAGCCGGCAAGCGTCGCGTGACCCGCATGTCCAGCGTCCTTGCGCTGCCGCGAGGCGCGGCACCATAGTAGGAGAAGATATCGATCGGGCGGCACGAAAAGTCGATATCTATGGTGATCGTGGTGACGCGCCGCGCGGCGGTGGAAGTGTAAACTAGGGCTTAGGCGCCGGCGACTGGCGCTGGTACTATATAATAATCCGCTATGGGCTATCGATGGGCGGAAATAGGGAAAATAGTGAGAAATTACGGGGCGCCAAAATGGCGGAGAATACCCAGACGTCTTCGAGCTCAATGATTCAGAAAACGTGACGTCGCTCAATGTGCCTGGGTTATTAGAAGGCTTGCCAAACACGTCGACTGCTAAGGGAAGATCATTGAGGGGAACCATTACCAGTAATGGGGGACCAGGGCCCGGATCCATCAAGCAATGGGTATAGGTAGAGACACCGCAAGGGAATCATACCCACTACCAGCAATGGGTAGTGGCTACGAATCGTATTCATGAAAGGACTCAAAGGTAAGACACAACTAGGCCTTTCGTGAAAACAGATGATCTCACTGATGCGCCATTTTGTCAATGGGGCGCGAATGAGTCGCGAGTATACGGATGTACCCACAACGATCGGCGGGTTTTTTCTACTCACTGATATACCCACGATTTGGCTGGTAAGGTTTGGTGTGGTATGCGCGTTGATGATTCCGGGCCCAGGTCCAGTCAGGGGGTACCAGTGGTGCTGGACCAGTACCAGCAATGGGTGATGAGTTCCAGTAAGGGGGGACAAGTGGTGGGAGACACTGCTGTAGCGGTCCCGCGTGGAAAAGTTTCATTTCATCATACTCTGAGTGCTGATAGGGACGACCGCTGGACGATCCACACCCTTTTTCTGAGAAAAATCGCGGGAGACGAACCGCCGGATGACGCCAGATTGTCGGCAGGAGTCTAGACTCTTGCTCAAGAGCTGCAGTCGTACACCGCGTGTCCGGACGACATATCGGAGGCGTTTCGCGACTACCGCTGGGCAATCTGCTCCTTGTGACGTCATCAATGATCAGAGGGACAACCGCTGGACACATGGCGTTACAATGCATCCTACGAGAAACCAAACTACACATGCGATGCACTTCGTATAGCGACCGACGTAAGATGGGAGCGTGAAATTCTTCGAATTTCTGCAGTTGAAGCCGCCACATTCGATGAAATTATTTAAACCTCTGCAGTTGGACCCTCTCGATTTCCACGTTGACTGACGCTAAGAGACGTTTTGCAGGGTTCAACTCATTGGACTGAGAAGGCGAAACTTCATCCTTCATGGTGAAGCCATGTATTTGGCTTCACCGTGAAGGATGAAGTGTGTATTGTATTTTTTCATGGAGAAACTTCATGGTGAAGCCCTGTATTTTTGTGGTCTTCTGACCAGGATAGAATAGGCGGGCTACAACAGTGCTTCGTTTTTGACATACGGTAGCTCAAGCATCCATCGGTGATGTGTTTTGTTATGGGCACATATATCACAGCTAGTGTAGGCTCCAACTTAATCTTGTACCCTGATTCGATCCACTGTTTAGACCCTATCCGAAACAACTTTCAACTTTCATTCCTAATTAGTAACAGGTCTGGGGAAGATAAAACACAGATTTGTTCACTGCTTCCCAAGCGTAAATAACAGTGAGGGGCAAATCTGCCCGAGCATAATACCACGAAGGAGCTGGATGCATGGCGCATCTCAAGAATTCTTCATTGCTTCCGACCTCGTATACTACACTTACACTGCTAATAATGCTGAGAATGAGGACTCCTGGGTGGCCGCTCCTTACTTATTCTGTCATCCATATTGTGCTCGCTCCGCACATTTCAGCAGGTGAGAACTGACCTCACCACAGAAACCGGAAAGAGCAGCCTGTGTGCTACTCCTGAGCAACGTTTCTCCTCTTCAACTACATATTTTTCAGATATGTTGTTGTTCTTCCAATCGTTGTTAGTTCTTAATCATTGTTAGTTCTTCCCCTTCTCTGTCTTAAGTGCGCGGAGTGTGTTTGGTTTCAAAATCATTGCGCTTTGCATGATAATTTGCTGACGTGTTTTGATCAGTCCTTTACCGAGTAATATCGAAAAAATTTGATATAACTACTTTTGTGTTCAGTAATAAAGAAGATCACGTTTAGCTCATTTTAAATTTTCAAAGCGGAGTATTACGAAGGAAGTTAAATGTGGAAAGTGTTCAATTGCTTCAACGTTATTTTAAGCATGGATCTATTCTAACTATTTAAAGACTACCACTGGTTTCCTTATAGAGTTCCTAGAGATAGGCGAATTTTGATTCGAAAAAAAAATCGCTGGAGGGATTAATTACAACAAGCGCGACATCTACATAGTGTGTGCTGCTACAGTTACGAAGTCTAACGCTCTTGTAACTGCATAAACTGCTAAGATACCTCTGCTCAGTTACTTGAGGTCCTCCGGTGCACTGAATTAGAGGAAATTGTTACTTTGGGTGGAAATTGGATGACCTAATCCAAGAAATACACAATTGCTGCCGTTGAGAAAAGGATTTCGGTTCTTTCATGAGACGAAGCTTCATTTCTAAAACCCACATATTATACTTGTGCTTTTTAAAAATTTTTCGAATGAACGAATCATCGAATAACCCCATTTTTTCGGTTAATCGAATTTCCGAATAATCGAATAACCCCATTTTTCAAAAATTCGAATGAGCGAATAATCGAATAACCCCATTTTTTGGTTATTCGAATTTCCGAATAATCGAATAACCCCATTTTTTGGTTATTCGAATTTCCGAATAATCGAATATTCGAAAAAATCGAATAATCGAATAAACTTTATTATAACTTAATACACCCGGTGCAAAATAGGTTCTCCCTGGTTTGTCCATTGGTACCCGAAGAACCCGCTGCCGAGGTGCAGTAATGTTACCATCGCATTCCTCACTATGGAAAACTTCTATAGAAGAATTCTAAGCAGGTTATCTTATCAGTGCAGGATACCACGAAGTTTAACTGCAAATTTAGGAAATGGAGACCGGTGCAAAATATAAGTTCGCTTCATAGAAAATCTGATTAATCACAAAAGTACCTACAAACAAGGTAAGATTAGTACTTCGTCACATCACCTTTGTTGCAACCATATCGAAAATTCTATTTTGCATGACACTGATTAGGTTATCAATAACAGTTCGCTCAAAATTGGCCCATGCATGAAGTATGGCGGTCTTCAGATCAGAAACCGATGTCTCAGCGGTTCCATTTTTGTACACTGTGTACAAGAATGTCCCACAAGCTTTCTAGTTTTCGGGTCGAGATCTGAAGAATAGCTAGGCCACTTCAAATGTCGAGTTCTGTCGGAGTTGAGCCAACCTGTAGTCGACTGCGATACGTGTATGGATGCATCATCTTGTTGGAAAATAAGTTTGTACCTACGAAATCTTCTGAAATATGGCAGAAGGTAATCTCCGAGCAATTTCTGGTAGTCTTCACTGTTCATTCTACGCGAGACGAACTCCAAGGCAACAAGTTCTATCCAGAAAACGCAGCCGAAACCATGAGACTTCCACCGACAAAGTAGCACCTGTAGAATACTCGCTTCTCTCTCTCCTCAAATCTCTCGAATAGTGTCTGTACACTTATTTATTTATTCTATACGTTCGCGATAAGCGCAAGCGGCAGAAAAAAGTATTACAACAACACAACAACATAAACACACATCTAGAGCGAGTCAAACCAATGTCCTATGAGGAGAAAGGCCACCTTCAGCTTACTCCTAGGTCGACTGATAGTAAGCTTCTCAGGCCCCCCTTTTGTTTGAGACGCACGCAGATCAAAGAATTTAGAGCCTACAAAGTGCGAAAAGTGGATTAACTTATAAACCCGACAAATATCAAAGAATTTCCTGCGAGAAGCCAATGTGTGAAGACCCAGGTATTTGTTCCTTATTGATGCTTTAGGTACATAAGGTTGGCTAAAATAATAAAATAATACAATTCAACTTTTGCAGTGGTCTAGTTTTCCTCCAGATCTCACCGCTGATAGAAAACTTGTGGGGCATTCTTCTACACAAAGTGTGCAAAAATGGAACCACTTACACTTAGGTTTCTGATCTGAAGAACGCCATACTTCATGCATGAGCCAATGTTGAACGATTGTTATTAATAACTTAATCAGTAGAATTTTCGATATGGTTGCAACAAAGGTGATGTGATGAAGTACTAATCTTACTTTGTCTGTAGGGACTTTGTCTGTAGGGACTTTTGTGATTAATCAGGTTTTTTATGAAGGGAACTTATATTTTGCACCGGTCTCCATTCGTTAAATTTTCAATAAAAGTTCGTGGTATCCTGCACTGATGAGATAACCTGCTTAAAATTCTTCTATAGAGGCTTTCGATAGTGAGGAATACGACGGTAACCGCTGAGCATAGGCAGCGCACCCTTCGGGTACTAATGGACAAATCGGGGGTATCTAGAATTTTGCACCGGGATGTATTAATAAGGACGATGCGATTTTTGTGTTATCCAATTTCGTTTGATACTGTTTATTCACTCCAAAAGCGCATTGTGTAGGTTCAAGTAATTGAAGCAAAGTAAGTTCAACGACAACATTCGCCAGAGACAAAATAAATATTTGAATTCTCTAAAAAAAGCAAATAATGAAGATATTCAATATCATCTCAGAACCGTTGACAATACATACTCGTTAAATGGCAAGACGTGAGATCTTTTTTCCTGCAAACAAAATCCTACAAAAAAAAATCCTACAGAAATACGTGTGCAAAACATCTACACACAAGTGCAAACCTTTGCGAAAAAAAAACGTTCACTCCATTTGTTCATTTCATTATCTCACAGGAATCGTCAGCCAATCAAATTGTAGAGTTATACGGCATTCTCAGCCGAAATTCAACGTTTTTGAAATAAATTTCAACGTTCTTCTGGAATCTTCCCCGTGTAACAACGTTGAACTTGATTTGAAAACTTTGAATTTCAACTGAAAATGGTATATAGTCGTGTCATATATGCAAACTGTGAGCTTCAGTCCCAAAGTAATCGAGGTCGCTGAACACGAATCTTAAGTTAGTTTTTGCATTAACGGTTGCCATCAAGAGATATTAATCAAATTATCGATTTTTCGTAAATATCACTCAACAAGATCGAAACTTCAGGCCTGAGGTAATCGAGGTCACTAAACACGAATCTGAATTCATTTTTTAATTTTTCGTCGAAATTTGTGTTTGTTGTGAAAATTTCGTAGAGGATTCAAGTGTATGACACTGATGACAGTCGTGGTCGCAGAGAACGCAAATGTGAAGTTAGATTTTGAAAATATCGACGAAGACCGGTCATGCAATTGATCCTCCTCAACGAATTCCCCATAGAAAATCAATAGCTCGATCAACTTCAACCGATAATTTCAAAGACGAACTTCAAATTTGTGTTCAGCGAGATCGACGAGACCCCAACGGCTGAAGCTTCGGACCGCAGTCGATCGCCATCAACTGCGGTCAGTATCGCCAATACGCCATTTCCCCACGCCAGTTGTGATGGACTTATGGAAACACGCACGCACACACACTACCCTTCTATGTATAGTAGGATATTGAATGCGTTTTCGTTACGGTGAGCTCCTGACGATGTGCTATCGAGAACAATCGTCACCGAAATGAACGCCGCTCACAAAAATCATCATTATGCCACATTCGAAACAACCACGTATTCGAAGTTCGAATATTATTCGAATTTTCGCACCTCGAGTAATCGAACTCGAATAATTATTCGAATTTTCAAACCTCGAATAATCGAATTCGAATAATTATTCGAAATTGCAAGCCTCGAATAATCGAATTCGAATAATTATTCGAATTTGCTAAACTTGAATAATCGAATTCGAATAATTATTCGAATTTACGGAACTCGAATAATCAAATAATCGAAAATCGAATTCGAATAAATTATTCGAATAATTATTCGAATTCGATTATTCGAGCACAAGTATACCACATATCTAGATACCATACAGCATAACTCGGGAGTTTGGGGAGCTCCGTTTCCCCCACTAACAGCCTACCCGGGAGCGATGCGCCAGTGGCGATTCATCGCGCGTGCGGCAGAGGCCGCCGGACGCGCAGCGAAAATACTGTGTACTGTGTCTGTATCTACAGTGTACCCTTCCCTTAGCAGTCCTTTCGCTTAACAGTGAAAGGACTGCTAAGGGAAGGGTACACTGTAGATACAGACACAGTACACAGTATTTTCCATCACCCTTTCAATCATCCCTTTAGTTCAGTCTGAACTTCTCTCTCAAGCATGTCAATTGTGTAATGAATAACCGTGCCAGCCCACAGCGGCAGCGGCGATATTTCTGTCGGCTTTGCTCTGTGGCTACCTAATAATAAAAATAAGAGAAGCATCTGTTTTCGCTGTATTTTGTTGTTGTGTCCTCAAATGTTAATGTTATCGAATAATAAATCGTAGTAATAAATGGTGACCCAAACAAATGAAGAAGGTTAGGCAATAACTAGTAACTATAGATAAAAATATGTGTGTAATAATAAACAGCTAAGAGTATCAACAAATAATAATAACATACTGTAATGAATAATTACATTTATATAATACTGTAATGAATAATTACATTTATATAATTATATATAAATGCAGTGTTGGCGGTCACTGCCCATGCTGTGCCTCATCACCCACTATTCCCTGACACTTTCTCCCATTTGCATTGGCTTTTTTCTGCTTAAGTCGGTTTGTTGTGTTGCATACTAGTTTGTGATTTGCGTTGTTATTTACCCGATAACAAACATAAACATAAACGACTCCATTCTTCACTTCTTAATTGGCTTAGTGCTTATTTAAAGGAAAGGGAGTTTAGTGTCAAGGTGGAAAGCACATTTTCCAAATCGTACCCTTGTACAAGTGGTGTGCCACAGGGGGGGGGGGGTGTGCTTTCGCCTCTCTTATTTCTTGTCTACACCCACGATCTGCCAGAGAGATTGTCTACACACCCACCTGTAAAAGTAAAGATGTTTGCAGATGACATCAAAGTCTTTGGAGTAAACAGTAGGGAGAACTGTACACAGGTGCGCCTTGCTCTCTCTCAGTCCATATCCAACATGATGGAATGGGCATCTGTTTGGCGAATACCCTTAAACCTCGCTAAGACTTCAGTTTTGCATTTAGGTAACCTTGACATCATGGAGTATAGAGTAAATGACATAACCTTGAAATCTGTAGATGAAGTTCGTGATTTGGGAGTTATCCTGAAATCAAGCCTGACGTTTGAAGCACACATCGACCAAATCGTACGGAAAGCGTTCTCAGTTTTGTTCGTCATCCTCAGAAATATTACTTGTAATGATCCATCTATTTTGTTGAAGCTTTATAAGGCATACGTAGTACCAATACTGGAATATGTATCCCAAGTTTGGAGTCCATACACAAAGAAACTACAAACGAAACTAGAAAAAGTTCAGCGAGTTTTAACAAAAATTTTGTTTCGTAGGTGCAGTGCAAATGGCTACAGCGAAATTCCTAACTACCACGAACGTTTGCAACTCTTCCGATTGAAAAGCCTACTGTATCGGCGTGTGTTCAATGATTTGACCTTTTGCTTCAAAATTTTGAAAGGAGAATCAAAACTGAAACCTTGTAAGTACTGGATTTTGAGACCTACAAATGGGAGGATAAAAGCGATCTCATTGATGAATATTCGAGTCGTCCGTAACTATGATAGCACCAGCAATTCCTTGTTCTTTAGAACTTCCCGTTGGCTTCAGAGGCTTCCGCCTATCGTCCTTGACGCTCACAATTCCTCATCATTCAAGAGCAGATTGAGAAAAATAGACCTTATGTCTACGCTTCATATTGCAGATTACTAGGAGTACTGCCAGCAGCTGAGTGAAGCATGTGCCTATACGGAGTTCGCTGACAAACGCTCCACATGCCGATAACTCCAAAGTGGTCGAAATATATCTCCCTTGAGGTCGATTGTCTTCCTAAGCGGATGCTTGCTGATAGCTGTTCATTTATGAACAATTGATGCTCTAGCCTAGTTCTGAAGACTTCGTTGCTGTCTGATCCTTCGTAGACCTTGGGTGTAGCATTGAGAATGTTTTAGTTGTTAATGATTAATGCGTTTGTCTACGGCAGTTCTTCTTGTTATTCTTTACTTTTGTTTTGTTCGTTGCTTAGGCGTTTTACTTACTCACTACTAAAGTTTTAAGGAGCTAGGGACGTAGAGTATCATCATTGGAGTATCTGCAAATTTTCCGCGGATTCAAGCGTGACGAAGCATTTCTAGGGTTGCTACTTAGATTAGCCAGTTTTTTTTTCTCAGGGGTTTTTAGTGCTGAAGGCATGTTAAGAAAGTTTTCAATTTTTTACAGAGTTTAATTATACTATTATTATTTCATTTAAGCCTCCTATGGCAGCTATCTACTTGGCGTCACCGAATATTTAGGCTTACGAACTATTTTGAACTTTCGTGCCAGGTAAAATGCGTACGGCGTTTCCTTAGGGCCACAGGTGTCATGTTCCAACATATTCTATAGTCCGCTTGGAATTCTTCACATACTATTGACAGCCTTTTCTATAGGACTGCCTTGGGGACATGCTCTTCGTTGGCCCTCGCCGTCATGTGCGCTGCCCATTATTGCTGGTTTATCTATTACTTAAACCGGCAGTCTGCCAGCTCTAACGGAGGCTTTAAATCCACTCAGGTCATATAAAAAAAATTTCTTAATCATATGCTTAGTCTTATCTCCCACCCCTACTTCCGCGCTAAACACCTCCGATTCGCCAAATTTCCTTACTTTTTCACTCGGCTGTCAGGGCTACTCCACCGGAATGTACGTGGACGACACTTGTTTCCATGGAAAATCCGCCTAGATTAGCTGAGAATGTTTGTCTGTTTTTTTATTGTTGTGTTCTTCCCCTTATGTGGCGCGTCATATGACGTATTCAATAAATAAATAAATAAATAATAACTGAGTGGGGGACAACCCCAGGAGGTGCGGTGGTCTTGGCCAGCACGTCGGCTCCCTTTTATCTTCAAGCTGACGTCGTCCTGGTATAGTGTGAGGGACAACCGGAGGACGTGTGGAGGTCTTCGTCAGAACGTCGGCTCCTTTTATCTTCGTGCTGACGTCGTCCCAGATTAGTGGAGGGACAACCGCTGAAGGGGTGGAGGTCTTCCCCAGAACATAGGCTCCTCTTTACTATTTGTGCTGCCGACGTCGTCGGGATGACTGCAGGACGACCGCTGCACAAGAGGAAGTCTTCGCGAATATGTTGCACAGACGACCCCAAGTATACTGTGTTCGTCCTCCCGTTTTCGGGACGTCATCCGGTGTTGCGAGGGTTTACCTGTGCTTGTGCTGGAGTCGGTCTGCAAAACTCTCAGAGTACCTTTAGCCCTAGTTTATACTTGCGCCGTTGCGCGGCGCGGCACCACAGTCGCCACAGATATCGATTTTTCGCGCCGCCTGATCGATATCTATTCCGACTATGGTGCCGCGCCGCGCAACAGCAGAACTATAAACCAGAACTTAAAAGCGGTGGGAATCCTTGGTTCTGACAAAAGAACTTTTCGTCGTGCCACCAAAACCGATCAGACCTATCGAAAATGTCGATTTTTGCCTGAGGCTGGCCGTTTGAGAACGAGGAGTGAAGGTGTTGCAGTCAACTTGGCGCTAGAGTCTTCAAATATTGCCTTTCGTACTGCTAGGGAGGGAAGAAAGCTGTGCAAGCAAAGCAGCTAGCTTGACCTCATTCTCCTTAGCTTAGTGATACTGCAACATCGCTCGAAGCGCGTAAGTGCGAGCCATGCCGATAGGCGTAACGGGGCACTTGTGTTTCTATAAATACGAGACTGTCCCTCTGACTGAAAAATGCTCAAGCACTGAAAATGAATCTGTTCTTCTTCCGTTGTGTTTAAAGAGTCAGTAAGGGATTGCTATGAGGACTGCTTGTGTTATGTGATGATACCCCTTGAATGACTGTGTGCGCTCTATTTTTGTCTATGTGTTGTATCCCTAGGATACACTTATAAGGAACTTCTGAGGTCGCCTCTTCCGCTCCCTATCAAGAGAGCTTCACCTTCACTCCTACGTGAAGAGGTAGCAGCTAATAAAGTCTATTAGCCGAATAAGCCCAAACGACGATGGCAGGGCAGGCTTGTAGCAGCTGGAACTTCGGACACTTTGGGCCTCCGCAGCTGCCTTTTATGCGACCCGTTTCCCGCCGGTCCTTACTTCGACCTGCCTTGGCGAAGGACCACCGCGCCTGCATGGGTGGTGATCGGCTTTGGCGGAGTGGCCTTCTACTCCCTGCCCTTTAAACAGAGGCGTAGCAAATGTCTGCGTCTCCACTATCTCGTAAGGCAGCCACTGGACTCTCGAGCAAGCCCAGTGGGTTGGGGTGGGCGGGCCAGGGGACGAGGGGGTAGAACGCTCGACCCCCATCGGCTTTTACTCGCAATTAACGGGGGCTAAGAGGAACTCAGATCCTTGACACCCGCGAAAGGAGAGTTCCTCGTTCTTAACGCCCTTTTCGATATTTGCTCCCTGTATTCCCTTGAACGAGCTCCGATCTTCGAGTGTGCTGCTAACAAAGGATGGATACTAGCTGGGCATGGGACTCCGAGATGAGAAGCATATCGCTGGATGCGGCTTTGAACTCTGGTTCCAAATGTGTTCCGTTTCTGCTGTGCGCAGCTGTGAACGGGGTTATGGACCATTTTCAGCATGGCTCCAAGCTCAAGTGCCCTGGAAACTGCGCTGCCCAACGAGCAGTGGTGGCGCAGGGGGTAAAGGAGCGGCGTGGTGAGACGGGGTGCTTTATGGTTCGACTCCCCTGCGATGCAGGACCCTTGCACTTTCTAAAAATTATCTGCCACAATCAACCAAAGCGAAACACTGTTGCGGACACTGCTGGCTGTCTTCTTCCCTTGCCTTGTAGGAACGCGTGAAGTGTCGGAAGGACCGAACTCCTCCAAAAGGCACGCCAACACAACAGCTGGTGAGAACATAGTTGGGAAGATAAGTCGGCAGTACTGTGCTTACCGAACCCGTGTGTCGAACAAGAAATTCGCCAAAGGGGCTATTTAATGCACTGATGACCTACATGTAGGTATGTGTGGTGGGATATTTTTAATCGATTCCGCCCAAACTTCGCAATCCCACCATATATAAAGGAGGAAGGCATTAGTCACTGTCTGAAGCGCTTCGCTACTGTCTGAATCGGTTCGCCTTGAACCCATATCTGAACGCTCGTCGCATCGCCACCGTCCACCATAAGCACCACAACATGGCAGCGTGGCAGGCAGCGGTTTCGAACTACGACGTGTTGACTACGACGACGCTTGCACTTGCGAGCGACCGGCCGTGTTGACTACGACGACGCTTGCACTACCGGACGACCGTCGGTGTTGATCACAAACGACCAACCCCAATGATGATCTTTCAACACTGCGGCGGCTACAGTGTTGATCACCAAGAAACACACCATGACGAGGTTTCCACACTATCTACGGCGGTTATGAGGTCTTGGACAATTGCCAAATGTCCCTAAATTTGGGTGATTAAGCCGGCTAGCCAATATAGGACGCCCGAGCCTGCTCTATCGCTACTGCCTCGACGATGAGTTAGGCAGCAGTATCCCGCTCCTTCTCACCTTTCCACCTCCCATTCCCGTTCAACTGTACACCTATTCCTTGCAACCATTTTCCGGGCTTCCTTTCGCGCCCAATTGTTATCGAATTTCTCAGCGGTGATATCGCTTCTCTCACAATTAATGGACCTCGAGGGAGCTGCGTGCATATGCGACGAAAGGGCTTCAAATAAGGCGAGGTGTTTCTATCAGGCAGTCAACTCTTGGACAATTGCCATTCCCTCAAAATTAGTGGCTAATGAAGTCACCTTCTCCGGAATTCGCCACACCTAGCGGCTCAAAGCACGACGACTGGACAGAAATGTGAGACATTTCTTTAGGCTTGACGAGCTGCAATAGGCTGTGAACACAACGCTAGACGAAGAAGGAGTGCTGAGGACATTCTTCTGTGTGCTATACTGAGATGTGAGGGGGAGCAAGCTAGGAATCAATCTGGAGTAGGCGCAAGTTTCAACGTGCTCGACGCTACGGATGCTTCCTTACCCAGCGTCGGCGCCGGCGAAGCCGGCGACCGACGCTGGGTGAGGAAGCATCCGTAGCTAGGTTTCGGCTACATCCCTAGCGTGGCCCGCATCCAGCGTTGGCGGAGCCGGCTAGCCCGGCGTGGCCCGCGGATGCGATGCCGGCGAAGCCGGCTAGCCTAGCGTGGCCCACATTCCAGCGTCGGCGCCGGCGAAGCCGGCGACCGACGCTGGTTTGACATAGAGAGCTTTGGTTGATCGTGGAAGATCTTTTTAGTAAGTGCAAAAACCCTTCATCAGACGGGAGTCGAACCACAAACCACCCCGTCTCATCACGTCCATCCTCTGCTCCCAGCGCCACTGCTGCTCGGCCGGCAGCGCAGTTTCCAGGCTACTTGAGCTCGGAGCCATGCTGAAAATGGTCCATAACTTCGTTCACAGGTGCGCACAGCAGAAACGGAACACATTAGGAATTAGCGTTCGAAGCCAGATCCCGTAATATACATCTCAACTCAAAGTCCCATGGTTACCTTGTGTCCTTCCCTTATAACAATGTGTTCAAGTATGTGTAGTGTATTGTGCCATAGAAACTAATATCTCTTCCATTTATAAGAGCGCAAAAGTTGTAGCCGTAAATATAACCTGTTGATGGAGATCTTCGCCTTGGAAATCAACGCTGAAGGCGGAGGCTTTCACTTCGACTACCGTGGCTGAGCAAACCCGAGCGGCGGCAAGACCGCTTTCATTATCCAGTGCCCCGCATCCGCCGCCGTGTCAAATCGGAACGGCGCCTTCTTTATGAGCTAATTGGAGACGCCCCTTGACCACATGGCTCTCGTGCCACGTCGTCCTCCACCCGCGCTTTCCGACCAAAGCCGTCGATCGCTTCGCCCTACCGCTGACAGGACCTCTGCTGGCCCCCGCTCTCGTCTTCGCCCCTATCCGCTCTGAATCGATACCGCGACCTTCTCGGTGATGATCGCACTCACAGGCTTGCACCGATCTATTGTCCTGGAATATCTCAGCTCATGCTCTGTGTGCCGCACGATCCCTTAGCTGCAATTAACCCGACGATTCTGGTTTCAAGATCTTGAGTAAGTTATCAGGAAAACGAGCAACCGTCTAAGGACACGGGTCAACCGGACGAGTGGAAAGGCGAGAGCGCAGAGAAACAGACACTCCGGCTGCGATCCGACGGCTGGCGGCCGAGTGAGCTGACTCAGTGCCCGGATGGGAGTACCCTCTCGTCGCCTGCTTCTCCATAACCGCTAGCAGTCGCGGGGGCGCATAGTGCAAGAAGGCTGAGTTTCAAGGAGGAGGATTGCAACTTTCGTAGCTTACAGACTTCCTAAAGGTCACGAAACAGTCGTCTGGAAGCTGCTACGTTTTGGGTGGCACGACAGACATCAACTAGTGAAGGTACGCAGGTCTAGCGAAACTAAATTTGTAAAGAAGACAACATTTGGGTCCTGATTACATAATGGCAAGGTTTTCCAGGAAGCACATACCAGTGGAAGACAGGAAGCAACAAACTTACGTGGATCATCCCCATGGTGTTCTATTATTCGCCTTCCTTGGGAAGAACATTGCGTTTATAAAGAAATGACAATCCTTAATCCCGATCTCTGATCCTTAAGCTTTCTGGTAGCATTAGGTCTGTTTCCTTTTACAGACGATAGTGATGGAATATACTCATTTGCATACAGCAAGAAGCAATGAACCTTAGGATAAAACTTCAAAAAAAGGCCCTCGCTTTGAGATAAAACCTATCTTTGTTCACACAACACTGCAGTAACTGATCTCCGAAGCGTTCCGAAGCCAGGTTTCGAGAAGTAATGAACTTGAAATCCCATTGGTCTACACAAGAAAAGCGATATAACCTATTTCAAGCCGCTCAGTACTTTGCGTGTAACTTTGTGCAACCAAACAAGCACACCACTGTGACGTACCGGCAAGTACACGGTGCGTCCCAAACTCGCAACGCAGGAGGAATCGGATCTCACCTTTGAGCCGGAACACTGGTTGCGAGTACTATGACCAATATCCTTGGCGTAATATTCTTTTAGAAAAGTCGAAAAGGTAAGCCAAGACTATCCCATCGCATCAACGTTTCTAATAAGAGAGGCCGAACCGACATCGTTCGTATGCGAAATAATGGTTTATGAAGCGCAGTCCTCAAACTGCCCTATCTCGCCTGCGCCCGCGACTCGGCGCAATGTGGCTCGGGGGGGGGGGGGGTCACCTCCAAACAGATTCGCCGGCCTTCCTTCCGACGATATTCGGTGTCCCTCTATCGAGAATGAACCTAGCAACATATGTAACGTCTGGCAAACACAGATTCGAGAGAATAAACGATAACGAACGACGCACTCGCTGGCGAGCTTGAACAGGGCGGATGTCGACGCGACGCGCGACGCGCCGCTGCGCGCTCCTATCGATCTGGCGAGTCGAAGCGGCAGTCGATGCGGCGACACACTCTAGCCCGGTGCCTCATCGAGCTTTTTTCTTTATTCTCTCTTTTAGTCGTTTTTTAGCCACATTTCTCTGCCGTCGGTGCAATTCTAGTTGGAGGGGACGCTTGGGGAGTTAAAACTTAGTATTCCTCCCCCCAACTAGAATGCAGGTCACCGACGCATGACAGAAGAGCAGGTTAGTGTTTTTTACTGTTCTGTTGCTCCTCTGCATTCAGCATAGGTTTTTTTGACGTTATATACATATTTGAATCTGTTTGGAGGTGAACCCCCCCCCCCCGAGCCACATTGCGCCCGATACTCTTTCGCTGCCGTGCGCGCGGTCGCGGCGCGGCAGCCGGGGCCGCCTCCAGTCGCGAGCCGGACACGTACGAGCTACACCATGCGCCATTACGGTCCAGCCACGAAGTCATGCACCTGGCAAGTTGCCATCCGTAGTGGAAGCTTTCCTATCACACATCACACCGGACAATGCAGTAGAGCAGCAAGGAATGCTATCCAAGAACAGCGCCGAACGGATGCGACACGATGGAGAATCTGTGGAAAAGACGTCGTAGAGATTACACACTCTCTTGGGCCATTATTTCATCCTATTGTCTTTCTTGCATAATTATCCTCCACCTACTGGGTCAAATTTTTTCTCGACCATATTTACCCCCTGACGCCTTCCAGCTTTTCCTCTATTCGTGTTATTGTTCGAGCTTTACACTATTTCCAAGCCTACGGCGGTGTTGGCATGATGGTCGGGGAATCTCGCCCACTCCACCGCGTGAGGCAGATCGACCCCGCCCCAGACGAGATACGCACGCGCGACCGCACGCACCAAAATGAGTATTGCTGCCGCCCCCCTGCGCTCCGTTGTCTGCACTCTAGCGCAACGGTGGAGAGATGCAGCGAGGCAGGAGAGCGGGATCTCTAGTCGAGAGGCGCCAACGGCACGACGAAACCGCCGAAGCATGAGTCATGGGGCCGTATGCATACCTTGCCCCGACACGCACGGCCGGGAAATGGGGAGGAAATACCGTACTTCCGTGATGCACACCAAGTTGGGAATACAGTACTTCGGGGCTCTAGCGGGAAATTGCTACTCGAAGGTAGGGGGAATTCGGACTGGAGCAGAGACTTTGCTGATTGGAGCGGACATGCTGCTGTCAAGACGATGCTTTCGAAGTATGCCTCCACATAAGAGCAACAGAGGAGGGGCAAGAGAGCGTCTTCGTTGATGTTTTGGTATATTTGATGCTGAGGTCATTTTTGAGCAGCACTGTTTAGCATATGAGGAGTTCGATCTTTCCGTCATTCATTACGTAAAACAGGCACTTACTGAAGCTAATTTTCAAGCAGTGTCCAAGTGTCGGGATTTTTTTTATTTTTCGTTAGTTGTTGGGTATAAGAAACGCTTACTGAGGCTATGATTGGACCACTCGTATGTATGTGTGTATTTAATGCGGGTATAACAAAGTTCAGCTAGGTTGTTTTTATGTTAGTGCTTGACCAGGATGGATGCGGGAAGACGTGGGTATGGTAGCCCTTGTTACAAAGATAAACGTGCGACGGTGGTTCAGATTTATTAGCAGAGGAAGAGAGTGAGTGGTGGAGCCCAACCGGTGCTCACCACGTTACTTGAGAGAGTCCCGCTTATCGCCTAATACAGCCCAGCAGCCGCCCCTATTGGAGGGAGCGGCGCCTTACAAAGGGCGCAAGAGGTCGTAGACGACGACAGTGCTTTCATTTACTGAAATGTACATTTTCCGAAATCTTCGATTAAATAATTAATACTTTTAAGGCTAAATGTTGCTTGGGCGTTTTATCCTTGAACTTTTACCGTAGGAAAATGGATTCTCCCAGTACAGTTACGACTTTTGGTACTAAGCGGGCTGACACCCGCTCCATTATGAGACCATGGTCGTGGAACACTAAAATAAACACGGTTTCTGAGCACAGAACTAAGAAAGAAAAGGAATTTCGGGGTGCTGCTGATCCTACCCGTTTTAACGTACCTTCCCGGTGTACAGCGGGCACTTGCCCGCTTAGTATCCGGCTTCTCCATGTTATTTTCAGCGATGTTAAGGATTAGTATACATTTCAAACTGTTTGAAAGGCTTATCTGACCTGCTGTAAGCAAATAAAAGGGCATAAACGGCACATCGTTAATTGTCGAATTGAGCCGAGGAAAAAATGCTAATAGCAAATGCTTGTTTACTCCCAGCTCCACCTTGTTCAACTAGTTCATATATGCCCTTATCTAACTAACAAACAAAACTTTGTCTTATGCCATACGACGCATAGCTATGACTTGCTTAAATCAGTACCACTATGAATCTCACTTGGTCATTGTTGCAAGACGATTCTTCCCACAACCCGTAAAAACAAAGGAGAACATTAATAAATAGGCGGGTGAACAGAACACAAGTGTATGTAATGTGACATAACAGCGTTTTAATAGGCTTCATAGCGAATCCAGTATCCAATTGATAATGGAGTAGAAAACTGCTGATAATTTCTCCGTGATTTGCAACGCCTCCCCTGTGCCTGCGTACGAAACATTTTCAGTACGGTTAGGAAGTTTCCCGACCGTACATTTTCCGAGGTGCATCGCAGGAAGGGGAACGGCATTATATCTCCGCGCCCGGCTGGCGCGGCTTTTTCGCGCGGTCGCGGCGCGCCTGCGCACAGGCCGCAATGGAGCAGAGGAACCGACGTTCCTCTGACTGCTAGCCCACCGCACTTCACTGCCTTCAGTTCCTATGACTATATTCTCTACTGTGATGGTCCCTCTACCCTTTCTTCTTCACAAGTGAGTTCAGCGAAGCACCCGTTATTAGTTGTTGATAACCGTGCATTGTTATCTCAAGTCTTTCTTTCGGTATCGCTTGCAATAGTGTAGAGCGATTCGAATAGAAATGTCTTTGAGATGGATCGCTCCCTTTCCCATTCTTCTATATTCAGCTGTACCTATCCTAGTCTTCAACTTTATTTGTCGACCAAGTCTATCTCTTCTGTGCCAGGTGGGTTTTATCAGAGCTTTTGCTTCGTGCGTTCCCTTCGGAATCTAGAGCTCTTCCTGAATGCGGCTATACCTAGAGTTCCACGTCGATGACAATGCAATTACTCAGGCGTTTCTCTAACGACGGAACTGTTTGAAACAAAACTCTACAACTCTATTAAGCATGTGCATAAGCTCCTAATGCTTTCTTATAAATGCCGTAATCTCTTTGATCTGACGATCAGATCAAGCAGTATGGTGCAGCCTATCGACAAGACTGTGAGAAGAGCAAATGAACATGTTTAGTTACGTCTGTTGTGGATTTCTACCGCTTGTCCAGCTGTTGTGAAATAGTGGCCACTAGTTGAAATGCATTGCGAAATAGTATCGTTGCATGTTCCTTTAGCACTTGTCGTGATAGGTTTCTCCATCTCCAAAGCCTTTCAAAGGGTTTGCGGGCGCAATGTGACTATGGAGGGGTCAGATAATTGGGCCACACCCCGGACTCCCTTCCCTTGCCTAAATTTGTGCTCTCCTCCGCGTCAGCGGAGGAGAGTACAGAACAGATTCTCTGTTGTTAAATTTGCTTTCAAATTTTGGGCAAGGGAAGGGACTCCGGGGTGTGGCCCAGTTATCCGACCCCTCCATAGTCACATTGCGCCGGTTTGCGATGTGATATATACTCGCAAAACCGATGAGAACCCACAAGAAAGAGATTTATCACAGCAAAAGCTCTGATAAAACCCACCTGGCACAGAAGAGATAGACTTGGTCGACAAATAAAGTTGAAGACTAGGATAGGTACAGCTGAATATAGAAGAACGGGCATGGGAGCAATCCATTTCAAGGACATTTCTATTCGAATCGCTCTACACTATCGCAAGCGATTCCGAAAGAAAGACTTGAGATAACAACGCACGGTTATCAACAACTAATAACAGGCACTTTGATGAACTCACCTGTGAAGAAGATAGGGTAGAGGGACCATCACAGTAGAGAATACAGTCATAGGAAGTGAAGGCAGTGAAGTGCGGTGGGCTAGCAGTCCGAGAAACGTCGGTTTCTCTGCTCCATTGCGACCTGTGCGCAGCCGCACCGCGACCGCGCGAAAAAGCCGCGCCAGCCGGGCGCCGAGATATAATGCCGTTCCAGGAAGGAGCACCAGTTCCCGCCGGGTAATTTCTGCTGGGGGAGAGCGCGGGAAGTCCACCCCGCCGAGTCGAGGTATGCATCCGCCCCTGTAACCACGAGCAACACGTACTCCTCATTCTCATAGGAGCGCGTTACCTTCTCGTTGGGCGCGATTTTCGCTTACAAAAATCTAGATTACGGAAAATGCAGTACCGACTTACCGTAACCCAAAATTGCGTAAGCGGTGTGTTGTACAATCACGACGCGCCCTGTTTCACGGTGAACGCTTAGGGAAAGCACTCTACAACAACTCTTACGAAATCGGGAGACAGCGGATGCGAAGCAAATGCATTTTGGAACTGCTCCTACGAACCGGGTTGTGAAATTCAGTTCCTTACTGAGTTTATGTGTCACGTAGTCGGTGTTGTTCATGCAGCCCTCCTAGAATCTACATTTTCTTAAGGAATCGCGTCCACTTCAAGGTTGTTGTTCTATTAGTTTGATCGAAGGCTGTCGGATTTAAGCCGTTACATTCAAATTGAAGTATCTCCGCTCAGACTCAATCTTAATGAAATATTCGGAATCTACAGAAATGCTGGCAAGGTCGACGGAGTCCAATGTGCGTAGGGGTTCAGAAGACGAGCCGAACACGTCGTCCAATGTGCGTAGGGATTCAGAAGACGTGCCGAACCCGGCGTCTACTGTGCGGAGGGGTTCAGAAAACGTTCCGAACACGTCGTCCAATTTGCGTATGGGTTCAGAAGACGTGTCGAACACGGCGTCCAATGTGCTTAAGGGCTCGAATGATCGCGACGGAATGACTTCACAGCAGGGGGGAGGGGAGAGCAAGCAATGCCGATCGATATTATTGGAAAGATAAAGCGCTAAGTTGTACATCGGCTGGCCACCGCAAGTCATTGTAGGGCCAATTACGTTTTCACGTAATACGTAGAAGTACAGTGCGTGGCGGATCCCAAGAGGGATGGAGTAATGCTGTCTTTTACTTTTTATACTTCTATATGCTACAAGTATTTGCTCACGTCTTCGTTTCATTGCATCGTAAGAGGTGTTCCAATATGGAATTCGGAGAGTGGTAACTATTCCAGGGTGTAAATTCATTTGCTAGGTCTGCCTTAGATATAAATGTGCACTAAATTCGCCAGTATTTCACCGCGCCTTGTACTTCTACTTGGTGCTCTTGAAACTGAATGTTAATCTAACGATAAGATCTCCATCAAGCTGCAGGCAAATTCACTGTTTTACCTTTTCTGAGGGCAATGCAATGCCTCATTTTCTTACGTAAGGTAGCTCTTGGACCACAGCTGCGCTACCTCTCTATCATCATCATCATTTTCATTAGCGTCTGTCCCGCTTGGTGGCGGGGTCCGCTCTTCTGGTGTGGTGACGCCAATTCTCCCGATCAAATGCTTGATCAGGGTGCACACCAGCCATCTCTAAGTCCAAGCGCAACGTATCTAGCCAACGTTGCTTCGGGCGTCCTCTGGGCCGCTTTCCAGGGACCACAAGATTCAGGCCAATCTTACACACGGTGTCGTCGTTAGCGCGAAGGACGTGGCCGTACCATCGAAGACGAGCTTCGCGCAGCTTCTCGGATATCGGGGCGACACCGAACCTCTGTCGTATGGTGTCGTTACGAACGCGGTCCAAACGCGTAACTCCAGCCGTCCACCGTAGCATCTTCGTCTCCATTACACTGAGGCGGCTTTCAACTTCCTTCGTCACGGGCCAGCACTCAGCACCGTACGTCGCTACTGGGCGGACTACTGTTCTATAAACCTTCGATTTGAGGTGCTCAGGTATTGTCCTGTCGCAAAGCACCCCAGTCAGCGAGCGCAATTTGGACCAGGCTGCACTCACACGCGCATTCACCTCCATCTTTAAGCTGCCATCGGACGTGACTGTTGACCCAAGATACTTGAAAGATGTCACTCGTGAGAGCTCAGTACCATCGATCTTAATAGATCCGTGCTCATTCACATCCGTCGTCAAGTATTCCGTCTTTTTGACGTTTAGCTTGAGACCGAACAATGCCAAACGATCGCACCACGCCTGTGCCTGTCGCTCGAGTTCGGTTTTGTCTTCACATGCAAGCATGACGTCGTCAGCATACAGCACCGTCCAAGGTGCCGCCATTTGGAGATCTCTACCTCTGCGCTACCTCTCTATACTATACGCAAATCTGTGTAGATACTCGAGCGGAATTATTCAGGCAGGCAAAAATCTTCTACTCGACCACATTTTGCTGTTAAAATGCGGTATTACCATCACGTTTTCCTTCTTTTAGCGTTGTAAAGCGCTTACGCTTTGTTCATGAGAACTCCGTAGCATAATGTAAAAACCTTGAAGATAAAGAAAACATAAAACACAGTGAATGAGACAAAAATATGGTTTTGATTTACATTCCGGTAATTAGTCTTCCTTCATTTATCTAGTTTAACCTTTTTCGGCATGGCATGATACCAACAAACAAACAACCGTTCAACTGTGCTACGATTAATAGAACAGAGATGTTACGATAACCACAACTCCAAGAGGAAGAAACCGCGTTAAAGGAGGACTAGGAAAAACGTTTGCCTGATTTTACACAAGAAATTCTGTGGTTCATCGACGGTAACCTTAAGATACTTGGTTTTATACTAAACATCTAGACAATTTCGCACTATTTCTTATCTTTAATCAGCTAACGAATTATCCCAAAGCATGTTCCTTGCACACCGCGCGAAAATCCCGCGGAACAGGGCGTGTCGTGATTGCACAACACACCGCTTACGCAATTTTGGGCTACGGTAAGTCGGCACTGTATTTTCCGTAATCTAGATTCTTGTTTTTCGCTTTGGAACATGTTATTGTCCACCTCTCGACCTGCTCATTCAGCGTGTTGTTAGGATTAAAACTTGAAAACGTTATTAAGAGACTGACGCAACTACAACAAGGCTGTGTTGGGCGAAGGTTTGCTCTTATGCACGGTGAGCGACGTTGCTAGTTGAACGTTTTATTAAACACCGGGCCACGGAGGCCGACCCACGCCAGGCCTTCCCCCTGGTCCCGCCCCTGTAACAGGGAGGGCCAGGAGGTTCTGGCGTTTGCCGGAACACTCCTCGCGGCCCAAGAAAACGATGACATTTACATAAATGAAATACACAAGCACATTTATATGGCAGCAGCACGCATCACGGTCTTCTTCTTTTGAATCCGCCGCCTTGCCCATTGCCTCGATTTGCACATATCAGCACGTTGTGTAGGCCTCCACAAGCGGCGCGCTGCACGCCGCAATCGTTGTCGCCATCGTGCGTGGCCTTAAGACATCTGCCGCAGAGTCCCATTCGCGCCACCTTTAGATAAATTATAGGACATGAAATCTTTAAAAGAATGTAACAGTTACTATTAAAATCTTATTTGCCGACCTGCATACTTTTCGCTACCACATCTGGGAAGCGATTACACCGTGAGGTCGTATGACCATCACGGTTATCCTCCACGGGACAGAATATGCAAGCGGACTTCGGCTTGGATCTTTCGAGGAGCTCTGCCATGGCTCCTTCCAAGCTATGCAGCCTTGCCGCCATGTGGTTGACGGAGGTTTCCACATGGGCCTGGAACTCCATTATGGCTGTGAGCAGGTCAGCGTTGGACGGCATCGCGGCTTGGTTGAGCGTGTTGCTGACGTCGGAAAGGTCCATAATGACGAAGAAGTTGCGGTGTTCTATTTATATTGAGCTGAGTACGTTAAGGTTGTTGGATATGATATAGTTATGCTCGCTAAACATTCTTGAGTGTTCTTGAAGTGCCTATTTACAACTCGTTGACGCCTGCGAGGCGTTCCATTGATAAGATAGCCTATGCGGTCATCGACCGAGCTGCGGATATTACCAGTAGAAATGGTGTGAGTACACACTTTGTTATAATTACCACCAGTCTGAAGAGGAAGATAACGACTAGTGGTCCAAATAGGTATGTTAGACCGGTTGCTATTGTTAGTCCTCCGGCAATGAATACAACCATCTTCCAGTGGTGTTTAACTGTTTTCAATAAGGGGTTTAAGTCGGGAAAATGGAAGTCGGATAAGTCCAGTATTGACTGCTCTCCCTCTACCGAGTTGTGGAAGAAGATCGATTCATTTGTTACTGGATGGTAATCCAGATGTCCTCTAATACTAACATTCATGGTCTTACTTCCGCATGAGACATAACAGGTATCCTCGATGATAGCCTCGTTGTAGTTGAGCACTACTTCGTTCTTTCAACTTGAGCGTGACACCCCACTGTTACTGTGGAGTTTCTATATCTAATTTCGGCGGACGTGTGGTAGTTTGAAGTGCAAGAAACTTCTGCTCTTCCTCCTTGGAGGCAGCTGTAGCAACGTTTTAGTTCCGTAGCTTCTGCTTCACAATAGTCATCGAAGACAAACTCAGAGCTGTTGGCTAGAATTGTAGACTCAATGAGAAGATTTACTTGCGATTTCAAAGAAGTGACAACAATCTCGTTGCCTTCGTTGAAAATTTTTATAGAACCTGTTGTTATGGGTACTAGATTGGAATGGTCGGCTCGTAGTAGAACGATCGAGTTTTCGGGACATTCGCAGATATGAGGGATTGTCCCATACTGCTGTATATGGCTTTATTTCTGCACCTGCTGAGATTTGTTTGTGCTTCGAGTTTCGTGGAACAAACGACCGGTATGTCGGTGAATTGAGGTAAAATGATTGTTTCATTTATTGCTTGCGCAAACCTCTTGCTCATAAGTCCATGCGAGGGTATTTCAACTGATATTACTGTGATACTAGTTACAGCAACTGCTTCTGTTACGTACGGGTGAAGAGCGTACTGTTCTGTCATTTCTTTTCCGAGAATACTACTCGTGACCTCTATGTGCACTTCAGGAGCCCATTCTTGACATTCCAATATCTCATATACCTTTCTTGAACGCGGAAGGTGAGCTACTCTGTAGAATATGCAAGAAGGAGTAGGCAATAAGCATCCGGCAAGCAGACCTCCATGTGCGTAGTCGCATGCTAAGTATCCCGGGTATTTTCTTGATCTTGCAAGTTCAGGAACAGTTTCGTTTGGTAATAACGAATCACATATGCTGGCCGTGCATGACCCCATTTCTGCGCACCTATGTGAATAATATACTCGATGTTCGGTGTCCCTTGTGTGAAATTTGGAATTCCTGATACATGAAAAAGGTACGGCTGTGATATTCACTTGGATCCTTCCAATAGTTCGGTTCAAGTTATGAATTTCAATACACTGTGTCTTTTGAACACTGTTAAATAACAATTCGCGTCTTAGGCCCCGTTTATACTTCGTCGCGGCGCGACGCGACGCCACGTATAGTGGCCATATTGATTGTGCGACGCGATCGATCAATTTGGCCTCATTGCGTGGCCATCGCGTCGCCCCGCGACGAAGTATAAACGGGGCCTTACATCGTACGAACACACGCCATTCTGATTGCACACCATTTCGGTGGAGTGCCTAGAGAATCCATGTTGGCACGCATTGTTTGCATGTGCTAGTGTGAGAATTATGCAGGTTATGGCAACAATCCGACCGGTGAGCGAGATAGGACGGTAGGAATAGGTCACGGTCATTTCAGTGTTCCGTGATTCCGCTGATCTTTCAGCGTTACTGCTGGATCTCCATTGTTTCCTAGACTGCGCAAGGAATTTTATCGTCCATCCAGTGATAAAGATACCGACCGCTATGAAGTATAACATTATCGCAATCGATATTACCGCACCAACCGGCCAACAATATGGGTTTCCCAATAATGATTTTGAGAGAATTCTACTAGTTTCTATGCAGAATTGCGGACGGTGACATGATATCTTTTCTGTCATGATACTGTCGTTCTCATAAGATAAACTGATCATAACCATCGCGTTGGTCGGTGAAACAGGTAACTTGTACACAGTAGATTGTGATTCATTGTGGACGTTTTTGCAGTCGTGATTAAAACATAACTCGAAGTTGTTTGTTGGGGGCGAGATTATCACCTTGCCATTCTGACATGCGATGTTTGTTGTGTTTCCCGCAACTGTGTGCATAAGCACCAGGAGTATTGCGATAGGCAGTAACGAGTGCCTGAGGGGGCTGATTTGGGGCACGACTGGGCGCAAATAGGGTCCGGGCCGGGGGGGGGGGGGTCACCACAGCATGGCGCGGCGGGCCGGCGTTGGCGAGTTGCTACATACAGTGAATGTAAATGCAGTCTTATCTCTTCGTTTCGACTATAGATCCGCATCTTATATGCTTCCTAATTAGACAAGGGAGGGAGCTCCAGGATGTAGCCAATTTTAACACGGATGCGTTATTTAAGCCACACCCTGGAGTCACTTTCCCTGCCTAAATCTGTGCTCTCCCCGCGTCAGCGGAGGAGAGCACAGAACACACCTACAGCATTATTTGTTTGTTTTCTTTACTATCAGTGTGCCTTGTCTCGTTTTATTGGTGTTGGTGGCACTTTTTATAAGGTGACCCCCCCGGACCCTATTTGCGCCCACGACTGGCTAGATCGAGTAAGGCTAGCCGCATGCCTCTGTATTACTGCGTTGTTAGACGCTTCAACCTCTCCAGTATCGTCTAGACTGTTTTCGAAATCTCGTATGATTTCGCGAGCTCTTATTTTTGATTGCCTTTCCAATCTTGCTCGTGGGGGGGGGATTAGGATTCTTCGGATTCTTCGCTTGTACATCCGTAGAGGACGTTGTACTCTCTGTTGAGTTTGGAACGCTTCTTATTTCTAGGGGATAAAGTTTATTAACGGGGCGGTGAAGGATTTTTCCGCTTGGTAGCAATATTTTTGCTGATCTTATGAAACCGTCATTGCTCGTTATGGTCTCGGTTACTTTGCCGTAAGACCAACTTCCTCTTGGTAGTAAATCTTCACCTATGAATACGATTTCTCCGATTTCGGGAGTAGTTCGCCCTACGTGCCTTTTTTGTTTAAGGAGACGTTTTTGCGATTTTCTTAGACAAGTTAGGTACTCACCACACCATCTCTCCCAGAATTTGGCAGCGAAATTTTCAGCGGATTTCAATGCTTCCTTAGCTTGTGTTACCGTTTGAATCACCTCTGGTTCGTATAATTTGTCCGCGCTGGCTGCGTCATCCGAGTTTGGTAGTGAGAATCTTACATTGCCCTGCAGGAAATCGACCGGTCTCAGTGGAATTTCGGAGAGATGTGTTTAATTGAGCTTTGTCAACGGTCTCGTGTTGATTATTGCTTCTATTCTAGCGATAGTGGTGTTCATTTCCGTGAATGATAGCTTGCTACGGCCTACACTTTTCTGTAAACATCTCTTGACAGAACCGACCAGTCTTTGCCAAACACCGCCCATCCATGGACTTGCTGATGGATTGAAAATCCATTCGATACCAACGGATGCGCAATAAGACATCAGCGAATTGTCGCTTATTGTATTGCTGTCGAACAAATGTCGATCATTTTTGATCCTAATTTAAAATTGGATCCACAGTCACTCCGCATTAGGAAGGGTAGTCCACGTCTCGATATGAATCGAATGAAACTATTTAGAAATGCACCAGTTGATAGGTTTTCAACTACTTCCAAATGCACAGCACGGGTTGTAAGGCATGTGTAAAGGCAGGCCTCGGTAAAGGTGGCATTTCTGGAGCGCCGAGCGGTAGACCTTGCCACCGCTTACATAAGGCCCATGCACACTTCTGCGACAGCGCGGCACGGCCATGATGAAGGATAGGACCGCGACGGGCGCGGCGCGACATAGCGACACATGCCGCAGAGGGGGGCATGCACACTTTTGCGGCTATCGCCGGCGATGCCGCGCTGAGTGCCGCAGGCTGGAATGGTTCAAATCATTCCTAGCGGCGCGACATGCACTGGGACGTCGGTCCCGTTGCCTATAACGATGCTCTAACGCGACCGCGCCGTGGCCGCCGAATTTCGCGGAGGTGACCGTCGCTCCTCTTGTCGCGCCGCGGTGGAAGTGTGCATGGGCCTATACAGTACAATTCTTTACTGAACTTTTGTATGCGTTGGACGGTTTTGGCAGCAAAAATCGCTGCCGAAGTATGGAGAGCGAATGGTCTTTGCAGCAATGTGCATTCATTGAGTGTATATTTCTTAGAATAAGCCGAGTGAAATCGCTTTTGCTTGGCAGAAATATTGGTGACTTTGTGTCAAATGCAAAGCCGCGTTTTGTAACCTTGACAAGTGTCTTATGATCCCTTTTGAATCTCGAACAATCTTCTGGTTCTTGAATCTTTGCTGAAGATCATCTAGATCGATCGCTTTGTGGATCTTTTGAAGCAGGATCCTTTCAGCTGCCTTTATGTCTGATGCAAGAATTGGACCTTGCGGGTCAAACTCTAATACAGTGTATGGTTTGGTTACTACCGTACCCTTCTCATTTGCGCGAATTATCCATTTGTGAAGTAGTTTTCCTACATTGGCTACTGTACGTAGAGCCTTATTGAATTGTGAAAAGCGTGATAGATCGATGAACATGTTACACTGCTCTGATTCAGGTATTGGTATGTTTGGCACTGCAATGAGTTCCTCGTGACTGTCAACTTCTTTGCAATGAATTTTGTCAATTATTCTTAATGATGTCGCCTTATAACAGTCAGCTAGCCATGTTGGACCTTTCGCCCACATGTGATCATGAATTTGATTGGAAGATAATCCTCTTGTGCCTGCGTCAGCTGGGTTCAAAGAGGTTGGCACGTGAAAGAATTGTACGGTGGTAGAGTTATTCTCCAAGGATGCTTTGATCTTCATGATCCGATCTCTTTGGCTTGACACAAAAAGTGGTAGTTTTCTGCTTGGTTTCAACCAGCACAGCGCTATTTCGCTATCCGTTGCTATTGCAATGTGTTTAATACTGCAACGACTCGCTTGGAGTATTGACATTGCTAAGCGAATAGCGATTAAAGTTCCCAGAAGTTCCAGCCTTGGAATCGTTTGCTGGCACTTTTTTTGGCGCCAGCTTGGTTTTTCCATTGACAAGTTCGCTTACGATAGTATTCTTGTAGGTGACATAGGCACAAGTTGCAATGGCAACTTTGCTAGCGTCAGCAAAGACCCAGAGCCATGAGTCTGTGAGCATCGTGTTGTCGTTTATCAGAGCTCTGGGTATACGGATATCTTAGCGTTGTTGACTGATGTGCACGCAGTTTTCCATTTTTTGAATAATTCTAATGGTATGCGGTCATCCCATCGCGGGCAGTAGTGAAGATATCTCTCATCAGTGATTTGAGATTAATTAATAGTGGTGCGATGATACCGAGAGGGTCGTACACGGAATTTATCTGGCTGACTATATCCCTTTTTGTCAACATAACTTTATTTTGAAAGTTGGTGCTTGCTGTGAATTGGTCGGTTACCGTATCGTAATCTACGCCAAGAAGTTTAATTTTTCCCGAGTTGGAACGGTCGGCTGGGGCAATGACCCGATTCGCAGTTTCTGAGTTTGAGATGTAATCTCGTAGGTTCATTCCTATATTTTCGAATAAGCTTTTTGATTCTCTGTACTTTTCTAGGATTTCACCCTCTGTTTCTGCTCGAAGCAGTATATTGTCCACGTATAGATTATTTAGATTAGATTAGATTTTTTTTATAGATTCTCGCTTATCTCGTGAGCAAGGTCTGTTCCCGTTGACCTTAAGTATGCCAGAAGGGCCATATTCAAGATACTTGGTGATGCGGTGACTCCAAATGGCAAGCGGTTGAAGCGGTACTCCATTATGTTTGACCTCGTCGGCGGTCTTCTGGTGTTCTTTACCCATAGGAAGCGGCAGAGGTCTTTGTGCGTATCTTGCAGTCTTATCTGTGTGAATGCCGCCTCAATATCGCAAAGTAAGATATATTTGCTGAAGCGGCTCGAGATGAGAATATCATGGATTTTAGTTATAAAGGACTCTCCTTTATGGATTACATCGTTCAGTGACAACTGTCCCTTTCGTTTGGAAGATGCGTCGAAGACGATCCTTAATGGTTTGGGTTTATGAGGTCTCCATACCCCTGAATGTGGCATGTAGTATGTCGCCACAGAGTCTTGAGTTTCGTCAAACACGCGTTCGATGATTCTTTGATCTTCGTAGTCTTTCAGAATATTTGAGTACCATCGGGCCTGGTCTGGATTGTTTTCCAGCTGATTTCGCAGTGATGACTACCTTTTTATAGCGACCGTATAGTTATTTTCTAGTTCTGATACACTGGTCTTCAACGGAAATGGAGCGGTAACATGGCCGTTATCGAAGGATATCGACGTCGTATATTCTTCGAAATATGTCTGAACTTTGTTGTTCGTGCGACAATCGTCGGAAGATATCCCTAGTCCTTCAAGTTCGAACAGTTTTTCTAGTGCTTGGTTTTCCGAAGTTTCATGTATGGCTGTCAGCCCAAATGAAAGCGGTTGAGGTTCTATTGGCACGTCTAGCCTTCCGCGACCGTAAATTGCAGGAGCAAATACTGTTTTTGCGATTCGGAGTCCTGAAGGGGTTTCTCTTGACAATCCGTCCTCCATTACAAGATCATAGTAGCGATCCAATCCTACTAATATTTGTGGTACCTGTCCTTCTCCTTGTAGTTTGGGATTTGCAAAGCATATTTGATGCTGTTCCAGAAAATTAGCATCTAATTGCGTTAATTTGACCGAAGGAAAACTTCCTGTAATGATCGGTTTGGTTTGCACGGTGAAATTAATTTCTTTACCGTACAAGAATCTAGATTACGGAAAATACAGTGCCGACTTACCGTAGCCCAAAATTGCGTAAGCGGTGTGTTGTGCAATCACGACACGCCCTGTTCCGCGGGATTTTCGCGCGGTGTGCAAGGAACATGCTTTGGGATAATTCGTTAGCTGATTAAAGATAAGAAATAGTGCGAAATTGTCTAGATGTTTAGTATAAAACCAAGTATCTTAAGGTTACCGTCGATGAACCACAGAATTTCTTGTGTAAAATCAGGCAAACGTTTTTCCTAGTCCTCCTTTAACGCGGTTTCTTCCTCTTGGAGTTGTGGTTATCGTAACATCTCTGTTCTATTAATCGTAGCACAGTTGAACGGTTGTTTGTTTGTTGGTATCATGCCATGCCGAAAAAGGTTAAACTAGATAAATGAAGGAAGACTAATTACCGGAATGTAAATCAAAACCATATTTTTGTCTCATTCACTGTGTTTTATGTTTTCTTTATCTTCAAGGTTTTTACATTATGCTACGGAGTTCTCATGAACAAAGCGTAAGCGCTTTACAACGCTAAAAGAAGGAAAACGTGATGGTAATACCGCATTTTAACAGCAAAATGTGGTCGAGTAGAAGATTTTTGCCTGCCTGAATAATTCCGCTCGAGTATCTACACAGATTTGCGTATAGTATAGAGAGGTAGCGCAGAGGTAGAGATCTCCAAATGGCGGCACCTTGGACGCTGCTGTATGCTGACGACGTCATGCTTGCATGTGAAGACAAAACCGAACTCGAGCGACAGGCACAGGCGTGGTGCGATCGTTTGGCATTGTTCGGTCTCAAGCTAAACGTCAAAAAGACGGAATACTTGACGACGGATGTGAATGAGCACGGATCTATTAAGATCGATGGTACTGAGCTCTCACGAGTGACATCTTTCAAGTATCTTGGGTCAACAGTCACGTCCGATGGCAGCTTAAAGATGGAGGTGAATGCGCGTGTGAGTGCAGCCTGGTCCAAATTGCGCTCGCTGACTGGGGTGCTTTGCGACAGGACAATACCTGAGCACCTCAAATCGAAGGTTTATAGAACAGTAGTCCGCCCAGTAGCGACGTACGGTGCTGAGTGCTGGCCCGTGACGAAGGAAGTTGAAAGCCGCCTCAGTGTAATGGAGACGAAGATGCTACGGTGGACGGCTGGAGTTACGCGTTTGGACCGCGTTCGTAACGACACCATACGACAGAGGTTCGGTGTCGCCCCGATATCCGAGAAGCTGCGCGAAGCTCGTCTTCGATGGTACGGCCACGTCCTTCGCGCTAACGACGACACCGTGTGTAAGATTGGCCTGAATCTTGTGGTCCCTGGAAAGCGGCCCAGAGGACGCCCGAAGCAACGTTGGCTAGATACGTTGCGCTTGGACTTAGAGATGGCTGGTGTGCACCCTGATCAAGCATTTGATCGGGAGAATTGGCGTCACCACACCAGAAGAGCGGACCCCGCCACCAAGCGGGACAGACGCTAATGAAAATGATGATGATGATAGAGAGGTAGCGCAGCTGTGGTCCAAGAGCTACCTTACGTAAGAAAATGAGGCATTGCATTGCCCTCAGAAAAGGTAAAACAGTGAATTTGCCTGCAGCTTGATGGAGATCTTATCGTTAGATTAACATTCAGTTTCAAGAGCACCAAGTAGAAGTACAAGGCGCGGAGCACGCCGACGTGGTGAAATACTGGCGAATTTAGTGCACATTTATATCTAAGGCAGACCTAGCAAATGAATTTACACCCTGGAATAGTTACCACTCTCCGAATTCCATATTGGAACACCTCTTACGATGCAATGAAACGAAGACGTGAGCAAATACTTGTAGCATATAGAAGTATAAAAAGTAAAAGACAGCATTACTCCATCCCTCTTGGGATCCGCCACGCACTGTACTTCTACGTATTACGTGAAAACGTAATTGGCCCTACAATGACTTGCGGTGGCCAGCCGATGTACAACTTAGCGCTTTATCTTTCCAATAATATCGATCGGCATTGCTTGCTCTCCCCTCCCCCCTGCTGTGAAGTCATTCCGTCGCGATCATTCGAGCCCTTAAGCACATTGGACGCCGTGTTCGACACGTCTTCTGAACCCATACGCAAATTGGACGACGTGTTCGGAACGTTTTCTGAACCCCTCCGCACAGTAGACGCCGGGTTCGGCACGTCTTCTGAATCCCTACGCACATTGGACGACGTGTTCGGCTCGTCTTCTGAACCCCTACGCACATTGGACTCCGTCGACCCTGCCAGCATTTCTGTAGATTCCGAATATTTCATTAAGATTGAGCGGAGATACTTCAATTTGAATGTAACGGCTTAAATCCGACAGCCTTCGATCAAACTAATAGAACAACAACCTTGAAGTGGACGCGATTCCTTAAGAAAATGTAGATTCTAGGAGGGCTGCATGAACAACACCGACTACGTGACACATAAACTCAGTAAGGAACTGAATTTCACAACCCGGTTCGTAGGAGCAGTTCCAAAATGCATTTGCTTCGCATCCACTGTCTCCCGATTTCGTAAGAGTTGTTGTAGAGTGCTTTCCCTAAGCGTTCACCGTGAAACAGGGCGCGTCGTGATTGTACAACACACCGCTTACGCAATTTTGGGTTACGGTAAGTCGGTACTGCATTTTCCGTAATCTAGATTTTTGTGATTGCTGCATTCGCCTCACATCATTTGCTGTTCGGTTGTTCAATCTGTTATCGATCCGCTGTCGGTTTACAGATTTTGCTGATAGTTCTCATTTCTCGCTGGTCTTGGGGGCTCGTGCGGTCGAAAACCGTTGCTGGCAGGTTGGTTTGCGAAGCACAACTTAAATGGTGCTTCTGACTGCAATTCGAGCAGTTCGCTTTTTTGCACTGATTGCTGGAGTGATTGCTGGCGAAACATTTCCAACAGAGCCGCTTTTGTTTTGCGATTAGGCTATCTGGTATAGACCTGCATGTAGCGGAAACATCATTTGAGCGACTACAAAAGACGCAGGCTTGATCCGATATTTGCGGTTTTTCCTTGGGACGATCGTTAGTGAGTCCCCAATTTGTTTCTACAAATAGTTTTGACGAGATTTCTTTTTCTAGTAGTTTCATGTGCTCATTGATAGTCATGTTCTTGTTCTTCTGGTACACTGCAAGAACGTCTTTTACTAGAGCGTAGGAAAACTTTGTGATTATAGTTTCCGTCCACATTGGATCACTGCTTGTCCTTATGTCATAGTCAGTTCATACCATTTGATTGACGAGTGAGTTTATGGAGTCAAGGCAGTCGTCGCAGCTTTTTGCATTGTTTGCTGCTCCTTTCAGATCGAAAAGTTTTCGTACGATCTTTGATCTGTTCGCAGGTTGATTGCCGAACTTATCTTTTAGCGTGTCAATTATCCAGTCATAGTTCTTTGCTATGGGCTGTATTCCTTTTATCACCTTTTCGGCATTTCCCTTTAGGCTATCCTTCAGGAGGACGGTCCCAATTATTTGACACCGGCGGCTGCCGCGACGCAACCGCGCAGCGCAATGACTCAGCTGTTTCGTGCGCGCGATCCACCGACACTCGAGTACTCTGACCCGTGAATTGAACATTGGGCTAAACCTCACTCTACATTGATGGAAATTACAATGCGTGGATTACACGAAAACATTACGCATCTCTACCACGGTTGTCAGAGTGATGGCTACCGCCCTTGCTTGCTGGCTAACTGGTCGATAACTGAAGTACGAGATTTCAGTCCAGAAGAGCTCAAACCAGCAGTATATTGTATTGGGAAAATAGCTGTAGTCCAGCTCAGATAACCAGCGACTTTGGGTCCATGATCAACTAATCGCCTTTTCGAAGGGATTGTTCGTAATTGTTAAGCATGAGCAACCGTCGACTACTCATGAAATCGAATACTACAACAATCACACCAGAAACCTATACCCATATTTGTACTAATGAGAGAAGGACACACCAGGTCGCAGTGACACTTGGAGGTAATATGTACAGTGATTTTACGAAGGGGCGAGAGCGAAACTCACCCAGGCAAACTTAGTCATCTATCGCTCTGAGGGCGGTGAATTCGTACCTGATTTTTCTGAGAAAAGTAAAGCACAGATTTTTTGGTTAACTGACCACAGCAAGTCTGTATAGTAATCTGAATACGCATCCATTACCGCCTCACAATAGTCTGTGGAAGTACATTTCGTAATACTTTTTCCCAAACTTTGTTTCAGGAAGGAAATAGACATCCATAATGTTCAAAGCTGCATCCGCTGACACGCATCACCTCAAAGTGCCGTGGCCACCCGTTCTCCTTTTCTTGAATGAGCGTTAGATTGTAGTCTACTTGGAACCAATTGAGTGTAATTGTTGAGTGGAGTTATTCTCATTGCGGCAGATTCAACAGTCTTGAAGCAGCAGTGCTAAAAGAGCGCGCAGCGCAGCAAGCGCAACGCCGCAATGTGCCGCACGCGAAGTCGCGGCGCGGCAGCCGCCGGTGCCGAATAATGGCGATCCAGGAGGACTATCTTCTCGATGGTACACTCAGGTCATTGCTTGCGTGCACAAGAGATTCGTAGATTGCCCAATATTTTGGGAACTCCTCTGGTGTTCCATAGAATTTAGGAAGACTGATGTGCGGTGGCTTTATCGGTCGGGTTTTCTGAGAGGCTTTGTTTGGATCGTTTTCGATGATATCTGTGGAGCAGGGGATACCGTTCGAGTTTTGCGTAGACTTGCCTTCAAAATTCTCCATGGAAGTATTGATTTTTAACTTTCTTTGGGCTTTTGCCAAATTAATTTTTACTTCTATCAGTTGGCCCTCAAGGACGTGTATGAAAAGCTCTGCTTTGGCTAATAGTGTCGGATATTCCGACTCCTTCTCTATTTCGTGAACCTCCGACAGAAGATCTTTTTGTTCTGTTTTTGACTTGGTGTTCTCAAGGACGCTCTGCATTTTGTCAATTTTGATTTGGAGACTTCAATATTTTCCTTTATCAAGCGTATGGCCGTTGTTATTAAAGAGACGTTTGCTGCTGATTTCTCATGCAGTTCCTCTTCGTTTTCTGGATAATCAATGTTTTCTGCGTAGCATTGATATTTTTGTAATAATGTGTTTAGCGCTGATGTGCTGGCAAAAATAGGTTTCTTGTGAAAGTGAAGTGACGTGCTCTCCCTAGAATTTGGGAGGTATATCTAGATTTTTTGCTGCTTTTGAGCGGTGGTTCGCGAGAAGATCTCTTTTCGCGATTTTTGGGCTAACTAAGTCCCAAGGACAGCAATATTTGCCGACCCCAAAGGTTTTTGGGCTAACTGATTCCCAAGGACAGCGATGATTGCTGACCCCAAAGAAAAATCGACTAAATCTTTTAGCCGATGCACCAAAATGTGTTAGACGAAGGTTTGCCCTTATGCACGGTGAGCGACGTTGCTAGTTGAACGTTTTATTGAACACCGGGGCCACGGAGGCCGACCCATGGCAGGCCTTCCCCCTGGTCCCGCCCCTGTAACAGGGAGGGCCAGGAGGTTCTGGCGTTTGCCGGAACAAAGGCAAAGATCATCCCACGGAAGAGGAATAAGGTTGGACGAGTACTAATTGCTACACTACATTTCTGCTTTTGCACTCCACACAATTTGTTCTAGGCATGCATGTAGAATATTTCTCGCTGTTAGTGCAAGAGTCCTACTTGATAAAGATAGTCCTACATGCATGTCAGGCTCTAGACTTTCATCACACACCTTTCGAGGACATCAAAAGCTAATAATGTGAGCGCAAAAACACTGAAATTAAACTCATAATAGGAAAAGTATGCGCATCACCAATAACACCGGTGTCTCGATCATATCAGCGATAAAACCATCGAATGGCGTTTTTCAAAGGTTTGTTACCTTAGGCAGTAATTAAGAGTGCACAAATGAACCAGTATTTATTGAAACGATTCATTTTCTATTTTCACGTCAAACTGGACACTCTTCTAGGCTAGCCCAAAACTTTTGAAATCAAGGCGAACTCTTCCAAATCGAAATGACCTTCAGGCAGGTTAAACTACAGACTCAACTAGATTGTTAGAATAGTTTTTGTTCAAGGAAAATTTGGTATAACATTCTTTGAATTTTTTTTTAGTGTACCCGCCTTAAGTGCGATAATTTTATAAAATTTTATTCTTAGGGAAAAAATAATAAATTAAAATTTATCTTAAAGCACAGCAAAGAAGGAAGCCTATAAAGCATAAGCATATAGCTCATTAAAAGATCGTATCGCGATTGCACTGAAAAAGTTCGCCGCAACTTTTATTTAGTTGATAGTGTAAATGCTAACCCCATGAACCACTAGAGTGAAGATATGTGTTCTTTACAGTTGTTTTTGGGCGCAAATAGGGTCCGAGGGGGGGGGGTCACCACAGCGTGGCGTGGTGGGCCGGCGTGGCGAGTAGCAATATACAGCGAATGTAAATGCAGTCTTATCTCTTCGTTCCGATTATAGATCCGCGTCTTATGTGCTTCCTAATTGGACAAGGGAGGGAACTCCAGGATTTAGGCGATTCTAACACGGATGCGTCACTTAAGCCACACCCTGGAGTCCCTTCCCCTGCCTAAATCTGTGCTCTCCTCCGCGTCAGCGGTTATTCCTTCGACTAATAACTTACTAGGTGTACCTATCTCTCACCAGCCGCAGACGTCGAAATTGCGTAGAATTCCGAGAAGGGGTCCAGCAGGAGGGGGACCAGTAAAGAGGGGATCAGCAAAGGGGACCACTAGAGGGGAGGGGAACAAGGGGGACCAGTATTTTCCCTCAATATCGTCTGGTGTGAGTCGGGTTTCTGCACACGGGTCACAGAAGTCGTGGGACGTATGTCGGGGTGCACAAGTGTCATAGACGTCGTGGCAACGCGGCTTCGAGCGCAGAACCAGGCTAGGGAAGGGACTCCAGGGTGTGTGCCATCAAAGCTGCTCGTGTGGAAACTGCTTTCGTCGCCCAGAGGGAGTCCACGTCTGGGTTCTGCTGTTTCTGTTTCTGTTTCTTTGTTGGAGTTTAGCAAAGGCCTTTTCTCCGTTAAATCGCATTGAAATTAAATTTACGCGACATTTTCGAAATTCCCAGGAAAACTTAGCTCTTAATTAATGTAAATTGTATTTCAAAAAGCTCTTCGTAGAGGCTTGCAGTATCATTTCAGAAAACAAGGAAACACTACTTATTTGAGTCAGTTTCTCCTCCGCCGTACCGTATTTTTCTGCTTCAAGGCCGCTTTCATATTTTGACTTCTCCGTATCAATTTTTCGCAATTCTTCACCGTTCTCTTCACGTTTCCAGTTTTCTTTACAGTATTCTCCAAGTTCTCTCTTCGTAAAACCTCGGCATTATTTAGATGTTTCGATTACTTCTGTGCCGAACGAGGTTGTTAGGTGGATCAGTATTTATTGAGCGGCCTAACGTTTCGACCCGTTCGTCGTCTTCGGAGGCCTAAAAGTGGCTTGAGGATTCGGATGTTGCTATCTATCCGACCAAACGCCTCATCGACTCTAGCCTTTCGGATATCGTCTTGAGGCATAGCAAGAAATCCCGAACCCATGAACGATAAACTCACCCGCTGATCCACCGCTTGTGCGGAGCGACGCCGCTGCCGCAGTTAGTCGACAGATGGTGACTGAGACTCACTATACTGTTTTTTGTTTTTCTTTAAAGTTTTATTTTGTGTTACTTGCTCTGCAAGAAGTCGAAAAGGACCTAGAAAACGCGAATAAACCGGGTGAGAAGGACAGAAAAGCGAAAAAAGGTGAAAAAGCGAAGGGAACGTAAGGATTAGGCTCCCACTCCCTTCCCAAACACTCAAAGGCGACGTCGGCGACGGGCGACGGAAGTATAACACCCCCCGTGGAGCTCTCGGCGATGAGTCGCCGAAGTATACCATAGGCCATACCCGTAGTACCACTATGCTCTTATTGCATTAATGAATCCTGTATATGGATAAGAGGCTATCATCTGCATCTCCTACTATATAAAATCCGCTAATGTCACGTGTCCGTCACGGGGAGGGGGGACTGAAGCCAGGAGATGCCTACTACAATGCGGTTTACGGCAGTCGGGCTTTCTTTGAGCTTAACCCTGGGCGATTGCTGGCGAACTATATCCTTGGCAGCGGATCGTCCAAGCTTAAAATATATTTAGCAGGCAACGCATCAGGGTATGAATGGGGACTAAGTAGGGAGCGTAGGGAATCAGAAAACGTGCTGAAGACGTCGCCCAATCTGAGCAGGGATTCAGAAGACGTGCCGCAGACGTTAAACTTGCCTAGGGATTCCGAGTAAAGGGGACCAGTAAGAAGGGAACTAGTTAAGAGGGGATCAGCAAAGGGGACCACTAGAGGGAGAGGGGGATAAGGGGACCACTATTTCCCCACCAATGTGCGTCGGTTTTCTGGTGGCGATGTCCGTTCCTCCACGTGGTGCCACTGGAAACTACTCGCTCTGCGAGTTAAGCCGAACACGGACATCGACCGCTGATCTGCACTTTGAAGATCGCCCCTCCGAGGCTGAAGCAGGTTGAGCGATGCGGTGCAGCTAGAATCAAGTGGTAGCGAATGAGAGAGAAGGAAGCAGCTGTGATTTCTCGCGTGCGGTTACCGACAGTCACGACTGTCGACGAAACTTGGAGGAAGGCGACCGACGCGATTCGTCAAGCTGCACAGTCAGAACTCGGCATTACGAAACCTGGGCGACGGAAGGTTGACAAGCAGACATGGCTGTGGATAAACGACGTGAAAGCAAAAGTGCGAGAGAAGAAGTCGCTCTATCACGTGTTTCTCGGCGAAAAGACGGCCGATAATTGGCGGAAGTACCAAAAAGCGAAAAAAGCTGCAAAGAAGGCCGTGGCTGTTGTGAAAGCCACTCATCATGGAGATGTCAACGAGAAGCTCGAGTCACGCGATGACGAGCGGTATCTGTACCGGCTTGCTAAGAATCGCCATCGGCAGACCGAGGACATCGAGAAGTTCTTCAGCATCAATGATGAGAACGGCCATCTTACGGACCGCAAGAAGGCATTGAAGCGATGGCGCGATTACTTTGAGGAAATCTCTACGGTAGAATTTCCTCATCCAGCCATCCCTTCAACGGCTCCAACCCACGGCCCCGTGCAGAAAATCACCGTGGAGGAGATTGAAGCGGCTTTGAAGAAGATGGAGCCAGGCAAAGCGACTGGGCCCGATGACATGGCAGCTGATTTGTGGAAGTCCAAGTACTGGCACCCTGCTGAGTGGTTGGCGAAGTTCTTTAATCAGGTTGTGGCGGAGAAGAAGGTGCCTGAGTGTTGGCGCCAAAGTACGACGATCCCGATTTGGAAGAAGAAGGGCAGTCCTGCAGACTGCTCCAATTACCGTCTGATTCGCTTGCTTTCGCATAGCATGAAGATATTTGAGCGAATTGTCCATGGACTAATTCGGGACATCGTCCAGCTTTCCAGCAATCAATGCGGCTTCGTGGCTGGCTGTGGCACCGTTGATGTCATTCACGCTGCCCGCCTCCTGATAGAGAAGCATCGCGAGAAACAGAAGGCAGTGCATACCGCCTTCCTCGACTTGGAGAAGGCCTTTGACCGCGTACCGCGTGAAGTGATATGGTACGCCTTGCGACATCATGGAGTTCCCAAAGAGCTCATAGAGTGGGTGCGAATTCTCTACTTTTGTCCAAAGAGTCGAGTTCAAGCTGCAGCTGGAACCTCGATGGAGTTCCCCATCTCTGTCGGGGTACACCAGGGTTCTGTGCTTTCCCCACTCCTTTTTGTTGTCGTGATGGACGCCATTACACGAGATCTTCAGAAGCCTGCCCCCTGGACACTGCTTTATGCTGATGACGTGATGCTCGCTAGCGAAGACAAAGGAGAACTCGAGCGAGAGTTGCAAGCTTGGTGTGATCGCTTGGAGCGGTTTGTACTCAGATTGAACGTGAAGAAGACCGAGTATTTTACGACGGACGTTACCGAGTCCAGCTCCATCAAGGTTAACGGCATCGAGCTTCCACGCACTGCGGTCTTTAAGTACCTGGGATCAGCAGTCGCGTCTGACGGCAAACTGATTGTCGAAGTGAATTCACGCGTGAGTGCAGCTCGGTCCAAGTGGCGCTCGTTGACTGGCGTGCTCTGCGACAAGAAGATACCAGAGGGTTTCAAGTCAGAGATCTACAGGGCAGTCATCCGGCAAGTAGCGATGTACGGCGCTGAGTGTTGGCCTGCGACCAAGGAAGTTGAAACGCGCCTAAGCGTCATGGAGACGAAGATGCTGCGCTGGACGGCTGGAGTCACGCGCATGGACCGCATCCGAAACGAAGCTATTCGGCAGAAGTTCGTTGTCGCGCCGATAGCGGACAAGATGCGCGAAGCTCGCTTACGATGGTACAGCCACGTTCTGCGTGGAAAGGAAGATAGCGTCCGCAAGATAGGCCTCAACTTCGAGGTAATAGGAAAGCGGCCTAGAGGGCGCCCGAAGCAGCGCTGGGCTGATACGTTACATACGGACTTGAAAGCGGCTGGTGTCCACCCTGATGTAGCGCTGGATCGGGAAAGGTGGCGTCATGACACCAGAATAGCGGACCCCGCTACGAAGCGGGACAGACGCTGAAGAAGAAGATGAAGTGCGTCGGTTTTCTGAAGCCGGGCCATAGAAGTCGTGACAAGTGTGTCGGGGTACAGAAGTGTCAGAAGTGTCATAGACGTCGCGGTCACGTGGTGACATGTGAGTCGGGACCCAGTGTCGCATGTGCGTAGTTGACTCTCGCTCTTTGCCAGCACATACGGTAAGGCCCCTGTTATACTCCCGCGGGAGCTTCCGCGGGACGTCCGCGGACGGTCGTCGTCGTCCCGGGGCGGCGGGGGTCGAGCGTTCTATCCCCTCATCCCCCTGGCCCGCCCACCCCCAACCCCCTGCAATTGCTCGAGAGTCTAGTGGCTGCCTTACGAGATAGTGGAGACGCAGACATTTGCCAGGCCTCTGTTTAAAGGGCGGGGGATAGAACGCCACTCCGCCCGGGGCGGCTAGCGTCGCATCGGAGCGCGTTTCCCGCGCCGAACTCCGCGGGACGACAGCACGACGGCTGCCCTCCCGCGGGCGGGAAGTATAAGGGCCTCTACAGAGTCTCGCGGCAGCACCCCGAGAACTCGTCCATATCGCTCCCGCCGCAGCGGCACCCACATGCCACTGTGATGAAGCCATAACATCGAACCTTCTCCGTAATTACTCACGGTTTGCTTAGTCTTTAATAGCTTGCGGGTTGAAAAGGAATGTGTTCCTAGCAACCATCAAAAAAGCCAGTTAAAAAGTGGTAAGGTAGTAGTAATTGATGCCCACGCCCTATTTCATGCTCAGAGTGGTTTTCTTGAGACATATCTCTCATATATTTTATTCTCTGAAGGCAGGAGTGTATTTTACTCCAGGCGCGTGGTAGCATAGATGGAGGAGGCGTCGGCTGCCGCGCGCACCCCTATCCAAGGTTGGCGTTTCCGCTCGCCTGGGTCACCGGGCATCTCCCCACTCCCCGCGACCGCAGTCTCGGCGCACGAGCCCTGTTTTGTCTCGCGTCTGGTGACTCGCCACACCCCGGAGTCCATTTCCTAGTACAATCTGTGCAGGAGAGCACAGAAAAGGCCGGACTCTTCCGTCTGGAGTCTAACCTACCACGCTCGGAACGTCTACGGGCAAAGGTCAACCAAAGCAGCGGGATGGCGAGAGCGCAGAGAAATAGACACTCCTGCTGCGCTACGAGCGAGCGAGCTGACTCAGCGCCCGGATGAGAGAGCACGCTCGTCGTCTGCGTCTCCAGGGCTCGCCGATTGCTGCGGACTTGCTGTAGATGGATACTGAATTTCAAGAAGGCCATGTTCCAAAAGAGTAGGACTTCCTGCAATTCAGAATCGAGATGCACCGAAACCGCTACTTTCTACGGGAATAAATATGATGATTCCAAGAAATGAGGGCGTAGAAGCGGTCGATCCTCAGACCTTCTTTATTGTCCGTCTCGCTCCAGCAAAGCATTAGTGCTTATGGACAGATCAGTACTGTAGGTTTATTAGGGAGACACACTTCAGTGTCTTTATAACCTCTCATTTTCTCTAGTCTTATTATAGCCTGCCACAGCGGGTTGCGTTGGAGTCCCTGCTCCTTCGACTGATAAAAGGAATTCACTTAACAAGGAGCGGGAGAGGCACCGTTTCGCAAGGGAAAACACTTCCTCCCCCTCAAGTCAAAAACTGACACCGAGGACGCACTTTGTGTTAGTTGATCCTTGAAGCGTGAAGTTTCTTGAGGCCATGTGTCGTGGAATAACGGCAAAAAACTCCAATCATGCACGTAGAGCAAGCAAAATAGCAAAGCGTCAAGTTGCGCAGAATTTCACATGTGGCCATAAACACTGTTGTGTTCAACCCAGAACACGGCACCTCCCAAGCCCAATAAACGGAAGAGGCATCCGTCCCACGTAATGGCAATTCTTGTTGTTGACTAACATGCCATTGTCTCTACGCGATATTTTCCACCCAACCTGTGGCAGAAAAGGTCGAAATCTGAGCTCGTCGATGTTGCTGATATGCCAGCTCCTCCAGCAGACGTTCCTCCATTGAGAAATGAGTGCTAATGAAGCGCACTGGTCGACTCACCCAACCTCGGTCCCAGTAGGGTGCTCTAGAACCGACGTGCTCCGCTGTCTGCACTCTAGCGCGGGCAAGAAGAGATGTAGGGGCTATGCGAGGAGAATCTCTAGTACGGAGAGCGCCGACGGCGCGACGAATTGGCGAAAGCATGAGTCGTGGTTGTCCTTTGCCCTGTAACCCGCTCGGAACCGCGCTCGCGGGAACGACTGGCCCGCTCGGCTGGTTGATCCGTGTCTTTAGACGGATTTTTATAGTACTGTATTAAGGATCCCTTGGTATTGTTTTGTTGATGTTGCTGTGTTATCCTCCTCTGGATTATAGCGCGAATTGTTGTTACTTATTGCAGTTACCTTGAGTTACTATCTTCCAGGGAGTTTGTAGTATTACCACCACGTAGAAATTGTTTTAAAGAATGAGAAACAAGCACGTGTTATATCCGCGTTCCCTCAGGGTTTAGTGCACCGAGGTTGCGTGTAGCGGCACCTGAGGGAGCCGGATATAACCTTTCCCGTTCCTATCAATTTACTTTATCTTTCAATTACATAACGAGACAGATGCGTAATATACAGTTTATTAATTATGCAGAATGCGACATAGACGGGGAATGGGAAAAGGAAGGGCCGAGCCCCAAGTCAGAGGAAGCTAAGAAGAGAAGTCAAGAAGAAGAAGTCAAGAAGACCACGTGGCCAGGGCGGTGGTGTAGTGTCTCTTTGCCCTGTTCCGTGGGCGGTGTTTTCCTATCCGGCCTCGCGCGGGTGGTCCGATAACGGCGCTATGTGACAACAGAGGGGTTAGCAAAATTCAACGAATCACCTAGGATGCGACTCAGCACATCCTAGGTGATTCGTTGAAAGGAAATAATTCCCGGAAACAACGAGGAAAATAAAAAAATACGGCACTATTGTACTTTACGGACTCCAGAGGACGGGGAGAGGTCGAAATAAAAATTTTCGCCCAAACCTCGCCCAGGGGGTTATTTGGGGTGCTGATCACGAATCTGACATCCGTTTTTGAAATTTCGGCCGATTACGGTAGGTTACGGTAGGTACCGGTGACTAAGGCTGTCGAGGTCATAATGACCAATTTCGCCCAAACTTCGCCTATGGGGGTTATTTGGGGTGCTGATCACGAATCTGACATCCGTTTTTCGTTTTACGCTGAAGTTTGGGCGCAATCGGTGACCATTACCTTACTCACCGGTACCTATCGTAACCTACCGTACTCCAGCGTAAAACGAAAAACGGATGTCAGATTCGTGATCAGCACCCCAAATAACCCTCCTGGGCGAAGTTTGGGCGAAAAAATTTTTTTCGACCTTTCCTCGTCCTCTGGAGTCCGTAAAGTACAATAGTGCCAAAAATACCTACGTCACTTTACCGGAAACTTCGGCGGGCAATTTAAAGGACGTGCTCCTACTATTGGATGTGAGTCCTGTAGCGAAGATGATATTGCACGAGGAGAGAGAACGTAGGCGTGGAGTGCGCGAGACGGCGCGACGAAAAACCTATCCAAGCGGAGGTTGCACGGCCGCGGTGTTTTTAGGTTTTTTTGTTTAGAGGTTCTTTTTACTTGTGTATGATGTGGGAGGGAGGGAGGAGGGGGAGGCGCGCCGAGGGGGGTTGGAGCGAGGGGGGGGGGTGGATTCGGGAGGAAGGGGAGGCGCGCCAAGGGGGATGGAAGCGAGGGGGGATTCAGATTTGGGCAAAGGAAGGGACTCCGGGGTGTAGGCAATGTAAACACGGATGCGTAACTCGGCCACACCCCGGAGTCCCTTCCCTTGCCCAAATCTGTGCTCTCCTCCGCGTCAGCGGAGGAGAGCACAGAACAGATACTCGGACGACCCCCCCCCCCCAAGCAACATGGAGGACCATTCCGGTTAAATGGTAAGTGGTTTTGTATTGCTTATATAAATGTCTACCTAGGCATATATATTTTTTTGAATTTTGCTAACCCCTCCGTTGTCACATAGCGCCCCGATAACAGATGGAGCTTATCGGCAATGTCTAACCCGCTTGACCTTGGACCGCTGTTGTATTCCCTACAGTATCGCGCTATACACATCACGGCTGTTGTGTCAGGCAAGGCGCAGTGAAGATCGGAAAGGATTCCATCCCTTCATCCCTTAATCCACCCTTACATATCTCACATTCCTTACACCCATTACATCCGCGACCGTTTAAAAGTCCCGGTCCCCGGGACGTTAACGTTTCCAGGATAGAGTAAATGGAGACCGGGGTAAGAGCTGAGGTGGTTTGATGTTGTCGATGTTGAGTTGTCAGCATTTGTGTCGGCTGCGGAGGTATAGATGAACGAGATTGTGGTTGAGACGATGGTTGTTGATTGAACGAGGATCGGATTTCTGGAAATAGTTTCTAGATTTCAATATTTGGAAATGGAATGGGAAGAAATTTTAATTAAATTAAATTTATTTTTGATTTTAATTTAAATTAATATTTTTTTTAAAATTTTTTTTTCAAGGGGAAGACAAGAAAAAAGACCTCGAGAAAATTGTATTTCGATTAGCAGAAAATTGAGTGTCTGGGAGGTTGTGCGTGAGTATTACTACTAGAAGCGAGTGAAAAAATAAATAAATGTATAGAATCAGGGTATCTGTTAAAATTCGCTTATTGAACGGTAGGTAATAAGGGTTGCGTATAGCATAAAGTGAAATGAATCAGTGGCTGTAGAGGAAGCAAGTGAAGGCTTATTTGAGTGTTTGAGCGCATATTCGACAACGTTCCAAAAGCAATGCGTAGATTTAACTTGTGAAGTAAGAACGTCTCTATGGTGCGTTGTCATTGGTGTAATGCATAGTTTGTTTAATGGAGTATTCTCATTTATCTTACACATCGGCGCAATTACCTATAGACTTGAGCTGGAAACATGGGGAATATTAGGCAAAAGAGACTTCTCCTGCTGTGAAGAGCTGGTATAAGGCTGAGGTGAGGAATGCAGCACCCTTTGTCGTTAGTCAACGTTCGGATCAAGGAAAACAGCTACCCAGTTCCGCGTGTTTGTCGTCATTCTTCCCCTTGGTGTAGGGATCCTGGAACAACCAAGGCGGGGTATAAGGTTGGCACTTTGAACAACAACTGGTTTGTACAAAGGCTGTTTTCCTCTTCGGTTGATTCATGAGTGAGAGTTTTGCATTTCTCGTTGTAAAGCCTATATGATGTAATTACACAGCAGAAGGAGCTTCCTTTGCTTGATGATTAAGGGAACGACGCTGTTGCTCGGTTTTATGCTCAGTGCTATATGTGATGGATAGCCAGATGTGTAGTTAGTGAGTCAGGTTACGGGGACGTGGGGCGATCCGCGTTCATTTGCTACCCTGATGCATCCTGCCAGATGCAAAATGTCGAGTAAGGGCGCGCTATAGCTAATTATTTGCATACAATGGCGAGTCAAAATTAAGGCTACGATACACTTTTACGCAATAATATCGGGCACCTGTTCGGTGAAGTGCTAATTTCAAACAGATAAACTTACAAACTATAAATGGTCGCCGTGCCTTACTGTAGATTTATTTATCTTCCTTGTATCCGTTTGGGTCGAAATGGGACGTTAGTATTAATAACCTGAGGGTGCGTTACTTCTTCTTCTTCTTCTTCTTCTTCAGCGTCCCGTGTCCCGCTTCGTAGCGGGGTCCGCTATTCTGGTGTCATGACGCCACCTCTCCCGATCCAGCGCTAGATCAGGGTGGACACCAGCAACCTTCAAGTCCAAATGTAACGTGTCAGACCAGCGCTGCTTCGGACGCCCTCTAGGCCGCTTTCCTATTACCTCGAAGTTAAGGCCTATCTTGCGGACGCTGTCTTCGCTTCCACGCAGAACGTGGCCGTACCATCGTAAGCGAGCTTCGCGTATCTTGTCCGCTATCGGCGCGACACCGAACTTCTGCCGAATAGCTTCGTTTCGGATGCGGTCCATGCGCGTGACTCCAGCCGTCCAGCGCAGCATCTTCGTCTCCATGACGCTGAGGCGCGTTTCACCCTCCTTGGTCGCAGGCTAATACTCAGCACCGTACATCGCTACCGGCCAGACAACGGTTCTATATATTTTTGACTTCAAGCGCTCTGGTATCTTCCTATCGCAGAGCACGCCAGTCAACGAGCGCCACTTGGACTAAGCTGCACTCACGCGTGAGTTCACTTCAGTCATCAGATTGCCATCAGATGCTACTGCTGATCCCAAGTACTTAAAAACCGAGGTGCGTGGGAGCTCGATGCCGTTAACCTTGATGGAGCTGGACTCAGTAACATCCGTCGTTAGATATTCGGTTTTCTTCACGTTCAATCTGAGTCCAAATCGCTCCAAATCTTTATCTTCGCAAGCGAGCATTACGTCATCAGCATAAAGCAGTGTCCAGGGGGCAGGCTTCTGAAGATCTCGTGTAATGGCGTCCATCACGACAACAAAAAGGAGTGGGGAAAGCGCAGAACCCTGGTGTACCCCGACAGAGATGGGGAACTCCATCGAGGTTCCGGCTGCAGCTTGAACTCTACTCTTTGGGCAAGAGTAGAGGATTCGCACCCACTCTATGAGCTCTTCAGGAACTCCATGATGTCGCAAGGCGTACCATATCACTTCACGCGGTACGCGGTCAAAGGCCTTCTCCAAGTCGAGGAAGGCGATATGCACTGCCTTCTGTTTCTCGCAATGCTTCTCTATCAGAAGGCGGGCTGCGTGTATGGCATCAACAGTGCCACAGCCAGCCACGAAGCCGCACTGATTGCTGGAAAGCTGGACGATGTCACGAGTTCGTCCGTCGACAACTCGCTCAAAGATTTTCATGCTGTGCGAAAGCAAACGAATTGGACGGTAGTTGGAGCAGTCCGCAGGTCTGCCCTTCTTCCAAATCGGAATCGTCGTGCTTTGGCGCCAACTCTCAGGCATCTTCTTCTCCGCTACAACCTGATTAAAGAACTTTGCCAACCACTCAGCAGGGTACCAAAACTTCGACCTCCACAGGTCTGCTGCCACGTCGTCGGGCCCAGTCGCTTTGCCTGGCCTCATCTTCTTCAAAGCCGCTTCAGTCTCCTCCACGGTGATCTTCTGCACGGGGCCGTGGGTTGGAGCCGTTGAAGGGATGGCTGGATGAGGAAATTCTACCGTAGAGATTTCCTCAAAGTAATCGCGCCATCGCTTCAATGCTTTCTTGCGGTCCATAAGAAGATGGCCGTTCTCATCATTGATGCCGAAAAACTTTTCAATGTCCTCGGTTTGCCGATGGCGATTCTTAGCAAGCCGGTACAGATACCGCTCGCCATCGCGTGACTCGAGCTTCTCGTTGACATCTCCATAATGAGTGGCTTTTGCAACAGCCACGGCCTTCTTTGCAGCTTTCTTCGCTTCTTGGTACTTCCGCCAGTTATCGGCTGTCTTTTCACCGAGAAACACGCGATAGAGCGACTTCTTCTCTCGAACCTTTGCCTTCACGTCGTTTGTCCACAACCATGCCTGCTTGTCGACCTTTCGTCGCCCAGGCTTCGTAATGCCGAGTTGCGACTGTGCAGCATGACGTATCGCATCGGTCGCCATCTTCCATGTTTCGTCGACAGTTGTGACCGTCGGTAACCGCACGCGAGAAATCACAGCTGCTTCCTTCTCTCTCATTCGCCACCACTTTATTCTTGGTGCACCGCATCGCTCGACCTGCTTCTGCCTCGGAGGGGCGATCTTTAGGGTGCAGATCAGCGGTCGATGCTGTGGCGCGATCGTCTCATACGGCACGTTCTTCGCATCTGTGACAAGACCTCAGTCGCGATCTTTCACAAGGACAAAGTCTATCTGAGTTTTGGTGCCCCCACTGTAGTATGAGATGAGGTGGGAGTCGCGTTTTCGGAAGGCGGTGTTCACTATGGTGAGGTTATGCGATTCCGCATACTCAAGAATACGCTCACCATCGGCGTTACGTGACCCGTACCCGAAACCACTATGACAGCTGTAACCGTCCTTCGTAGCACCTACGTGCCCATTAAGGTCACCAGCGACTATGATGACATCTTTCGACGGTACCTCTGCTGTCTTCTCATCAAGTAGGCTCCAAAACTCATCCTTGGCTTGCTCTGAGCAGCCGGTCTGCGGAGCATACGCAGAGAAGAAGTGATAGAGTCGCTCTTTAGCGGCGACAATGATCTTCATTAACCGATCGTCAAAGCGTTCGACGCTTATAATCGAGTCACGAAATCGTTCGGAGACGATTACACCGACACCACTGGTTGCCCTGGGACTTCCACATGGAACGGCCTTGAAGCCACGTCCTATGTCCGTTGACTTGCGGCAAGACCACCTCGTCTCCTGCACCGCACAGAAATCAACTCTTCTACGCTCCAGTGCTTCAACCAACTCGCACGAGTGGCCCGTCAACGTACCCACATTCAGCGTTGCCACGCGGGTCCTGCTTACGTTACGGGACTTTCGGACTAGCTCAGTTGCCCCCCGATACCGTCCTCGCATCAGGGACCCTCGTATACTTCTCACACTCGCCGGGCTTTGCGAGTGCGCGTCGGCTCCCGCGGACGCCGTAGCACTATCTCGATATACGTGAACTGACATGCACCATGTGATGTGACATGGGTCTTCGTAGGCCGGCCTGTCACCAGGGCCTGTCGCCTGCATTCGAGTGTCCGTGCTTAGCTTAGCTCACCAAACGAGCAGTTTCCAGTGGCACCACGAGGAGGAACGGACATCGCCAAGAACCTGAGGGTGCGTTACTGATGAGAAATTAAAAAAATTAATTTGTGTGCTTGCCTATTGTTTAGGGTATATTGATTAGGAAAGCAGGGGAACGTATTTATGAGGTGGTGCTGTGATGTTATTAAAATATTTTACCGGAGTGTGGTAGGTATTTCCGGAAAAGAATGGCAGTGGCGTGTTGTAATGAGTGCAGTAGGGTTTTCCTCTAATTAGGGGTGGCAGTAGGTGGCAGCTGGGTGTTCATCGGTGCAGAGTAGTAGGATGTTTGGGGGAAGGTTGTGCGCAAATTTTTCCCTTTTATTCTCTTAGATGTTTGTTGAAAGTTGCTGGTTTTGGTGCTTAGTTTGGTGCAGGATTTTCGAAGTAGTTCTACTTCTTTTTCTAATGCCTTGACTTTATCGGCGAGTGTTAGGGCTTTAAAGCTGCCCAGAAGGACTTCTTCCTCTGGCTTCTCTGGTTGGGAGCTCATCGTTGTAATATTAAAAGTAGGGGTTTTCCCTTTAAAAAATTAAAAACAAGAAGTGAAAGATAAACGCCACGGTTGGATACGGGTTTTTGATTGCCTTCGTTGTTGGTAGATTCGGATATTGGGATCTGACGTCCTTGGCTGATGATGATGAGGGTACTTTTGTACCTAGCTCTAAAGGTCATTACAACTGCAGGATAGAAAACGATCTATCCTTGCAGAACATGGAAGAGATATGAGGAAAACAGAGGATGGAAGTGTTTTATCAGATTTATTTCAGTATCATATTTGGTGTTTTGCCCTTCATTTTTCTTTGCGCTTTTTCAATAGGCCGGCGCTTACTTTACAGATTTGTGGCGCAATGACTTCGTACGATTCTTCTGAGTATGAGTACGTCTCTTTGCATACGTCTCTTCTGTGTTTCATAATTCTAGCGCACTTCTTTTTGTCTTTAGCTAATTCCTTTTTCTTATCCGAGAAAGGATTCAGAGTTGCTATTTTAGGTTGTTCCCTTTTCTTATCCGAGAAGGGACTCAGAGTATTCAAAAAATAATAAGGCGGCGAGTTTTCAAAACGACGACTAGCGTCAGGCAAGACTATGATATAGATCTGAAAAAATTTTCCTATTGAAATGTGAACGTCAGAGAAGGAAAAGAGGCATGAATATAAAATGTATACGGTTTCATATTTAAGAACCTCCTGTTGGGAATATGATAAAGATGAAAATGTTGTAGATAGAGAAAAAGTTACTATAATTTTTTGTTTTAAAGCGGTTTCTACCAAAACGATTAACATTACGAGAGCTAATGCAATGCTAATCTGTAAAACTAGTCAGTTTCTACAATCCTAGCAAGCAGAAGTGGGGAAAATTATTTTATTGCAATGTTTGGCCGTCGAAATGACTAGTTTCTACGGTTTAACATGCAAGAGTGGTAAACTGCAAAAGTAAACTAATTGTGACTTGATATTGCGCTACAGATTATGGAAAGTTCGAGCGGGACCTCCATGTTTTATATTACGCTACGGACTATGAAAAGTTCGTCCGGAAGCTCCGTGTTTTATCCTCGTTCCCTCAGGGTTTAGTGTAGCGAGGTTGCGTGTAGCGGCACCTGAGGGAGCCGGATATAGGCCTTTCCCGTTCCTATCAATTTACTTTATCTTTCAATTACATAACGAAACAGATGCGTAATATACAGTTTATTAATTATGCAGAATGCGACATAGGCGGGGAATGGGAAAAGGAAGGGCCGAACCCCAAGTCAGAGGAACCTAAGAAGAGAAGTCAAGAAGACCAAGTGACCAGGGCGGTGGTGTGGTGTCTCTCTGCCCTGTTCCGTGGGCGGTGTTTTCCTATCCGGCCTCGCGCGCCTGGTCCGATAACAGATGGAGTTTATCGGCAATGTCTAACCCGCTTGACCTTGGGCCGCTGTTGTACTCCCTACGATATCGCGCTATACACATCACGGCTGTTGTGTCAGGCAAGGCGCAGTGAAGATCGGAACGGATTCTATCCCTTCGTCCCTTAATCTACTCTTACATATCTCACATTCCTTACACCCATTAGACACGGGCGCATCGGGCGGTTGACATTGGGTCTACCGTAACCTTCACGCGAGCTTCTTTGTGTTTGGTGCAATCACGGAGGACGTCCGAAGATGACGTCTAAAGGAAGTGAACCTGGATGAGTCGACACGGAGCATCACCCATCACTTGTCTCCAGAATTCGACATCCTAACTGGTCTTTAGTTTGGAAGTGAACCTATAAGAGTGGAAACGAAGCATCACACATCACTTGCCTCCAGAATTCGACTTCCTAATGGTTTTTAGTTTGGAAGCGAACGTAGACGAGTTGGAACGAAACATCACACATCAATTGCCTCCAGGATTGGTCTTGATGAGTGGTTTTTAGTTTGAAAGACGACAGCAGTTTCCTTACGAGCAGCATGGATACACCACACCCTGGAGTTCCTTCCTTTGCCCAGTTCTGCGCTCTCTAGATAAGACGACGTGCACATACTTCACGAGCACACTACGTGTTGAAACACTTATGTAAAATGCTTCATATCAACGAATCTAGAGCCATTTTCTAAACCAGGCGCTATGGTAGTTAGGGGGGGGGGTCACCTTATAAGAAGTGTCCCTAACACGAAAAAAGAAACCATGTCATACTGATAGCGAAGGAAACAAACAAGCAATGCTGTGGCTCTGTTCTGTGCTCTCCTCCGCGTAAGCTGAGGAGGGCACAGATTTGGGCAGGGGAAGGGACTCCAGGGTGTGGCTCAAGTGACGCACCCGTGTCGAAATTGCCTACATCCTGGAGTTTCCTCCTCTGCCCAAAACGGAACCAAATAAAATCACGGATCTGTAATCGAACTGAGGAGATAAGACTGCATTTACATTCGCTGCATGTAGCTATTCGCCGCGGCTGCCAGCCGCGGCATGCTATGGTGACTCTACCATAGCGCCAAAAGTTTTTCATGCGGTTGTAATTTTATTGCATAGAAATCAGTATCAGATGATAGTGTGGTCTTGCTTTATGAACTGATTGGGACGATCATCAGACCAGTCGTGACTTCAGAAACTCATTGCATCGAAGCCCTGTTCTAAGGCTTGTCATCTCATTGCTTCCCTTCTGTGTCAAGGAGGCTGTCTCGACAATGCTGAGATACACTATACACCAGCGCATGTGCGTTTCAACAAATTCATTTCATCATTCATCACGCGTTTACTGCCACAAAACGAACAGGATGGCCGTTGTTCCTTGACGGTTGGCTGGCGTTCGAATCGGCCTTTGGCGTGAAACGTTGCCGGAGAACTGGTCCATGGGCAAAGTGCCAACGCGGCGCGCGGGTTTTCTGCGGCCATGTCTCGCACCCTCTCGCGCCTCACATGAATCCCGCTCGTGTCTTTAGCGTCTGCCGCTTCTCACACACAACATGTACCTCGACTTCTGGCTAACGACAGGCCTCTCACTCATGAGCGCACTGCCTACAACTCTCCCGTTGAGGCCACGTGCATGCAAGTTGGGTGCGAGACTACCAGTAGTGGAGATGATTCAAAGACGGAATGAGTACAGTCAAACAGCGACAACAGCTGAGAGACCCGGGCGACCAATAATAGATCTCATGAGTAGTGGACCGATTGATCAAATCAGCATAAACACCTGCAACAAACATTGAGGACATCTAATGTAGCCGCAGATCTTCAGAGCCCCATTACACTTCTGTTGAGGCTACAGTGAGATTAATTGAATGGGAAACTAGTGCGTAGCTTTAACACAGCGTCACTGTGCTCGCAAGGGAAGTATGATCGGCACTTCAGACCTTGCAGTTACATGCCACAAAACGGCCTAGCAGGGTGAAATTGCTAATCCAAGCAGCGTTTTGGAATCAACCCTGCTATCTCACCACATCCCTACGAGACGGGTGTGAGGTCAGTCAAGTCCAGCTGATTGCTAAATCATAGCGCACACCATCTTATAGTATTAGGATTAGGCATAAAACTTCGTCAAGGTGAAGTTGCACCACACCACATAAGGACTAATGAGCAACAACGACAAGTGGAAGTGCTCACCGAGCTCTGGAGGTTCCACCAATTTCTGAGAACCGTACGGCGCCCGCCTACTACAAGAGAATGCAAGGACTGCCTCAATGTACTTGCCGCTAGATTAGCACATTGGTAATAATTGTTTTGTTTTTATTTTTCTGCTCATGGATTATTGGTATTACCATTGTGATGTTGAAGATAAACTTTACGTGATAAGCGTGTCACTGCATACTTAAAGTTAGGAAAACCAAGCGCATACCGCACGCAAGCCTCGGGCTAAATCAATTCCCTTTTTTCTTTTGCATATCCATGAAACAGTTGTAACACAACGAATACTTGTTAAGCTGTCGATTCTATGCGACACCACCAACTCTCCCTACGGTACCGACCGTGTTCACGTTCTATACACGTGATTCTGCTGGTCGAGGAGACGGCGTATGACGGGGCACTCGCAGGGAGACGAGACGCAGAGACTCACTCTCCCTATCTGACTCACGCCGCACGCGCGTGGCGGAATGAGTCATGGACCAGTTCTCATGTAATCGGCGTGAAAATTTCGCGTTGGCGCTGGAGCACGGAAACCGGTGCTCCTGTCAGTGCTGTCTGATATTTCGATGGTTATAGGGTAAGCGACTACCATGACACATGTTTTCCTCTATTCGTCGATCCATCAGGCCATCCTGAATATGGATTCCCCTTGCATTGCTCCCTACTTCTCTTCTCGCTCGTCCTAGAGTCCGGACAGCGGAACACTCGACACCTCTGCTGCGACCGGTGCTGGGTTGGTTAACGAATGCGTTTCATTAACGCATTTTTTAAAGGTGGAAGGAGCCATTTACAACAATTTATTTGACAAAGCACGTATAGAAGGCATGCGCTAGTTCCAGATAGAGAGAGCTATGGAAGGCGATTTTGGATGAGATAAAAGGGCGATGATTTGAAAAACCTCGTCCAATAATGGTGTTAAGTGTAACTGGACAGCGAATTAATCAAGGGAACTTAAAAGGAGGAATGTCTATTGGAGAAGCTGGTTTGTCAACAACATTGAATAAATGGAATTTCAACATCTTCCCTGACTCGTGTGGGAAATATCGCTTAGAGGCAATGCACATGATAGCAACAGGAGTTGCCTTCAAAAAATGGGACCGATGTTCCCTTGCTGCGTTAGGCTGGGTTCGAGGAAGGGTTCTGCGCTCGAAGAGCGCAGAACCAGGCTAGGGAGGGGACTCCTGGGTGTGTGCGATCCAAGCTGCTGGTGTGGAAGCTCCTTTCGTCGCTCAGGGGACTTCGCGGTAGGTTTCTGCTCGAAGGGTGGCGAAGCGTATACGGCTGGAAAAATGCGCAAAAAATGCCCCAGAACTGCGTACTCGTCGAAGCCCTCGAACTCCAAGTAGTAAGCTAAAATGCAAGTATGCCACAATGCAGTAGAACCGATCCCCCGACCTCCCTCGCATGAAGCGACGCCACTTCTTCCACTGCAGCACGACCCACTTGCTCGTTGTTCCATCGCGGGCGCACAAGGCATTGATCGATTGTCAACGTGGACGCCGAGGCGCGATCTCTTAGCTAGGAGGGCGCAGACAGCAAGAGATTACGTGCTCCAGCGCCAACGCGCGCTTGACTTTAGGATTGCTAAAGGCTCGTGCACAGTTCGACAGCGCAGTGAACCACTCATGTTGTAGCATAGGCGGTTCACTGCGCTGTGCCACAGCGCGGAGCCACCGCGCGGTAAGGGGCCGTGCACACTCATCGCGCAGTGGCACCGCGCGGTGTCACTGCGCTGAGGGAATTGGAGCTCCCATTTTCACCGCGCTGTGCCGTGGTGTGGCGTGTGGCTTGCGGGATTGCGTACCATGCGCGCCTCTGCTGGCAACCTTCCAGCTACGCAGCGCTACCGCACCGCGCCGACGTGGGGGATGTGGCAAAAAATGAACCTCTCAGCGCGGTGCCACAGCGCAGTGAAACTGGAGGATTGCTAAGTGGCGCATGTAAGAGCCGCTCTTTAAAGGGCGGCGGGCGTACAGTACCGTATCATTTCTCATTGGAGCGCGCCAACTCACCGCAACTCATTACTACCACTCAAATTTACTCTTATTCAATAATTCTTCAGCTAACCCCAACCATTATTTGTTTATTCTTGTAGAGTGTCCACCATAGAAATGCTTTCGTCATTATTAGCTATGGATATTACACGTTTTATGTCCAGAGAGTCGTGGACATCCATAAAAACCTTCCATTATCCTCCCCAGTTCTTTCCTAAACCTTCGGTAGTTCCATTACTCTTATTGTATTGCAGTCTGTTCCTGATTTTCTGATTTTACATTTTTACGATTTTTTTCTGAACGTGCTCTTCTGCAGAGCTGTTTTGTCTGCGGAAAGCGTGTTCCAAATGATGAGAACGGGGACACGAACGACGTTGAGTGGGTGAGATGCTCCAATCCAAATGTATGTTTCGCATGGGCCCATCTGACATGTTCTGATATTGGTGGGGAATGTTCCATCTGTAAAAATGGTGTCTGGCAATGGGAGCCACCTAAGGAAGGGTAGACTGCTCAGTACACATCCCTTTTTTGCCGTCATCCATAGCCTTACTAAAGGATCCTTCTATTGTTTTGCTGTTGATGTTGCGTGCTATCCTACTCTGAGTTATGGCGTGAGTTATTATTACCTATATCAGTCGCCTTAAGTCACTATCCTCCAGGAAGTCCGTAGTATGACCACCGCGTAGAAATTGTTTTAAAGAATGAGCAACGTGGTCCCTCTGGACGTTTGCTAAACGTCGGAGGTAGAGGGAATCAAATTGCGATTGAGCGCGCTGTTCTCAGTGGAGCACGTCGTTTCTGACGGTGGCCTCCTCAGAACGCTGTGTCTTTTCTGCACTTCCGATATGCTTGAAGATATTCACGTTGTAGTGCGATGTTCAGAGAGGTTGTGCTCTCTGAACATCGCAGTACAACGCACTAACCTATAAGCTGTTTTTAAACTTTTCAGTTAGAACGCAAACATGAAAACTTCTGTCGGATCTCACGTTTGCCTCAAAGGTCCACTCCTTCTCAGCAACCTTTATAAAGACGTTGGCTAGACATCGGAGCTGGAGCGAAGACTTCTTAAATCAGACTTCTTTTCAAAATCTTCCAAAAAATTCCCTTAAACTACAGACACAGAAAGATGGTTCGAATTTTTTTTTTGTTGAAAACAAATTGGTATAACTTTTCTGAAATCTTTCAGTTCACCTGCTCCTATAAATAATTTTTTAATTTTTATTTTTTGAGAAAAATAGTAACTTAAAGTTTGTCTTAAAGCACAGCAAACAGGCGCATCGAAGGATGAGCTCGCGCCATGCACTTGGGAAGCTCGTCGCGATTTTTGTTTGACTGATAGTATAAATGCTGGTAACATGAAACATCTAAATAGATATTGTGCCTTCCCTGCAACTGTTCTTATTGTATCGTTTACAAGTGTGAAACTTCATGCAAGCAAAAATTTTGCTATCAGTCGAATAAAAAACCCGATGTCTTCGACGGGTGAATGGGGCAATCTTTTTTTGGAACACAAAATGGCTGCTTTCTTGCTCTTAGAGACAAGTTATGACCATTATTTTTCCTCAATTTTTTTTTAAAATATTTCAAACAATGTGTCCACTTACTGGGTAAGTGAATTAAAACTTCAAAGAAAGCTTTACTACAATTCCTTGAACAAGGAATCTTTCTAACCTTTTCAAGATTCCTTAGTTTGATGTAGGAGAAGCTCATTTCCATTTGGAACAGTTCGCTCTGATTACAAAAGTCTTAGGCTAGCATAGAAGAGTGTCCAATTTGATTTGAAAAGTGCTCAATTCGACGTGAAAATGGTAAATATTGTGGTCTACACTTGATATTTCGAAAGTGTTTAGATAATTGTATTTGGGTGTAGCGTTCTTACAAGAGCAGGAGAAAATTCTAAACAACATGTCTATATGGTTTTTCCTGCCGCGTACTGAGAAAAATGACCTCCCACATTTCTCGTATGAAAGATCAGGCGCCGTGACATATTTCGCAGATTTGATATCCTCCATGTTTTACATCTTCCTCACTGTATCCCTCAGCGGTACTCACATGTTCATAAAGGTTGCTGAGAAGGAGTGGACCTTTGAGGCAAACCCAACATTCGGCAGAAATCTTCAAGTTTGAGTGCTTAGCTGTAAAATTTATAGCTTACTGGTTAAACAGATAGAACCAGCACAACCTTTGTGAACATCGCAGACAACGTGAATAACTTTAAGCATTTCAGATGTAGAGAAAAGTTGAAATGCTTTGAGAAGGCTGCCGGCAGAAATAACGCGCTCCACTGAGAACAGCGCGCTCCAATCGCAACTTGATTCCCTCTACGGTCTCCGGGCTACTCGCCCCCGTGACGTCACAGTCTGCGCGCGAACGGAGTTTCGCACGACGTCTGGCGTCTCTCGCTGCCAACCGAATCTCTCACTCGCAGCCGGAGCCTCCATCTCTCCGTGCACTTGCGCATCCTCGTGGGTCCATGAGAATCCGTTTCACTTAGTGGCAGTAAACCATCTCCGGAGTGAGTTAATTGGTGCCAGACGTGCCCAGGAATGGTGAAACACTGACTAGCCTTTTAACAGAAATCCATGAGTCCTTGGATTTCCAAAATATGCACTTGAACTACGGTGATGATCCCAACGATGCGCCAGGCATTCTGCTTCGACGGTATCCCGTATTACCATACGGATACTGCTACGAGCATCTTAACCAGGGATAGGGGCTGGTCTATCATATTTGTCTTTAATAGAGAAGGCCTGTACTTGATGGTAGCTTTTGTATCAGACACCAGGCCCTTATTTTCTGTGCTTAACGCTAGAAATTGAGTCCTGGGCGTTTTCAGATATCCAGCGGGTTTTTTCGAAGCGTTTATGGATATGCCTGGATCATGGGAAACATATGGCACATGGCTATAGATGCAAATTGACTAGAGGGGGGGGGGGGTCAACATGTACTCAATGGTTATTTCTTCACTCCATTTAAGCTCTTTAGCTTTTCGGCCAGCTGTCCTAGATTATCTACACTGACTGTGTATGTGTCGACTCTTCGACTCATGCTACTCCACTGTCGTAAAGACGGTAGGAAAAATCCTAGGAGCGTTGGCAGTCCTATATTAAGAATATTATGAGGACATTCAGGTGTCTGGTTAGACCTCGAAGGTCCCAGAGAGGTGGAGAAAGAGCTTTCGTCCATCCTTAGACAGCTTTGGAGTGTAGTTCGAGAAGTTATCTGTTTGGAGCATTTGAGTCGTGCTCCTTCACTACACCTTAAAAATCTTCCCCTCCTATGGTTGCTCGCAAATATTTCAATGTGACCTCTTAAGCGTGTCAATGCAACCGGCCTTTGCGTGGTGTGGTCGGTACCAGTCCCTGTAGATTTCGTAATCCGTCATCGTGCATGGATACTCCCTCATCGCGGCCGTGAGCTCATGATTCACACGTGGACCAAGTATGGAGACATTCGCGCCCGCGTGCACTCTTTCGTCTGGAATCTCTCCTGCCGCGCTCGCAACCGCGGTCGCGGGGGCGAGTAGCCCCGCAACCTCCCTCTACCTCCGACGTTTAGCAAACGTCGTCCCTCTGTATGATTATCTACTTCGTACCACTACTAGAAAATGCAGATTGCTATGTTACTATTTTCGAATTGACATACAAGTTGTTTCTAGCCGTTTCTCGAATTACCTTTCATTGCGCTTTAATTCTCGGATATTATTCTAGTCTATGTATTTGTTGTATCTCCGCATTACTTATCTGTGATTGAGTGATTTATTGCAAAACCTGGTGCTGCCCAACAATGAAGCAGTGTTAAAATATGTATCGATAAATCTAGTTCTACTGATGAGCTACTACCCTACGAGGCGTAAATAGTGGCGTTCCGCCTTAGCATGTATTTCTATTTTTTTCATCTTTTTTTTCTATCTAGACCTTGCTAAGCTAACACGATTTCATTGTTATTTCCAAGGACATTGAGCAATCTCTAGTATTAAAAACTCATCACCCGAGTATATGTCCCCTCACAAACTTCTCCGCGGTCATAGGGCAGACACATTCATGTTCTGCCCTATGACCGCGGAGAAGTTTGACCGAAGAGCAGGAGAAGCAATTAGGATCCCCCGCACTGACCTGGTAGGTTGGCGCGCTCCAATGAGAAATGATACGGTACTGTACGCCCGCCGCCCTTTAAAGAGCGGCTCTTACATGCGTCACTTAGCAATCCTCGTGAAACTGTGCACGAGCCTTAAGTGACGCATGTAAGAGCCGCTCTTTAAAGGGCGGCGGGTGTTCAGTACCGTATCATTTCTCATTGGAGCGCGCCAACTCACCGCAACTCATTACTACCACTCAAATTTACCCTTATTCAATAATTCTTCAGCTAACCCCAACCATTATTTGTTTATTCTTGTAGAGTCTCCACCTTATAGAAATGCTTTCGTCATTATTAGCTATGGATATTACACGTTTTATGTCCAGAGACGTGTACATCCATAAAAACCTTCCATTATCCTCCCCAGTTCTTTCCTAAACCTTCGGTAGTTCCATTGCTCTTATGGTATTGCAGTCTGTTTCTGATTTTCTGAGTTTACATTTTTCCGATTTTACGATTTTTTCTGAACGTGCTCTTGTGCAGAGGTATTTTGTCTGCGGAAAGCATGTTCCAAATGATGAGATCAGGGACACGAGCGACGTTGAGTGGGTGAGATGCTCCAACCCAAATGTATGTTTCGCATGGGCCCATCTGACATGTTCTGATATTGGTGGGAAGTGTTCCATGTGTAAAAATGGTGTCTGGCAATGGGAGCCACCTAAGGAAGGATAGACTGCTCAGTACACATCCTTTTTGTTTGCCGTCGTACATACCCTTACTAAAGGATCTATAGCGGTTTCTATCCGCGTGCGACCCAACGACTGAAGGAGGCAGTCACAGAACACGATTTATTAGTAAAGTGAACAACGAACACAAAACTCAGCTAACTAAGACTTAGTCGAACAACAGAATACGGACGGAGCGACCGTCCCACTATGCGTAGGAGACACGAAAGAGAGACCCTTGGTCGGAGCGACCGTCCCACTGTGCGCAGGAAACTACAGACAAAATCATGGACGGGGCGACCGTCCTTCTAAGTGTAGGAGACAACCAAGCTACGGTCGTAGCGACCGTCTGACAAGAAGCAGGCGTCAACTTCGGACGAAGCGACCGTCCAGCAAGGCACAGAGACAAACAAATTTCGGACGGAGCGACCGTCCAGTAGAGAGTAGGCAACAAAACCAACGGACGGAGCGACCGTCCAGCCGAATGCAAGCGACAACAAACTCACGGACGGAGCGACCGTCCTCCTAGGCGCAGGCGACGACGAGTACACGGACGGAGCGACCGTCCGGCAAGGCACAGGCGACAACAAACTAAAGAATTTTAGGCCAGAGGCCCATCAGACGCCTGAGGCGGGAAAACAAACAAGGAACGGTATTGGCCTTGGCGCGCGAGATTGTCGAGGCGCGCAAAGTTGCGATGGCGCGAAGATTGAGGACCCGGCCCAATGCCCGCTTGCGTTACTGATCCCTTCTATTGTTTTGCTGTTGATGTTGCGTGTTATCCTACTCTGAGTTATGGCGCGAGTTGTTATTACCTATATCAGTCGCCTTAAGTAACTATTCTCCTGGAAGTCCGTAGTATTACCACCACGTAGAAATTGTTTTAAAGAATGAGCAACGTGGTCCCTCTGTGTGATTATCTACTTCGTACCACTACTAGAGAATGCAGATTGCTATGTTACTGTTTTCGAATCGGCATGCAAGTTGTTTCTAGCCGTTTCTCGAATTACCTTTCATTACGCTTTAATTCTCGGATATTATTCTAGCCTATGTATTTGTTGCAATACATACATGTTAAGTGCTTCGTCAGATCTCTTCCTATCTCCGTTTTTGCTCAACTCAACGATCTCCGCATTACTTATCTGTGATTGAGTGATTTATTGCAAAATCTGGGGTTGCCCAATAATGAAGCAGTGTTAAAATATGTGTCCATAAATCTAGTTTTACTGATGAGCTACTACCCTACGAGAGGAAATAGTGGCGTTCTGTCTTAGCATGTATTTCTTTTTTTTTCATCTTTTTTCTATCTAGACCTTGTTAAGCTAACACGATTTCATTGTTATTCCCATGGACATTGAGCAATCTCTAGTATTAAAAAACCCATTACCCGAATATATGTCCCCTCACAAACTTCTCCGCAGTCACAGGGCAGACACATTCATGCTCTGATGATCCTGAAGAGCTAGAGAAGCATTTAGGACCCCCCGCACTGACCTGCTAGGTTGGCGCACTCCAATGAGAAATGATACGGTACTGTACGCCCGCCGCTCTTTAAGGCCCCTGGCATTCCAACGCCGACACTACGCCGACGGGAGAGACCCTGCCGACGTCGCATTGGCGGCACGGTGTGATCCGTCGACGATCGTTGGCGCTGGAGCGCGTTATTAGCGCGGAATGGTCAACGGCCACAGAGAAATCATTATACCATCGCAGTGCTTTGCACTGCGATAGCGCGTCGCAGTCCCGCTGCGATGGTCGTCGTCGGTTGCGGGGCTACTCGCCCCCGCGACCGCGGTTGCGAGCGCGGCAGGAGAGATTCCAGACGAAAGAGTGCACGCGGGCGCGAATGTCTCCATACTTGGTCCACGTGTGAATCATGAGCTCACGGCCGCGATGAGGGAGTCTCCAAGTCGATGACGGCTTAAGGTCCCCACAGAGTTCTCCGGCAGCGGTGCGGCCCTATGCTTAACCATAGGGCAGAGACGCAGAGCTCGTCGCCGGCGGCGTCCCTGCCCTATCCTTAACCATTGCGGCGACTGCGACGAACTCTGTGGGGGCCTTTACGAAATCTACAGGGACTGGTACCGACCACATCACGCAAAGGGCATTGACACGCTTAGGAGGTCACATTGAAATATTTGCGAGCAACCATAGGAGGGGAAGATTTTTAAGGAGGAGTGAAGGAGCACGACTCAAATGCTCCAAGCAGATAACTTCTCGAACTACACTCCAAAGCTGTCTGAGCATGGACGAAAACTTTTTCTCCACCTCTCTGGGACTTCGAGGTCTAACCAGACACCTGAATGTCCTCATAATATTCTTAATAGAGGTCTGCTAACGCTCCTAGCATTTTTCCTACGTCTTTACGACAGTGGAGTGGCATGAGTCGAAGAGTCGACACATACACAGTCAGTGTAGATAATCTAGGACAGCTGGCCGAAAAGCTAAAGAGCTTAAATGGAGTGAAGCATATTGGTCATATGTGCCTCTTTCCTCTCAATGAGCTCATGAACATCTCATCCCCAACACTAAGGTCTTTCGTATAATGAAGGAGTGAGGCTCACCCTGTAGAACAGCACTACGCAGCGCTTGGGGCAAGGCGGAATAGCCATCGAGTACATGTTGACCCCCCCCCCCCCCCCTCTAGTCAATTTGCATCTATAGCCATGTGCCATATGTTTCCCATGATCCAGGCATATCCATAAACGCTTCGAAAGAACCCGCTGGATATCTGAAAACGCCCAGGACTCAATTTCTGGCGCTAAGCACAGAAAATAAGGGCGCCACCATCACGTACAGGCCTTCTCTATTAAAGGCAAATATGATAGACCAGCCCCTATCTCTGATTAAGATGCTCGTAGCAGTGTCCGTATGGTAATCGAAGCAGAATGCCTGGCGCATCGTTGGGATCATCACCGTAGTTCAAGTGCATATTTTGCAAATGTAAGGACTCATGGATTTCTGTTAAAAGGCTAGTCAGTGTTTCACCATTCCTGGGCACGTCTGGCACCAATTAACTCACTCCGGAGATGGTTTACTGCCACTAAGTGAAACGGATTCTCATGGACACACGAGGGCTCCGCTCCGTGGTGTAGAAAATGCGCAAGTGCACGGAGAGATGGAGGCTCCGGCTGCGAGTGAGAGATTCGGTTGGCAGCGAGAGACGCCAGACGTCGTGCGAAACTCCGTTCGCGCGTCGACTGTGACGTCACGGGGGCGAGTAGCCCGGAGACCGTCGTCGTCGGTGTGGCACCCACATGCGACGCGTCGTTGCGATGGGGCAGGACTACTGTTCCCCGGATCGACCATCCCTGTGCTTTGGAGCGCAACTCTGGCGCATTTCGTACCTGTTGGCAATTTCGTCGGCGTTGGTATGCCAGGGGCCTAAAGAGCGGCTCTTACATGCGTCACTTAGCAATCCTCGCTTGACTTTCGCGCCAATGGCCGATTCAAACGCCAGCCAACCGTCAAGGTTCAACTTCCACCAACGAACAGAGCACAATATAGGCGTCAGCTCGGACGCCATCTCGGACGTCCTCCGTGTCTGCACCACAGCAGGTATTGCGTTGAGGATTACTGTAGACTCAATGTTAACCGTCCGCTGCCTCCATTATTGTGAATGAGAAACGTGATCCCTTTATGTAATTGTCGTCTTCCTTCCACTATTAGATTGCAGATTGCTATGTTATTGTTTCAGATTGATAGATAAGTTGTTGTTAGTCGTTTCTCGTATTACCCTTCTTTGCACGTCAATACGAGGATATTATTCTACCCTTGTTTTTGTTGCAATACAAACATGCTAAGTGCTTCGTCAAATCTCTTCCGATCTCTGTCTCTGCTCAACTCCACGATCTCCGCCCAACTCCCCATTAATTATCTGTTCTATTTCGTATTTTTGAGCGATTTGTTGCGAAAAATCCAACAATGAACCAGTGTTAGAATATGTGTGAATAGACCTAGTTCTAGTGATGAGCTACTACCATACGAGATGAGAAGTGGTATTCTGCCTTTGAACGTATTTCTATTTTTAATCTTTCTTCCTATGTAGACTTTATTAAACTAACACGATTTCAGTGCTGTTTCCATGGACATTAAGCGATTTCTAATATTAGGGTGGCCCATAAGTCGCCGTCGTTTTTTTTCTTCAACAATTCATTGTGGATTTCGCGGGCGGTCTCTTGCATAGCGCTATACAGTTTTCGAGAACGATTTGCCCTATCAGAGCATTTATTGCATTTCTTTCTTCATCCTGAAATTTGTCAATTTTTAAGTCGTTAAAGTGAAAAGTGGCTAACGCCGATAGTTCCTTCTCTCCGTTTAGGTTTGGAATTTTTTGCGCAGCTTTTTATAGCATTTGAAAGACAATGCTCTGTGCTACAAGTATTGATTTTTAGGCCCTAAAATTGGGACGTCCGAAGGAGAAGATTTATATTTACCGACAGCTCCTGCTCTGTGGTAGGCCTTTTTTGCTTGGTGTTATATGCCGTTCGGAAGAGAACGCCTTGCTCTATGAGAACTTGTGTCGCGTTTATTGGCTCATGCAGATTTCTGCCGAATATCAATAAAATTCCAAAAAGAGAAAAATCATCTTCACCAACAACTCCTCCTTGTTCATTCTGTTTTGCTTAGTTTCATATGACGCTCGAAAGTGGATGTCTTGTTCTAGCAGAATATATTATTTATTCTTCGGCCATCTAAATTTTTGCTAATTTTCAGGTCATCAAAATGGAGTGCCAGATCGACTAGGACGAGCATTTCATGCATCTTCTTCTCTTTGTGTGTTGCTTGCTGACCAGTGCTGAGCTTCTTTACGGTGCTTTATGTTGGCATGCATATATACCAACACCACTTTTCATCGCCAGTTACAATTCTGCGCAAAAATCATTGAATATGTCAGGAACCAGCGAGCAACCATTGCTGCCGGCGTGCTTGCTCGTCGTCATTCACCACACGAACATATTCAACGATTTTTCCACAGAATTGGCGCGATCGCAAAATAGAGGGGTTGGTAAATATATACATACCTAGTTCGACAACTAGGTAAGAAATACAAAACCACTTATCGTTTCACCTCAACTACGCCGGCGCCATGCTGGTTGGGGGGGGGGGGGGTCACCCAGATAACCCCTGACCGGAGGGTTGGAGATTGCCTTAAAAATTATGATCCCTTGCGTTAGCGGAGTATGGCGCAGAACAGGATACTGCTGTTTCATTTGCCTCCATATTTTGGCAAGGGAAGGGACTCCAGGATGTGGGCAATTTTACGCACACGAGTGCGTAAGTTAACCTACACCCCGGAGTTCCTTCCCTTACCCAAATCTGTGCTCTCCTCCGCGTCAGCGGAAGCAAATAAGACACGAATCTGTTGTCAAAATGAGGAGAGAAGATTTCGTTTACATTCGCTGTATGTAGTTACATGCCAGGCTTGCTCGGCACGGCATGCTATAATGACCCCTCCGCGACCCTATTTGCGTCCAAACGGTCAAAACGGCCGCGCACCACCGATCCGCTGCGAAGAATGGCCACAAGGCCTAAAATCTCTGATTTCGCGTGCGCAACAATGCGCGAAATAAGGGACTCTGGGCCTTCGCGGGAGGACCCTTACAGATAGTAGGAGCTCCCCGAAACTGAGCTAGGTGGGTGTTTTCTTACTATTTTTCCTGTATACTGGCATGATTGAGGTGGCTTGAATGAGTTACCAAGGATGTGCTCAGCCACATCCTAGGTGATTCATTGAAATTTACTTACCCTTCTATTTTGCGATTGCGCCCAGAATTAGTAACTGGCGATCAAAAATAGTGTTTGTATGATGCATGTCAAGATGAAGCACCGTAAAGAATGGCTCAGCACTGGTCAGCAAGCAACACACAAAGACAAGAGGGTGCCGGAAGTGCTCGTCCTTATCGACCTGACACTCCATTTCGATGACCTGACAATTAGCAAAATTTAAATGGTCGAAGAACAAATAATATATTCTGGTAGAACAAGGCATCCATTTTCGAGCGTCATGTGAAACCAGGGGTGGGCGTAAATGAAAATCGAAATTTTGTAAATCGTAAGAGTCGCCTGAACAGGATTATAAACGGCGGATATCAGGACCGGCTCACCGTAACCTTAGGCGTCGGGTGAGAAGTCCATTGTGCAATCGGAGAACAAGGCTAGGGAAGGGACCTGATGGTGTGTCATACAAGCTGCTCGTATGGAGACTGCTTTCTTCGCTCAGGGGGAGTCTGCGGATGGGTTCTGCGCTCTTGGAGCTCAGAGCCAGGCTAGGGCAGGGACTTCAGAGTGTGTGTCATACAAGTTGCTCGTATGGAGACTGCTTTCTTCGCTCACAATGAGTTCGCGGCTGGGTTCTGTGCTCTTCCAGCGCAGAGCCAGGCTGGGGAAGGGACTCCAGGGTGTGTGTGTGTGTGTGTGTGTGTGTGTGTGTGTGTGTGTGTGTGTGTGTGTGTGTGTGTGTGTGTGTGTGTGTGTGTGTGTGTGTGTGTGTGTGTGTGTGTGTGTGTGTGTGTGTGTGTGTGTGTGTGTGTGTGTGTGTGTGTGTGTGTGTGTGTGTGTGTGTGTGTGTGTGTGTGTGTGTGTGTGTGTGTGTGTGTGTGTGTGTGTGTGTGTGTGTGTGTGTGTGTGTGTGTGTGTGTGTGTGTGTGTGTGTGTGTGTGTGTGTGTGTGTGTGTGTGTGTGTGTGTGTGTGTGTGTGTGTGTGTGTGTGTGTGTGTGTGTGTGTGTGTGTGTGTGTGTGTGTGTGTGTGTGTGTGTGTGTGTGTGTGTGTGTGTGTGTGTGTGTGTGTGTGTGTGTGTGTGTGTGTGTGTGTGTGTGTGTGTGTGTGTGTGTGTGTGTGTGTGTGTGTGTGTGTGTGTGTGTGTGTGTGTGTGGAGTGGTGAAAGCGGTTTCCACACGAGCAGCTTCGATGGCACACACCCTGGAGTCTCTTCTCTAGCATAGTTCTGCTACTGCGCAAAGGACGCCTCACCTGACGCCTAAAGTTACGGTGAGCCGGTCCTGATATCCGCTGTTTATAATCGTGTGTCGCCTGAACTGGAGTACAGTACAACTAAATTTCCTGAAACTTTTTATGCTAATGTTAGTCAGATGTGATTCATTATTCATTTAACTGTTGTGTTATTTTCAGCTTAAGCTGAGCGGTTTCGTACCAAACTATTTCTTTTTTCTCGGCTTCTTGCTAATAAAACATCTTTCAACCCAGTCTAATCACGTTTCAGGAAAAAAAACTGTAAATTCAAAAACTATACTCTAGCCTATGCCTGGCATTCTAACAGAAAGCTTGCATCGTTTGTATTAATTAAATTCCTAACTTACTACCATTTTTTAGCTTGCGTATTGGTCTTGGAATTAGCAGAAACAACTGCGAAAAATTCGCTGTCAAAACTAAAAATTAAAAAATTGTTTCACCACTGACCAGATCGCTGGTTTCCTGCTTAAGCCTGCTCTTGTAAGATTAACTAAAACTTTATAATATTGTTCTACTATTTAATAACTCCCTGCGCTCGCTCGGGCTACCCTTCGCAGCTCCGTTTCCTCTCCGAGAACCTGCAGGATCGTAAGCGGATTAGATAGGGAGAATACGATAAACTCAATCACGCCACCGGAAATGGAGATCAAAAGTGTCAAGACCAGTTCGACCTTTTCTTGGAATGCTACACGCTCGATGTTACCGCATTTTTATACCAACTTGCTCAGCCTGTAAAGCACAATGTAAACCGATAGAAACATTGGTACATGTCGAGAAGGTGAGCAGCATTGGTAGGTGGGAGCGTGCCAGCCAATAATAACCAGAGCACAAATCGAACATACGCCAGCCGACCAGGGTACCGACTGTACACGCCCTTTCTGAATGACATGCCCATTCAATGCGGATGGGACGTTCCCATCTCACAATGCTGCCCGTCTTCGCGACATATACCGAGACATTAGTAGGTTATCCTTTTCCCATGAGTATAGCAACTTTCTAGACCCTGCTTCCAATCACGAATGATGTTCGATCGTGAATTTGCGTCAATTCTATTAGGTAGGGTTAGCATGCATCTGTTACAAACACATTGACTCCACGTTATTACCAAACAATACGTAGAGCTAGAATACTCGTCTCTCCTTCTCTAATAAACTGCTTCCTGGACCGGAAACAGAGGAGCCCAGCCTCCCCAGCCCCTAGGTAGGAGCTTATTTTTTTAAACATTGTATTGCACTTGTTTCTCGTGTTGAACCTGTCCGGTTCCAAACGGGAGCCCTTACAATGTTGGAGAAATGGAAAAGTTAGTTAGCGAAGAAAAAAGTCGGATTCGAGAAGCCTGTGAACAGGACGTATTGTACGACACAGTAGCATGTCAGATCATCAAATATCAACTCTAAAGGGAAGTGGGAATGAGCTTAAGAGAGACCATTAGAGTGGGCACATCTTTACAATCCAGTCCACATTAATTTGGTCGCCAGTTGGTTGTTGACCAAAGATCACATTTACAAAAATTTACGATTTACGACCCAAAATGTCGTAAATCGTAAATCGTAAAAAATTTGACAAAAATAGCCGTAAAAAGTAAAATCGTGAACCGTAATTACGCACACCCCTGTACGAAACTGAGCAAAATAGACTGAGCAAGGAGAAGGAGTTGTTGGTGAAGATGATTTTTCTCTTTTTGGAATTTTATTGATATTCGGCAGAAATGAGCCAGCATGAGCCAATAAACGCGACACAAGTTCTTATTGAGCAAGGCATTCTTTTCCGAACGACATACAACATCAATCAAAAAAGTCTAACCTCAGAGCAGGAGCTGTCGGAAAAACGCAAAAGATTCCAAACCTAAGCGGCGAGAAGCAACTGTCGGCGATGGCCACTTTTCACTTTTCATTTTTCACTTTATGGACCTAAAAATTGACAAAATTCAGGATGAAAAAAGAAATGCTATACATGTTCTGATAGTGCAAATCATTCTCTTTCGAAAGCTTTATAGCGCAATGCAAGAGACCGCCGGCGAAATCCGCAATGAATTGTTGAAAAAAAAACGGCGTGGACTTATGGGCCAACCTGTATCACTTGTCGTCTCGTTGATCATCGACTTGCTCGAGCGGGCGCCAGCAGCGTCTCCATACGTCCCTGTCACGTGCCAGAGTGGTCCAATGGATCATCCTCGCTCGAGGGACACGAAGAGCGTCATATCGGTCGTTCAGCGCTTTCACGAAGAAGTCCGACCATCGCGTTGGTGAGCGTCCTGGTGTTCTCTTGATCCCGCGGAATCCAGTCGGTGATGGCTCTCGTCCAGCGGGTGTCTGCAAAGCGCATTACGTGGCCGGCCCACCTAATTTTCGACAACTTGGCCCACTCGACAGCGTCTCTGATCTTCGAACGTCGGCGAAGCTCGGAACTCCGGAGGCCTTCTCTCACTTGCGTGAGTCGTGTCACTCCGAGCATCGTCCTCTCGATTCCACGCTGTGCGACGCTGATAGCGTGTTCATCCTGCTTTCGTAGAGCCCAGGTCTCTGAGGGGTATGTTAGGGCAGGAAGAACAGTGGAGTCGAATAGATGGCCACGGAGTCGGGCGTTTTTCGTCTTCTTCACGACTTCTTCGACGCTCTTGAAAGCTCCCCAAGCCGCTTGTTTCCTCCTGATCAGCTCTGGTGCTAGGTCGTTGGCCATGTTGACTTCGCGACCCGGGTACACATAGCTGGAGCATTCGGAGATGTTCGTTCCTTGAGCGAGAATGGGGCATCAGAAACTTGTCCGTTCCTCATGTAACCATGGGCCAACCTAGTATCAAAAACCCATTACCTGAACATTTGTCCTCTAAGAGAGCCAATGAGAAATGAGGCGCTACTGTTCGTCCTTTAGGTATTGTATCTTTAAATGCAGTCCCCTTTAAGGAGCCGCTCCTTTTTGCGTCTCTTAGTAATCCTCCATGTGATGCATTTCCCACTTTGTCCTCTCCTCGGTAATCCTTCTCTTCCGGCGGTATGTCGTTTTTCAGCAGTTCTGGATGGGGAACTGTCGCTTATTTTGCTTAATCTTTGAAATTTTGCTGCTCTCTTCCTGGTTACCGTTCCTTTTCAGGTTACTTTACCTTCAGCACCTTCATCTTATAATTATAAGCTCTTCTTAATGCTGTTGCTATCATTGAACAAATATGTATCTGGTATTTCCTCGTAACTGTCATGTTTCATTATTGGCATTATTTGCTCAAATATTGAATGGAAATTCATCCACATTTCACGGTGTTTTGATTCAGAGAGTTGATCAGCATGTCAACGGTGTCCGCCGGCAGTCGTCGAGGTCAGCCGAAGGATTTTCGCGGACCACAACGGGGAGACCTGAGGTTGATGAAGCCTCGAGGACGATGCTCTTCTCATTCAGACATTGGCGAACCTTGTATTCCGCGATTTTCAGCTATTGCTAGTGAGGCGAGTCGCTTGCTACTTGTTGTGCGAAGAACAGCTTTTTAGGCAGCGTTTTCAGGGTATGAAGATGGCTCTGCCCCCTGAAAAGTATGGTGAAAACACTACAGTGCTGACTGGTTTTACTAGCGAGCATTCCTATAACGGCAATGATCGGCCTGTTTATGAGCCTCCGCTGGGCAGAGTAGTGAGCCGAAGGTAAGCTTCCAGCTTACAAGCGATTCGGGTTATCTGTGCCAACACAGCCACAACGTAAGACGTATAAATCAAATTTCTTTCTCGGTCTTAGTCCAAGATGGCTTTTATGCTCTAATCATTCCTCTTCCTTTTTTCTTAAAGAACAACATTTGTGCATCTCGTTGAAGCGTACAATTCCTTGTCATGCACAAGTTTCTGATAGCGTGAAGATTTTTTTCTATTTGACATCAGGGCTTTACTTTGATTAGATGTAGCGGCATGTCTTCTGAATCCAGCACTCGTCTTGCGACGTCTATAACGTTTCTTCTGAACCTTGATGCTCGTCGTTACAGGACGTTTACAAAACTTCTAAATCTGAGCGCTCGTTGCACGACGTCTTCTGAATTAGGACGCTTGTTTGATGACGTCGGTAACAGTATTCTGAATTCTGCGTTAGCTGCTTCGTGAACCCAATCCATGTCCCTCTCAATGTGTGCGAAAAACACAGTGATCGGCTCTCAATTCCGACAATCGCCCATCGTTTACACAAGAGTCCAAACGGTGGATGTCAGGATGGGCTCACCGTAGCCTTAGGCGTCGTGTGGGACGCCCTTTGTGTAATCGCAGAACCAGGCTAGGGAAGGCACTCCAGGGTGTGTGCCATAGAAGCTGCTCTTTCATCTCTCAGGGGAGTCCGGGGCTGGGTTCCGCGCTCTTCGAGCGGCGAAGCGCATACGGCTGAAACCATGCGCGGAAACGCGCAATGCTGTGTAGACGTCGAAACCGTTCAGTTCTCAGATAGTCAGTTGAAATGCAAGAATGCCACGACGCAGGAGTAGCGATCCCCCAACATCCCTCGCATGAAGCAACCCCGTTACCCACTCACCACGACCCGCTTAGCGAGAGAGCCATCGCGAGCTTACAAGAGGTCGATCGAATCTCAACGTGGACGCTGACGCGATCTCTGATGTAGGAGGGCGCAGACAGCAAAAGTTATTCCTCTTCCGTGGGATGATCTTTTCATTGTTGTAGTTGCGTCAGTCTCTTAATAACGTTTCCACGTTTTAATCCTAACAACACGCTGAATGAGCAGGTCGGGAGGTGGACAATAACACGTTCCAAAGCGAAAATCGCGCCCAACGAGAAGGTAACGCGCTCCTATGAGAATGAGGAGTACGTGTTGCTCGAGGTTACGGGGGGCGATGCATACCTCGACTCGGCGGGGTGGACTTCCCGCGCTCTCCCCCCAGCAGAAATTACCAGGCGGGAACTGGTGCCTTTTCCTACGATGCACCTCGGGAAATGTACGGTCGGGAAACTTCCTAGCCGTACAGAAAATGTTTTGTACACAGGCACAGAGAAAGCGTTGCAAATCGCGGAGAAATTATCAGTTGTTCTCTAGTCCGGGTGAATGGACGGCCGAGGAATGACGAATGACGAGAGAGTATATTATCAATTGGATACTGGATTCGTTACGAAGCCTATCAAAACGCTGTTATGTCACATTGTATACACCTGTTCACTCGCCTATTTATTGTTCTCCTTTTTTACGGGGGTTCGGAATCATCCAGCAACAATGACCAAGTGAGATCCATAGTGATACTGAGTTAGACAAGTCATAGCTATGCGTCGTATGGCATCAGGCAAAGTTTTGTTGGCACTATTGTACTTTCACAACTCCACGAGTCGAGGAGAGGTCGAAAAAACTTTTTTCGCCCAAACTTCGGCTAGGGGGGTTATTTGGGGTGCTGATCACGAATCTGAGATTCGTTTTCAAAATTACGGCCGATTACGGTAGGTTACGGTAGGTATGGGTTACTAAGGCTGTCAAGGTCATGATCCCCGATTTCGCCCAAACTTCGGCTAGGGGGGGGTTATTTGGGGTGCTGATCACGAATCTGAGATCCGTTTTTCGTTGGGCCGTGGGCCGAACCGGCACGTCTTTTTGTAGCATCTCATATACCTGCAGGTTGGTATATCTGCATGGAGTCGTTACAATTAGGGCATAGAGGCGTTGCGAGCAACCCCATCCTTCTAAGCCTTTCCTGGAAATCGGCTGCGTCCATGTTTAGCTTGTCAAAGACGTCCTTCAGCTTGAAGTCGCGCAGTTCTCCCTGGCGGCGATTGTGGAAAACTGCCTGGCGGGCCATGATGCTTAGATTGCTACCTCTTGATTAAGCCTTCGCCTATCGAAGAGTTTCCCGCAAAAATGGTTTACCGCTGATTCGCGAATTTTCAGGCGATCGCTGCGGGACCGCTTGCTTGCTGTGCTCACCCGTAGCACCATAGATAACCCCCTACAGCCGAGGTTTGGCGAGATCGGTGACCGTGACCTTAATCACCCGCACCTACCGTAACCTACCGTACTCCAGCGTAAAACGAAAAACGGATCTCAGATTCGTGATCAGCACCCCAAATAACCCCCCCTAGCCGAAGTTTGGGCGAAAATTTTTTTCGACCTCTCCTCGACCCGTGGAGTTGTGAAAGTACAATAGTGCCGTTTTGTTTGTTAGTTAGATAAGGGCATATATGAACACAAGGATCTAGATTACGGAAAAGGCAGTACGGTCCGATTGATTCGCACTTAGGCGAACGCTCTGAGTCATCGCCCCCGACCAATGGCGCGCGGCTAAGCCGGGCGATGACTCATACTGTCTGGCGTCTTCT
>OX377206.1:41403877-41655973 GCA_947396885.1 Heligmosomoides polygyrus polygyrus
CTGAAGAAGCATCATATAGCATTGAGCATTAGAAAGTTACTTAGTTTTATAACTCGAACTTAATTTCTGGACCAGAGCATGTTTTCCCCCAGCTCCTGCAACAGCAGAAAGGGATATCAACAACTCAAACCTAGTGTCTGCAGCAAGTCATGAGGCACAGCTCCAACGACCGCTGCGGAGCTCATCGCGCACGCGACAGTCGTCGTCGCGGGCGCGGCGACCATTCGTACATAAAGACCGCCCCTCGCCACGCCCGCCTCCGCCGTGCACCATTGGTCCGCGGACGTTCCGCGGATGCTCCCGCGGGAGTATAACAGATGCCTTAGTCGTAAATATTAGGTTGTCCCATAAGTCCTTGCCGTTTTTTTTCAACGATTCACTGTAGATTTCGCTCTCTTGCGTAGCGCTGCATAGCTTTCGAAAGAGAATGGTTTACTCTATCAGAACATGTATTGCATTTCTTTTTTCATCATGAATTTTGTCAATTTTTAGGTCGTTGAAGTGAAAAGTGAAAAAGTAGCCATTTGCGCACTTATTCTCTCCGCTTAGGTTTGTAATTTTTTGCGCAGTTTTTTACAGCATTTGGAAGACAATGTTCTGTACTACAAGAATATGTGTTGGCCCTATTTTCTCACTTGCCCTTCATTGATTTTTAGTCCATCAAATTGGGAATTCCGACTTTTCCGTCCGAATTTTTACCAAAACTCCGGTTCTGTGGTTGGACATTTTTGCTTGGTGTCATATGTCGTTTGGAATTCTTATAGAGCAAGACATTCTCATTCGAATGACGTATAACGCCAACCCAAAAAGTCCAATCACAGAGTAGGAGCTGTCGGCAAAAATAACCCTCCTTCGGACGTCCCAATTTGATGGCCTAAAAATCAATAAAGGACAAGTGAGAATATAGGACTAACACATATTCTTGTAGTACAGAACATTGTCTTCCAAATGCTATAAAAAAAACTGCGCAAGAAATTACAAACATAAGCGGAGAGAACAAGTGCGCAAATGGCTATTTTTTCAGTTTTTCACTTATGTAGAACACCACAAAGTGCGGTACGAGGCTGCTCTAAATGGTGACCCCTTATCCAATTTGCGCCGAATGCTATACAATGTGAAATAGCAAAGTGCCATATCAGAGTGCGTGCATAATCCTTCTCTCCCTCAGTCCTCGTCCTTCCTGTTCTCCGGCAGCGTAGCATGATATTTGAAGAAAAAGATGCCAAGATCGACGTGTATTCAATGTCATTACGACACTTTCACGGTGGGGCTTGTTAACGTATGGCTCAGCAGCGTGCCCGCCAGCGAAATTCATTTTGAATGTGCTTATATCCAAGGTGCACGATTTCAAAATGGAGCGAGAAAAGGGTGATCCGATTTTGTCCGAGTCATCGCATTCCTCCAGGGTGCAGATAATTGGATGATTCGGATAATGGCAATTTCGAGGGCAGCGGATTTTTGATGATTCGGATAAGGACGATTTCGCGGGGACCGGATAATTGATGATACAGATTGGGATATACGAAAATGATTCATTCGGATCCAATGTATACTCAACAAGTGCATCAACAGTGGCCAGGAATTGGACGAACATATCTTATCTGCCTTCATTTCGCAAACGTTTGGTAGCATGTGGACAACAGGAACTGGAACGTTGTGGACAAACCGCAAACGATCACTAGGTAGAACAGCAATTCGCCATTAGATATGATAACCGTGTACCAGACATATAGGAATATTCCTATCTCATGGCCCAGTACTGGCAAATTGTCGGTTCATGTGCCTCGTCTTCTCCAGCGTGCTTATTTTTGTAAAGGGGTGGACTCTCTATTCCACAACAGCCGCTCTTTACTTCTCTGCCTCGCTCTTGCCCTACGCGGCGAGGCAAAACGCCCAACACCTGTCATTTGAGGTGCTGTCTTAAAATCTAACCTTTATCTCGTCTCATTTTTCCTTTTTCTTTCAAACATGGCGGATTCAAATCATCATCACGGTAGTGCCCTTAAAGCCTCTCCTTACTTCTTACAACACTCCGTCTTCTTCTTTTTTTTGAGAGCACTTTCATCAGTGCATGAGCAACTTTAGCTCCCCGACAAACCCACAGGGCAGGATAGTGAGGGAGAATAATATCTTGTATCTCATCAGTGGGATAGATACGAGAAGCTATGCTAAACATTTTCGTATCTTTGTCTCTGCTTAACTCAACGATCTCCGCCCAACTCGCACTACTTATCTGTTCTATTTCGTATTTTGGAGCAATTTGTTGCAAGATCTGAGGTTATCCAACAATGAAGTAGTGTTAGAATATGTGTGAACCAGACGTTCAGCGGCCCGCCAAGAGTCCCAATCCGAAGTGCCTATCTGCAGAAACGTAATTAAAATTAATCGGTATTGGTCGACAGGTCGAACCGTTTACTGTCCTACGGGAATAATACTCCTCCGAATCTCATAGTCATTCTCTCTACCTCTTCCCCCCCCCCCCCCCCCCCGCGCTGCCCCTCCCTCTCCCCGCTAATAATTCCTTACCGTATATGCTGGCAAAGAGCGAGAGTCAAGTACGCACATGCGACACTGGGTCCCGACTCACGTGTCACCACGTGACCGCGACGTCTACGGCACGTCTCTGACACTTCTGTACCCCAAGACACTTGTCACGACTTTTATGGCCCGGCTTCAGAAAACCGACGCACATTGGACGATATTAGGGAAAACAGTGGCCCCCTTTGCTGATCCCCTCTTAACTGGTTCCCTTCTTACTGGTCCCCTTTACTCGGAATCCCTAGGCAAGTTTAACGTCTGCGGCACGTCTTCTGAATCCCTGCTTAGGTTGGGCGACGTCTTCAGCACGTTTTCTGATTCCCTATGCTTCTTACTTAGTCCCCACTCATACCCTGACGTGTTGCCTGCTAAATATATTTTAAGCTTGGACGATCCGCTGCCAAGGATATAGTTCGCCAGCAATCACCCATGGTTAAGCTCAAAGAAAGCCCGGCTGCCATAAGCCGCACAGTAGTAGGCATCTCTAGGCTTCAGTCCCCCCCCCCCCATGACGGACACGTGACATTAGCGGATTATATAGTAGGAGATGCAGATGATAGCCTCTTATCCATATACAAGATTCATTACTGCAATAAGAGCATAGTGGTACTACGGGTATGGCCTATGGTATACTTCGGCGACTCATCGCCGACATCGCCGAGATTGCGAAAAATTGATACGGAGAAGTCAAAATATGAAAGACGGCCTTGAAGCAGAAAAATACGGTACGGCGGAGGAGAAACTAACTCAAATAAGTAGTGTTTCCTTGCTTTCTGAAATGATACTGCAAGCCTCTACGAAGAGCTTTTTCGAAATACAATTTACATTAATTAAGAGATGAGGTTTCCTGTGAACACAAAGATATTTAACGAAAATGCTGCTAAATTCGTTGAATCGGCAAATCAATAGTCGTTAAATGCTCAACACTACTCCTACTTCTATTAGTACTTTGCGCTCCGCTGCTCTCCTGCGGGCGGCGTCGCTGACGGTACCGACGATGTCTGTGGCGACGTCGGTGACGGGCTGTCGGTGACGGGTCGCAGCGTGAGCGGCGCGTCGCGGAAGTGTAACATAGGCCTATCTCCCCGAGGATCATCAGTAGGGTAAGGAGCTGTAGTGCGTCCCAGGCACCGAGGTTCGGGCTTATATAACCCTTAAGTAGGTGAAGTATGACGAGTGATTGTTTAGTGTGATTGTTTATTGAGCCAGAGGTCATCTTTGCAGCGGGTGAACAACATGGTTGAACTCTAAGGGGCTAGAGTTGATCTATCAGCGTATGAATGAAATTGCGTGTTTCTCTATATGAGTTTAAAAAGCCATACTTGTACCTCTTGTTATAAAGAATGCATCTCAGTATACCTTGCAAAATAATTTATTTATTGTAGCTCAGTAAAATAGAGGGATACCAAGCTGTATTTTTATATTTATATTATATTCTATATATTTTATATTATTTATATTTTTGGTGCCATTACGTGATATGAGAAGGTTTCAGTATAAATTATAGCTTTTTTAAGGAGATAGCTTATATATGAGCCATAGTATCGAAACCTTATTACTTTAAAGTTGAAGTACTGTTTTATTATAATGCTTTGTATATAACGCTCCTTCGGAAATATTATTTGCTAAATCTAAGAAATTGCATTCAGCAGATCTTTTATTTGTTGTACTGATTCTAGACAGTTTTTATAAGTGCTTGATATAATACCATCTATACAATTATCTTCTAAATTATGAATAATTAATATATCGTCCATATACCTGAAAGGGTGAAACTCCTTACTGGGGAGGAATTTATTAATTGAATATTTGTATTCAAAAGTGAAAGTGTTAAATCGGCAATAATTGGATTTGCATTTCCACCTTATGGGGCGCCTTTTTTTCTGTTTGTTAACGGAACTACCTACTCTACAAGGAGTTTTTGTTGTTTGTTCGTTATCAGTTTTTCCGTTATCGGGTCATTTTTGGGAAAATTTACCCCTTTTTGATTATCCGGGTTTCAAAATTTTATTATACGTTCATCTCTGGTGTGTTCCCTCCCCTCTTAGTTTGAGGAGACTCTTTTTAAGGTATCAACGAAGCTTTCCACTTGGCCGTTTGACTGCGGATGGTATGGTGGGGAAGACACATGATGTATTCCATTTTACGAGCCGAATTGAGTGAAATCTACGGGAGCGATTTAGGTTGCATTGTCAGAAGCCAAGATTTCCGGCACTCCATGTCTGGCGAATGTCTGCTGCAGTAGAGAGCGCTGGTAGCTGCGCTTGTTGTGAGATCAGTGATGAAGACCTCCGGCCATTCTGAGAATGCTTCCACTATCACGAAAAAGTTGGTTCCTCAAAGGCTCTGCGTGGTCGAGGTGGATGCGACTTCATGGTTTTTCGGGCACTGGCCATGAAGCTAGAATCGTCTTGACAGGAAGTTTTGCGGCTGTAGAGCATCTTCTGCTGCGGCGGACCATATCTTCTACATATTTGTCCATTCCAATACGCTAAGTTTTGAGAAAGGCTTTTCATTCGTACTATTCCAGGGTGTAAGATGTGGAGTTGTCGAAAAACTCGATGCTGTAGCATTTTTGGCACTACTCGTTCAGCTAGTAGAAGACATCCATTTAGCGTGGAGAATGAATCTCTTTGGTTGGAGAAGCAGAGCAAGTCCGGTTTCGTAATCTTTTTTCGGACATGACTCTGTTGTTTACTTTATCACTTGGCGCAGAGGGCGGTCTCTCCCTGTTGCTGCCTTCACTTCATCCGCAGTAACAGAAACAGCTCGAACCGCATTTGTGAAGGTGTGTAGAATGTCATCCTCCAATGAAATAGCTGCGATAACTCGGTCTTCGTCGGGAGCTGAATTATCTGCGATCAGTCTTTAAGGTGCATCAGCTTGACCGAAGTTTGATGTCGTACGGTACTGGATGTTGAGACCGTATCCTAGAAGCGTCGTTTCCCATATTTGGAGTCGGTTTACGGTGTTTACCTGATGCCTTTCTTTCCTCGAAATATGGTCATAAGAGTTTTGTGATCTGTGAAGAGCGTAAACTTGAGGCCGAAGCATCCTGTGGAATTTCTTTACGGCGAATTCGAGTGCCAATCCCTCTTTTTCGTTTTGACTGTAGTTCTCTTCTGCTCACTGCAGGGCTCGAGAAGCGTGGGCAGCTGCCCTCTCCGAGCCGTCGGAGTATCGATGAAAAATGACGGCACCAATTTCATAGTTCGATGCATCTGCAGCAACCACGGTTTCTTGCCGATGGTCGTAGTGCGCTAGGAATCGGTCAGAGCATAGGATTGACTTTGCTGTGTTGAAGCTGTTGTGGCTAGTAGAGGTCAAAACGGAATTAGCGTCTTTTGCAAAAAGGGCATCAAGCGGAGCGCGAAGGTCCCTCATTTCCTTCACAAAGTTTCCGTAGTGGATGAGGAGTCCTAGGAATGAGCGAGGCTATGTGATGTCCTTCGGAGCCGGCATCCTTGGGATCATGTCGATTTTATGCGTTTGCCGTCTTTGTCCACTATGTAGCCAAGGTAGTTGATTTGGGATGCAGCGAATGGACATTCGTCGAGTCGAACGTGTATACCGCTATCCACGATTCGCTTGAAGAATGCATCCAGGTTGTGTTTGTGCTCTTTCATAGTGCGTCCGAGCGACCATTCCTTGCAGATCAGCGAGGGTCCCGTCCATTGTGCTGGCAGAGTCCTCTGTGGGTATTGATTCTCAGCAGATTTTTAGATAGATCGTCCATTTCGACCTGGAGATATGCGCTCTCGAGGTCTACATGTGAGAAGTACTGCCCTCCATTTAGCGTCGTAAAAATATCCTCTGGTAGAGTGGATACTGGTACTGCGAGAGCGTCATTGAGTCCTGTTGAGAAGTCAGCACAGATGCGTAGAGAGTTCCATTTGACTTTTTGGCGTGCGTCCGGCCCGCAAGCGGCGGCGAATCTTAGTCTCTGCGCCACGCTGTTCGACTCGTACTACCTGATTTGCTACCGACTAGCACCTGATTCTGAAGTGCTCTTCTATACTCGCCGTCTCAGAGTCTAGCCTATTCCTGCGGAAACGACTGTTGTATTCTCTCGTCAGGTGAAACTGATTCTACTTGCCTGTTTTCGTCTCGCCTACCCTTCTTCACATAATCGTTAGCCGGACTATCTGGGAATGGTGGGATATCACCTGCTGACCTGCGAGCGATTATGAATACTCCGGTCTCTCACGCTTTCAAGTCATGGAAGCGTCAGCGGGTGGTGACTCCAGAAGGACTGCTCACGTCGCCGGAGCTGGTGAACGTCGTGAAGGAAGTGAATGACTCCATGAGAATCCCGGAGTGCGTGAAGAGGCTGTTGCTGGCCATAACCAGTCAGCTGAGCGCTGTCCTTTCGGAGAATGCTTCGCTGCGTTCTCAATTAGAAGACATTGCCAAAGAGAACGAGCGCCTTAAGCAGCAGTTACGTAGCTATGAGGATAACCCTAGAGTTGTTAATGTGCCGCCTGCCGTTGTGCCTCCATCTAACCCACAGATAAAGAATGCTTCCTATAGCGAGGTTGAAAGAAGGCGTTTAGTTGTGATTGGAAATATTCCCGAGTGTCGTTCTGAGTTTTTATGTGATAGTCGGCAGTATGATTTTGATAGGGTTGTTAATATTTTGTCTCACCTTGATGTTGATTGCTTTCCGGTAACAGTTTATCGGATGGGCAGATATGTCCCTGGTAAAAATAGGTTGATTAAGGCTGTATTGCCATGCTCTATGTTCCAAAGGCTCGCTGGCTCAATCAGAAAGAGGGTTCTCCGCGTAACCCAACTGTGGGTAGTAACTCTACGGTTCAAGGGAAGTTCAGGGAAACTAGCTTCGCATCACCGGTCACTCTGCTCTGATTTGAAGTGTGTCCATGCAAATTTAAGATCTTTAGTAAAAAATAAGGATTATGTTAGCTTAATCCTCAGATCAACGTATGATATACTATCATTTTCGGAAGCATGGCTCAAGTCCCAGCACAGCCTGGCTCCACTTCTTCCTGAATTGGTGGGTGAATACGATATTTTTCGTTGTGACCGACCGTCCAAAAAGTGGAGTCGTACTCCTTATTCATCATAGGATTTCTGCTTCGTTAGTGTTTTCAGAGTCCATGCCTAATGCTTACGAAATAGTGGCAGTCGACGTTTTGCAGAACTATAACCCCTTCAGAATAATAGTCGCTTACAGAGCGCCTTCTTGCCTTTCACATAGGAATATTCAGCTCGCAGAGGTAATAAGCAATTTAGTTTCTTGTGTGTTTCCTCCGTTGTATTAGGCGACTTTAATATGCCAGGCATTGATTGGAGCAAAGGTGATTATGCTGCACCCAGTAAATTTAAAGTTTTCACTGATATGCTGGTGTGCCACAATTTAAAACAAATGGTTCTAGAACCCACAAGATGCACCTCAATTCTTGACCTTGTTCTTTCGAATGATTCTGAACTCATTCATAATGTTTCAGTTTCGGCTCCGGTTGGGCTTAGTGATCATAACAGTGTTACTTTCTGTGTTAGGTGCGTCGCTGTTCTACTGGTTTCCGTATACTTCCAAGACTTTTCCAGTTGTAGTTGTGGTCAAGTATGCGATTACTTGGTTAAGATTGGCTGGATAGACGTCCTGGATGTGCTACCTTCTGTGGATGAGAAGTACGAAACCTTCATAGAAATTCTTCACAATGCTATTTCTCTTTTCGTTCCCTGGAGAAAGTCCAATGCTTTTCCTTCCAGAAACCTTCCTGTTTACTTGCAAATATGGCTGAATACCACATTTGTTTATTTAACCACGCTAGGACTACGGGACAGTGGGATGCTTACAAGAATTATACAGCGCGCTTTTTAATCAATTGAAAAAATTTAACCGCTGCATTGAAAAGAAGATGGCGAAGATGGCGATGGGAGTCAGGCAAAAAACAGGATATTTATAGATTTTTGAACAAGAGATTAACTGGGTCTAGACACATAGGTTCCCTAGTCGGTGCAGATTCTATTGCTATTTCAGATTTAGAGAAGTCAGAACTTTTGGCGAGCACTTTTTCCAAAGTCGATTGTAGCGATGATGCACCTATTTGTAAATTTGAAGCTTCTGTAGATTCTCCTATGACTTCTCTGCCTATATTCACGCCTGCGCAGGTTTATGATATACTATTAAGATGGCCTAATTCGCACTCGCTAACAACGGATTTCATACCTTTCTCGTTCATTCAGAATGTTGCATGTGTCATCTCAGGACCGTTAGCCTATCTTTTCAACCAGTCTCTGATGCGAAGTGAAGTTTCTAGGAGATGGAAGCACACTTTTGTCACTCCAATTTTGAAAAAAATGCCATCTTCTGCGCCTGAGAACTGCAGGCCGGCTAGTATAACTTCGATCTTGTGCCGTCTGTTTGAGAGAATTTTGAAAGTACACATACTTGACCATTTTGATAGGAATGGTGTCCTCTCAGCGGCTCAACATGGTCTTGTGAAAGGGAAATCAACCGAAACCAACCTTATCGAAGTGTTTAAACGACTGGACTTTCTCATCGGATAACAAACATGTGTGTGATGTGATATATTTCGACTTTGAGAAAGTTTTCGACACTGCCATATGGACATATAACACAGCTATCTGATAAGCACTAGTTTTCGTAGAGTCTATTCCTGACCAGTGCTGGTACGACAAGATCGGAGATTGTTCTCGGGAGGGAGCAGTCTATCAGATTGAGTGTCAGATATGTAACTGCACATACCATATATAGGGGAAACAGGGAGAAAACTAGCCATTCGAGTTAGAGAACACCTGACTAGTAAACAACGTGGTAACATCAGAACACCTCTTGGAAAGCATAGAGTTGAGGAGCATAACATTAGCGACTTTGAGATTAGGTGCAAGGTGTTGGCGGTAGAAACAGAAATATCGGCAAGGAAAGCACTGGAAGCGTTCTGGATTTTTGCAAGAAACCCTGGTATGAACGACCGTCAGGAACGCTCGTCAATTACGAATGACTTTCTGCCTTTTGTGCCGATATGCGAGTTGTAGAATGGAAAGGGCGCATGTGCAGGTCGTTATCCGTTCCACCCGTCGCTGCACAGTAAGTCTCATTCGCCCGGTCGTACTAACAGAGCTGCGGCTTCTTTGGTGGATCTAACGTAAGTTTATCCCTCTCTGAGTGGGCTTTCATGGGTGGTTTCTCTAAGGAAGCGGAACCGCTAGAGTGGGGATAGCGCTTGGTGGGGTAAATCGCATATCTAATACCTGCACCACGTTCAGGCCTCTGAGGAAGACGGAAGCGTCGAAACGTTAGGCCTGGCAATAAAGGTCCACCACAACAAACCTCGAACGGCACAAAGTAAAAACACTAACAACGATTTTTTTGAAGTTTGCATGGTACAGAAAATCATAACAGGGGAAGATAAGTTGGACTTCACGGCTTTCAGGATTGTTTCGTCTATCACTCGTGGTGGACAAAACAAAATCGCCTTTGATAGAGCTAAGACTTCACCTAGGGCCAATTTTCTTGTAAGCAGAGCTGGCTCTATGTATCTGAAACTTTCTAAGAACGCATCCTTCCCTATCAGCATGGGATGTTTCAAACGTAAAGCCCCGAACTTCATCTTGAAGCCATAGTGATTATTGGAATAGTGTTTTATTATAATGTTCATTTTGTTGGTTAGCATGCTTTTGTTCTCTTCGTTATTTTTTGTTTTTGTTTTCGTGTATATGACCTTTGCCTTAAGCAATGTAATAAACTCATACTTATACTATAGGCCAGTATGAGTAGTTCACTTTTGAAATGACGTCATTAGATTCCAGTCGATCAGGTTCCTTCTGTACTGCAGGTAGGGTTGCATATGGTGCCCGACGCTTAGGTGGGAAGATCGGTTTTAACTACTGGCCTCAGTTACAAGGTGGCTTTGAGCTTGTATCGTCCCAAGTACTTGTTGAAGGCTTCTGGATATTTCCGCTTTAGTTGCTCTGTTACGTCGATCTTCGGATTCGTTGGGATAGTGCTTATCGTGGCGGGTAGTGCTGGACCGCTTCTGGGGCCGGATTCATGAACGATTTACCGGCGGGTAAGTGCAAAATTTACCCCCATCCCCCACTTACGCGCGATTCATGAACGCGCGGCGGGAAAAATCGGGGGTAAGTGTCGAGGTAAATACTACCCCGTCGGCGCGTCGGGGAACATTTACCTTCAAGGCAAGGTTTTGCTCCGAGGCCAATTTCTGACCCAGTGCAACCCTCCGCTGGTCCGTTGCCAGCTCTGAGCTGGCCGCCAGCCGCATAGTCAATGCTCAATAGAGGACGCCTAGTTGCCATCGCCTGCGCCGTCTTTCGTCGGACATATGGTGAGTTGTTTGACCTTTCATTTTTCTCAATTAGCCTTGAATTCTATGGTTTTTTGGGCTCTATGGACCACGGCGCCCCACAATGCCACTTATTATTATGTGATTTGCTCCTTTTAGTGGCATTGTGGGTCGGCTTGGGCCACCATGAGCCCGGTCCATCACGCAAATCGTAATTTACGATTTGCGTGGGTGGACTATGTCCATCCGCCACCGTAGCCTCCCTTGGCATATGTCGTCTATGGGGGCTACTTGGTGGATGGCAGCCATTATTAGCCATGTAGGCCCATATTTACAATAGCATCCCTACTGCCTAATATGCTACTACTTTCCACCCCTCTCTCTCTCTCTCCCCCCCCCCCCCTCTTCCGCTTATCTCACATTTCATATTTCATTTCCCCTAACTACGATGCTGCCAGTGTCGGTGGCAGACACTTCCCAGCAGCAAATGTGACTGCTTGGTTTCGCTGCTAGCTGATGAAATTGGCCGCGCAGCAAAACCCTCGCCTTGGCCGTCATGAGTTAGAAAAGAGAGGTAAGTTCAGGGAAAGTGGCGGGTAAATAGTCATCGAGGTAAGTGGGGGTAGAATTTACCTCCTGCCGCATTCATGAATCCGGGCCCTCGGAAGTGAGTCCATGATAGCGTATATCCCCATTTTCGAAATCCATTCCAGTCGATCAGATTCCTTCTGTACTGCAGGGAGGGCTGTATATGGTACCGGTTTCTTGGGGTTTGAAGATCGGTTTTACTCCTAGCTTCAGTTACAGTTACAGTCTACTTTGCTTACAGTGACTTACAAGCGTCAGTTACAGGAGCAGTTTACTTTACTTTACAAAAGAAATTCGGATCCAAGCACGTTGGAGGAGATTTCAGCCACGTAAAATGTTCCTTGAGCCGAAGAATTGTTGAAATTGTAACCGAAGAATGGAATACGGTCTCCCGAAGCACTATGAGCGATGAGTGAGGGAGGTTGCAGTTTTGGCTTGCCCATTCGTCTCCATATGTCTTTGTTAATGACGGAAGCGGTCCTGCATTTTGATGGTTGCGTAACGACTATGCAGGCTGCTGCTAGCATTCGAGCGTCCTGCAGCGTCCTGCGTACTTCGCGAAGTCGTCCTTCGGGTCTTTTGACAGCTTCCTGCAGGCATAACGTATGCTGAATAAAGACTGCTGTGGTTCAAAGTCGTTCAAGGTCCTTCAGTCGGAAACAGCGTCATGGAACGTAACCGGCAGGATGGTTTTGACGTAGTTCTCGTAGGCAGCAGCATCGAGCTTATGCAACAGAAGTCGTACTCGAATCGCTCCGTCCAGTCGCTGTGCATCGTGAAAATATCCTCGTGGCGACTATACCAGGCTTCAAAGGTAACGTCTGCTTCAGGCTCCTGTTTGAGCGATGCATGCGACCAGCAATTCTTTCGCTGCATCAATCCTCGACGAAGATTGTTGTTAAAGAGTGTTGATGAGTGTTGTGAGGAGCTGCTTGAATTGGTCGTCCGTTATCGTTGTCATTGTCAACATCGTGGGCTTCTATAGAGCAGCGGATGAAGGGTGCTTGACCGTCCGTTTGAGCTGGAGATATGGAGTAGCTTCAGTTGCAGCTTCGGTAGGTGGCGCATTGAAGACGTAGCTTCGTTCTTCGTCCTGATCGCCAGTGTGGTGCCTTTTGGACAGTGTAGGTGATGAGTGCAGTGTTTTGTTAGAAAGACTGGAACACAGACAAGAACACTTATACACTATCAGAAACAATGGCCCCTTATATACGACCAGAAATCAGGGAATCTGGTGATTTGGTCAATCCATCATGCCACCGCAATGGCGTGATTTCCCGCACTCAACGAGGCTACCATATATCGATTGTATGTTCATGTTATAACAGGAACACTGCAACGCGGACTACTAGAAGACGGTCAGCCGTTCCACATGAAAGCTCGTAACCCTTTAATATGAGGATCTGGAACTATTATAATTGTACGGAGCATAGCGCCAAGGGTACGCTACATAATAATTGTTGTAGGGTTTAAGGCAATTAAGAAAAGCCTCTTAAAAACATCGCCGAATTTTGTTACAGTACTTATGGGCCACCCTGTTGTAATACCATCTTTCATTTCTTCAGCATGTTACGAAAATGAGTTTTTGTTTTTAATTTGCCCGAAAATTTTCGATTAAAAATTCAAATAAATTCGCTCATTCACTCATTCACTCATTCGATAAAATTCCCTAAAATCACAATTATATCCGTTCACAGAAGTTGTGGCAGCGTGACTTTCTTGCTACTACTCTAACCCATATGAATTTCGACAAATAATTTGCACTTTCATTATTTCAGTTGGTTTCCAATTTTCAGGGCTGGTTTGTTTTTCATTTTCCTTTCAATCCTTCAAGCTGGGTTTCATTTCAAATCTATCTTGCCTTGTTTTATTTTCAGGTGCTCCCGAATACTTTGGTTAAGTGTTGCAAGTTTAATTTCACTGGTGGCTTTAATATCAGCACCCTTAATGTGTGCATTACCTATCGTTATGAACTACGTAGGGTATCACTATCCTCAATCCTTGTGCGAGGTTGGTGTTAGTCGATCACCGATTACTACTTCTTTTACTGAGAATTGGTCCGATTTCAGGTTGATTGCCAAGGATATTTGTTGTTATTAGCAATTAAAACACTATTGCTCGTTGTAGCCTTGTGGGCGCTTTACTGGCGACGAGCAGCTGCTGATCTGCCACGACTGCAAGTTGACCTTATTGTTTAATTTTATCTAATTTTTTTTCACTGTCACTTCCTTCTCAGTGCACTTTTTAAGGTATTTTGCGAGGGCTGCACTCTGCTTTTTTGTTTTATTTATACTATTCGCTTTCTGGTTGTTCTACACCGTGCGAATATTTTTGGAACGCCATAATAATTACAGCTATGTGGTACGTCTTAAGCATCACTATGAAATTCGATCGCTATTGCTTGTTCGAGGCAACCATCTAATTTACTGTGTCCATTGTTTAGGTGGCAAACCAGCCGAGTAAGGTAAACATTGTGGCTCCATGTCTAGTGTAGGAGGGAGAAGTGAATTAGGTGGCTGCTTTAAGTCCCTTAACAATTCCCTTCGAGTGTTGTAGTTACCCTAGTTCCGGTACAGGGAAGTTTTGGTACAAAGATGTAAGCGCGAAACATTCGCTATGCTGGCCGCTGTAGGTTATGGGTCATTTTGATTCAACAAGTATATGATGTTGCATCAGGTATCAAATACAAATGTCTACGTGGTACTTTTCTTAATATCGTTGTTTTACTGAGCTTCATTCATCAAGTATTATTCTTCCTATGTGTGAAGCGCGAAATAACGAGGTTTAAAATAGAATTGATGATTGTACAAACAAGAACAAGAATCGACGCATCAAAGACCTGGGTTCCAACTACAGGAGGGGGGGGGGGGAATGAGTTAACGTTGTGTGATTTGACCAGAAATGAAGTGCAGGGTCACTGGCTACTATATATTAGGTTGTCCCATAAGTCCCCGCAGTTTTTTCAACGATTCACTGCAGATTTCGCCGGCGGTCTCTTGCATAGCGCTGCATAGCTTTCGAAAGAGAATGATTTGCTCTATCAGAGCATGTATTGCATTTCTTTTTTCATCATGAAATTTGTCAATTTTTAGGTCGTTGAAGTGAAAAGTGAAAAAGTGGCCATTTGCGCACTTGTTCTCTCCGCTTAGGTTTGTAATTTTTTGCGCAGTTTTTATAGCACTTGGAAGACAATGTTCTGTACTACAAGAATATGTGTTGGCCCTGTTTTCTCACTTGCCCTTCATTGATTTTTAGTCCATCAAATTGAGAATTCCGACTTTTCCGTCCGAATTTTTACCAAAACTCCGGTTCTGTGGTTGGACTTTTTTGCTTGGTGTCATATGTCGTTTGGAAGAGGATGTCTTGCTCAGTAAGAATTTGTGTCGCGTTTATTGGCTCACGCTGATTTCTGTCGAATATTAACAACTGAAGAAGGAGAAGGAGTTTTTGGTAAAGACGATTTTTCTCTTTTTAGCATTTTGTTGATATTCAAAAGAAATCAATAAACGCGACACATATTCTTATAGAGCAAGACATTCTCTTTCGAATGACATATAACACCAACCCAAAAAGTCCAACCACAGAGCAGGAGCTGTCGACAAATATAACCATCCTCCTTCGGACGTCCCAATTTGATGACCTAAAAGTCATTAAAGAACAAATGAGCAAATAGCACTAACACATATTCTTGTAGTACAGAACATTATCTTCCAAATGCTTGAAAAAACTGCGCAAAAAATTACAAACCTAAGCGGAGAGAACAAGTGCGCAAATGGCTACTTTTTCACTTTTCACTTCAACGACCTAAAAATTGACAAAATTCATGATGAAGAAAGAAATGCAATACATGTTCTGATAGAGCAAATCATTCTCTTTCGAAAGCTATGCAGCGCTATGCAGGCCGTCGGCGAAATCTGCAGTGAATCGTTGAAAAAAAAAAACGGCGAAGACTTATGGGACAACCTAATATTTAGATCCGTGGCTCATTGCACACTTCATTTCGTCCTTCTCGTTACTAAATGGTTACGAATGTTTAATCTCCAGCGCTTCATTGAGCCTCTTCTCCACTGTATTCGTCAGATTTTCGTGAAGGATCGAGACTCGCAGTTGCGGCAGTGGGTGTCGTGCGTGTCTGACGGAGCGGTGCCTTAAAAATGGATTGTCTGAATAGACTTCAGGGCTACGTAGTGCTCTTAAATGCTCGTTCATTCTCTTACCAAGTGGTCTCACTGTTCCCACTATCTAGAGTTCTTCACATGCCATACAGACCACTTTGTATACCACACCTCAGAAGGCAAATCTGGTTCTCCTCTTCACAAATAAACCAACCTGACCTTCACCCTTATTCTCTTACGGACTCCGCGCTATAAGCAGACGCTGTAAAGATGGAGGTGGTCGAAATTCGAGGCTTATAGGAAGCCTCGATCGTATTACTACACGGTTGATACCCAAAGCGAAAGATTCCGTTATGAAAGGCATTATCAGAGGAGAACCAAAAGGGCATAGTTGAGATTTCCAGCAACGAAGTAGTCTCATTCCAGATCCATTTTGCCGCAAGATTTCCTCAACCTGATTATCCACTTGATGATTCGTAGAAGTCGTTGTAGTAGATGTGATAATTGTATGATGAACAATATTTTGTTTCATTTACATAGGAGGGCAACTTCGCGCGTGTAGAATGATGTTAGGCCCCGTTTATACTTCGTCGTGGCGCGACGCGACGCCACGTTTAGTGGCCATATTGATTGTGCTACGCGATTGATCAATTTGGCCTCATTGCGTGGCCATCGCGTCGCGCCGCGACGAAGTGTAAACGGGGCCTTATGGGATGCCGGTTTCCTACACCACATGCTACAGATTTGACCTTCTGATGTTTTCACTGTCGTACCTAAAAATGTCAGGAAATCCGTTTGGAGCTTGAGTTTCTGATGTTATCTCGATCATAGGAAACGCTGAGTTGAGTCGTCCGCAGTGCTGCCCGCGATTTGCCAACAACAAAGATGTCGTCGATGTCAGGGGTGCACATTTAACGACACAATTGTAAACGGCGTATATCAGGGCCGGCTCACCGTAACTTTAGGCGTCGGATGAGACGTCCTTTCTGTAGTCGCAGAACCAAGCTAGGGAAGGGACTCCAGGATGTGTCCCATACAAGCTCCTGGTGTGGAAACTGTTTTCGTCGCTCAGGGGGAGTCCGCGGCTGGGTTCGGCGCTGTTCAACCACACTAGGGAAGGGACTCCAGGGTCTGTGCCATACAAGCTGCTCATGTGGAAACTGCGTCACTCGGTGGGAGGCCGCGCTCTTCGAGCGGCGAAGCGCATACGGCTGAAAGATACGCAAAGAAAAAAGTCCCCAAAGGTTGTGTAGACGTCGAAACCCCTCAAATGGAGTCAGTTGAAATGCAAGAATCGATTGAGTGTCGTGGGTGCCGACGCGATCTCTATGCTAGGAGGGCGCAGGCAGCAAAAGACGACGGCGCGACACTCATTGCGGTTACGGTGAGTCGGTCATTATACCCGACGTTTATAATCGTGTCATTTAACGGTGAATGATTTAACGATCTAACGGCATTTTTCGTTAAAAATTGGCGACTAACGACTAACTTAACTTAACGACTTAACGGAAATTCTTAACGGCCTGTTTTCTCAAAAAATTTTCCACTTTTCCTCTTAGCCTTTACTAGTATTGCAGGCTTCACTCTACCGATTAGTACTGCTCCTGAAAAAAGTATTGAAATCAGCAAGAATAAACAAAAATAATCCGTTCTAGCACGGCGGTAAATGGCGAGACGATATGTTCCATTTAGGGTGGGCGGAATTTCTGTTTTCTGGTTTCCTGGCCATTTTGGGTAAATTTTTTCTGTTTTCTGGGAATAGTTCGGAAATTGGTCAGAAAACGGAAAGTAGCTTAGAAATTTTGCTATAGGTATCCAACCGCCAGAAAACTATGTATATCACAACATCGCAGCCTCATTAGCAATCCTCATTGCGGTTTACTTCAGCCTTTCATACGCCTGACTCTCATTCTTCAATGCCTCCATTAGATGGTACGAATCATTCCAATGGGCCAAATGCTCATATAACAACTGAGCCCTCTGCGCGTCCAGTGCCGCCTCATCCATATGAGGATGCCCGCGTTGGATCAACCGTTCCAACTGCACACAGAAGTCGGTCACAGACTGTACCTCCTTCTCCTTCGTACCTCTTTACGTAATTTTTCCAACTTTTCCAACTCCACTATACAGTGATTTCTTGCTTCAGCTCTGCATGCCTCCCTCAACGCCTCTGCCTGGGCATCGAAACTATCCTCTCGTATCGCTGCCGGGAAACCGGAAAACGCATACGGTCATACGGTTATACGATCTACGGTTATACGGTATAACTGTATAACCGTATAACCGTAGCCGCATAACCTCATACAGCTTCCTAGCCCTGCCTGTCAGCTTCGACCGCAGCAGCACGCCTCGTTCCGTTCCCGCGTAACTACCCCTCGGGTATTTCAGCACGAAGCTCTAAAAACGCTTCGAACCCGTAGTTGCATCCTCTGCACTATACTGACGAACCTCCGGAAGCACTAAGTATCTGATATATTGAGCCACTGGGTCGCTTCGACCTCTATCTCGCGCACACTTCCTTCTACGTCGCTGTCGTTATTCTGCTCAGGCGGAATCAATCCATCTCGATGACTCCATCCGATCGCTGTCCTGGGCTCGGCTGTTATCGTCCTCGCCTTGGGCTTGTTGCCGCCGTTACAGCCTGTAAAGCCCTCCGCACACTTTTGCGGCAGCCGTGTACGCGGCAGAGACCAGAACAGCCGCGTAAGCGGCTTCCACTGCCGCTAGAGTTCACGCGGCACTCCTCCCGCTAGCTCAATCACCAACGCGGCAATGCGGCAACAATTCCTTGAATGATTACTGCCGCTGCCACCGCGTTTGTCGCGTAGGCGGCACCACGTCTGTCGCATCTGCCGCGTAGGCGGCACATCAGCGGCAGGCCGGGCGAGGCTAGTTTTGCCTCTCGCGGCGACTCTGCGTCTCTGCCCCATGTTTAAAGATAGGGCTGCCGCGTTGCCGCAAAAGTGTGCGGAGGGCTTAAGGCGCTTTTTATATTCCCGCCGCGGCGCAACGCGTCGCGTCGGGAATATAAAATAAAAGCTGAACGCGTCACGCCCCGAATTTGACGCGCCGCTGCGCGATTGCATTTAGAAAGGAGAGCGTCAGCGATGCACGGCCACGCGCTTCTGCTTACTACAGTCCATTCGCCAAGGATGATGAAGGAGACGGTCCGTGAGTTATTGGAGAACCAAAACAGGAAGGATTCGTCCGACAGATAAGCACAATGTATCTTGCTAATGTTATTGGTGGGTTTCCTGTGGGGAGCGACGATTCCTTTCTCAAGGCTGGAGTCGAAGACGTCTGCAACTGGTAAATGTGGTGTTGAGTTGAATCCGTTGAATCTCCTGCAATGCAAGTGACACTAAACGACCCTTTATTCTGTAACATATGTGGATCCAAGAGTGAAATTGCTGAAAGTACTCATCCTCGAGAATCAGTCAGAATTCTCCCTCATATGGACATTCCGTGGTCATTGTGCATTAAACATATTTTTAGCTTAGGGAACGTCTACAGATCTCCATTCCTTTCCTGGGAGGTGGTAGGTACGGGTGACTATGGTAACAGTCACCGAGTCCGCCCAAACCCCAGCGTGATACGAAAAATGGATGTTAGATTCGTGATCAGCACCCCAAATAACCCCCCCCCCCTAGGCGAAGTTAGGGCGAAATCGGTGATTATGACTTCGACAGCCTCAGTCACCCGAACCTACCGGAACCTGCCGTAGTCGACCGAAATTTCAAAAACGGATGTCAGGTTCGTGATCAGTACTCTAAATAATCCTCCCCCTGGGCGAGGTTTGGTCGGAAAATTGTTTTTCGACCTCTTCTCGACATTTGGATCTTGAACGTACAATAGTGCCATCATTTTGCTACACCCTTTTTGTTCTATTGGTTGGGGAAAAAGGGCATTACAAAACGATTCATCCCGGTGTGAAATCTCCCGCTCCTCACCGAGTCTGCCGCGGTTGACCGCGCCGCGCCGCGCCCTTCCCTTCAGCAGCGCGATTCGCCGAATACCGTAACTCGAAATTCCATCAGATGTGGTGCATTGTGGCGGCGGAGTATGAAAACGATGCGGTGTCACCGGGCGACGCGAAAAATCGATAGCTATCGGTAGCTGTCAACCATCACGCCGCGCCGCGCGGCGGCGCGAGTATAAAGGGCGCCTAACACCGTCATGTTTTCACTGGTTTCCGCTTCGGTCCGCAAATTCCTTAAGATATCCGCCCTCCGGCTGCGTCTACTTGAGTGATCCTCTGCGTCGCTGTCCTTCACAGTCACCATTGGCAACTCCACTTGTCGACGGAGCCGCAGCAGTTCCTCTTCGCTCTCCGCCAGTTGCTTTTCCACCTCAGCCTGTTATTCTAAGTCGCATCGTTGTCGGCCGGCCTTTCCCTGCAACAGTGCATTTTCCCTAACTAACTCATCGAACTTCCGGACGGGAACCTCAACGGTAACCCCCTACGCCTCGCCCAGGCCTGTCAACTCATCGCGCAATTCAGTTCCGTTCTCCGTTCCACACCTTCCGCTGTACTACAACAGCTTAACCTCTCGAGCACTATCCGCACCCATTTCTCTACTACCGCACCAGTTCGTACCTCAACGATTTTGACAGCCTTCCTCACTCTATCACATGTTTGAAGGCTCGCTGACTGGTCTTCTCCGCACAATATGCGGAACTCCTTCGATATCATCCGCAATCATCTCAACGTCGGTCATATTAGTATCTCGCGTCCTGCGCGAATCTGTAACAGACGAAGAGGAAATAACTAAGCGGAATGACTCCAAGCAGACGTAATGGCGGCAGACTTCTTGAGATCGAGAGCTCATTTGTTCTCAAAATCTATTGAAGAAACTCATTGGAGCTTCCCAGGCCTTCACCTCTCGTTTGCTCCGAACATGAGGATGCCGTCGCGGCATCGGCGTATGAGGTCGCGACCGCGGCCGGTCAACGCGGCGAGTCGGCGACCTTAGGCCTGAGTTATACTCCCGCGGGAGCATCCGCGGAAGGGCGGGAATCGCGCAGACTCCTCACCTGGCCAATCGCCGCGCCTCGCCACGCCCGCCTCCGCCGTGCACCATTGGTCCGCGGACGTTCCGCGGATGCTCCCGCGGGAGTATAACAGAGGCCTTAGGCCAGCAGCAGAGTCTTGCGGGTGCCGCGGGCCCGCCATGACAACGGCGGGTGGTGCAGCCCCGCAACGCAATACTGCGTACTTTTGCCGGGAGGAACGAAGAAATGGAGAAAGAAACGAAGAAATGCATTTTTCAGGGTAAGACTAGAGGGAAGGGGGAGGGTTATAAGTAGCAAGCTGAGTGCTGTTGTTGCCCCTAACATTTGTACGTCAACGGCTTACGATTATGATTCGTTAGTATACATTACATCCGATCGAAAATTTCGGATGACGCAAATTCCTCGAACCACGGATTTCTGGTTGAATTTGACAACGGAAATTCCGTGGGCCCGGTCTTTTGAATATTTCAGAAACGAGCAATTTCGCGGGCCATGAGTTTTTGGAGATTCGGAACGGGGTATCCGAAAATGATTGATTCGTATCCCATGTATCCTGCTTAGAATTGACGATATTTGCACTATGATGCTGAGCCTTGGCCTTCTTCATCATCTTTCACGCTCCTTTTAGATTCTGTATCTAACTTTTATGTTCGCGACGTGTTAGGATCCCCATTAGCGCAGTCGGAGAGGTGCCGGCTGTCATTGATCTAGGCAAATGGTTTGTGTTAAACGTTACTTCGTGTATTTATTTATTTATTCAATACGCTACATAAGGTAGACATCAGAGAAAAATTAAATTAAATAATTAATTAAATTATTTTTAATTAATTAAATTTGCACATGCCACGTAGTCGATTGGAGAAGGCGCTAACTCTCGTGTGCACCCCAAATCAGACCTATTAGTTCGGGTCCCGCCGAGGCTAGCCAAGCCTTTCACCCAACAGGGACCGGTAAATAGGCGCCGGATTTGTCTGGGAATGATAGAGCACTGATTGCTCCATCGACTGATACCAGACCAGCGTGTCTTGCATGAGCCAGATACGAATTCAAGTTGACACTTCATTGTATCCCATTTAATGAAGCTTCCAACGGTCGGGCACAAAAGAAAACTCCCCTCCCTCCATGCTTCCCATCTGGTCACGCCCTCCAGCGGGTCTCACCCGCAGCTCCTGGCGCTGCGGGTGAGAGCCGCCGTGAACCGCGGTAGTCCTCGAGGACCCTTGCGTGCGGCGACTCCGCGACAACTCGTCCCACTGCGGCGGGAGCGATTTGGACGAGTTCTCACGCTGCTGCCGCGAGACTCTGTAGAGGCCCTTAGGCCGGAAGCAGAGTTCTGCGGCATGCCGCGATGAACCCGGCGCCTTTTGACGCGCCGCAAGGGGATTACTGAACGCAATACTACGCATGTTTTGGCGAAAGGTACGAAGAATTGCATAACGTCTTGTAGTCGTTTTTCATCGTGCAGTTCCATTTTTCTTTGTTATCAAGCTGTTATTCGTATTCTCAGTTTGGGAGAGTGGTGAGGTCTAGCTCTTCGTTCAAACAATGGTGCAAGTCTAATGAAGAAGGCCCATCCCCATTTTCTCCACAAAGTTCAGGAAGTTTCTCCCAAAACCGGACATCGTTCAGCCTTGACAACCCTATACAACGTTCTGTGTTCATTTTTAGCGCAAATAGGTTCGATGGTAGTCACCTTGTACTCAATGTATATTCGCTTCGGTAGGTAGGCACATGTATGTCCAATTAGTAGCTCTATTGGCCTAGCTCTGTTCATCAAAACGTATTATAATACAAAACGTTGTATAGGGCTGTTCTATAAGGTGGCCTCTGAGCCTATCCGCGCCAAAAAAAAACAAGCACAAAAAATCAAGCCCTAATTGAAAACATGGGGAGTGGGGAGAGGGTTTAAGACCCCGATGCACATATAGAACGACATAGATACTAAAAACAAGCAAACAAGAAGCGCCCTAAAAATTTCATCAAATCGAAAAAAGTCTAGTCGTAGTCTACTGCGCATCCGAGATCGCGTTTACCCCCCCCCCCCCTCCCGTACAATCGATTCGGTCAGGTGTTCGCGGCGGACCACGCTTACGCGTGACACGGAGCCTACGCGGGGCAAAGCATCTGGCGCGTTTGGATCGTCCGGTGCTGGACAGCGTTTTTAAACGTTGCTCAACATGGGGGTTCTGGAGACGTGCCGTCGATTTCGATAACGTGCCTGGGGATCCGCGGCTGGGTTCTGCACTCTTCGATCGTAGAACCAGGCTAGGGAAAGGACGTCAGAGTGTGCGCCATCCAAGCTGCTCGTGTGGAAACTGCTTCTGTCGCTCAAGGGGAGTCCGCGGTTGGGTTCTGCGCTCGAAGAGCGCATACAGCTGGAAAGATGCACAGAAAACGCCAGCAGATTGTGTAGACGTCAAAAACCCTCATCTCAAATAGTAAGTTGAAATGCAAAAATGCGACAACGCCGGAGAAGCGAACTCCAAACCTCTATCGCATGAAGCAACGCACTATCCACTGCGCCCCTTGGGTTCGATGCAGTCGCGGGTGTACAAGAGCGTACAAGAGAGCGCCAGCGCACAGCTTCCGCGCTCCAGTGTGCGAACACCTGACCGAATCGATTACACGGGTTGAGGGGTTTAAACGCGATCCGCAGCCGGGTGGTTCGAAGTGGGCCACGCCCCTCAGCGGAACCGTGCCGCTGAATGCCGCCAGGAACTGCAGCTGCCTTCGCAGCATGTCGTGGCATGTGGCATCGCGGCGACAAGTCCTTAGCGCAGCGGCCATCACAGTGGAGTGGAACCACCAAGCTGCCTAAAAAATTTAACGTATGTCCCACCACGATGGAAAGGAAGTGGACGAGATTGCGGTGCGGTGCCACAGAACTTTTCCTGCCTTAGATGAGGACTTGCCGCGTTGCGACATCACCTCTATGGACCCATTTATCCTTCGCCGCCGAGAGACGCGATCAATTAATTTGGCCACTTTACGTGCCGTCGCGCTGCTATGTCGGTGGGTCTTATCCCCCTCCTGTCGTTCCGCTGATCATAAACTTGCTCGAGCGGGCGACAGCAACGTCTCCATTCGTCGCTGTCGTGTGTCAGAGTGCTCCAATGAATCCTCCTCGCTCGAGGGACACGAAGAGCGTCATATCGGTCGCTCAGGGCTTTCACGAAGATGTCCGACCAACGCGTTGCTGGGCGTCCTGGTGTTCTCTTGACATCCCGCGGAATCCAGTCGGTGATGGCTCTCGTCCAGCGGGTGTCTGCGAAGCGCATTACGTGGCCGGCCCACCTCATTTTCGACAACTTGGCCCACGCGACAGCTCTCTCATCTTCGAAGGTCGACGAAACTCGGAACTCCGGAAGCCTTCTCTCACTTGTGTAAGTCGTGCCACTCCGAGCATCGTCCTCTCGAATCCCCGCTGCCCGGCGATGATCACATGTTCATCCTTTTTTTCTATGGCCCATGTCTCTGAGGCGTATGTTAGGGCAGGAAGAACAGTGGAGTCGAGTAGGTAGGCACGAAGCCGGACGTTCTTTACGACTTCTTCGGCGCACTTGAAAGCTCCCCAAGCCGCTCGTTTCGGCCAGGTCTGGGGCTAGGTCGTTGGCCATGTTGGCTTCGCGACTCAGATACACGTAGCTGAAGTATTCGGAGATGTTCGTTCCGTTGAGCGAGAATGGGACATCATAAACTTGTCCGTTCATCATGAACATCGTCTTCGTAAGTTTCAGCTGCAGTCCAACGTTCCCACATACAGGATCGAAGTCGGGCAGCATTCGCTCCGCCTTGTTGATACTCAGTGTTATGAGCACGATGTCGTTGGCGAAGCGAGGATGGTGCAATTGCCGGCCGTCGACCTTCACTCCCATGTCTTCCCATTCTAGTTCGCGCATGACGTTTTCGAGGGTAGAGCTGAGGAGCTTTGGGGATATGGTATCCCCTTGCCGAACCCCTCTCGACCTTGATGGCGACGTCGTTGTAGAATGATGAAATCTTAGTCGTGAAGCCACTGTACGGCTCTTACAGTACTCTGTTGTACTGAGTAGGGATGTGCTGAGTGCGCAGGGCTTCGACAACCGCTTCAGTTTCGACGGAGTCGAATGCCTTCTTTAGATCGATGAACGTAAGGCACAGCGGCAGCTTGTTGTCTCGCGATACTTCGATGAGCTTCGCCACGTGTCGCGTGCATGTGTCGATAATACTGAATACTCTTGGAATCCTGCTTGTTCGCATGGCTTTCCTTCGTCCAGCGTTCTGCTAATCCTATTTAGGATGTGTCGAATGAACATCTTGCAGAGTAGACAAGACGAGACTAGCAGACAGATCGGCGTTAATTGCAAACGTCACGCATGTTCCCCGTTTTCTTCTACAGCAAGACGGTCCTTCTGGTCTTCCATTGGATGGAACGGGCGGTACAACGACCTACCGACTGTAGTTTTCGAGTGGCGACTGACCGTGCTGCCGCCTTTTGCGAGGATTGCCACGTGGACACGACGCACACCGTTAGCGGCGTAGCGGCGGAGGAAGAGTGGTGAACGCAGTCACTACGTTATACTTTCAGGTGACCTACGCACTTTCGCTGGTTGATGCTCTACTGTATACGCACTACATCTCAGTGATTGTTCTTGAACTTCGACGATTACGTCCAGAATACGTTATCACAATTGTTCGAGATCCTGACGGAGAATCAAAAACTATGTCTATAGGTTAGTTATTCTTCCAATTAACTGAACGTCACTGCTGTCATGTCATCAAAACGAGTAGGGGATCCATAGTCGAAATATGAAGCGCAATATGGAATATGAAACTTTCCTGGACTCATTGCAGTTTTGAGTTTTTTTTTCATTTCTGAAACTCGTTTTTAACCTTTTTAGTTTACGAGTGAAAGAGAGCTTTTGTAGCAAGTGTTACCTTTCATAGAACAACTTATCCACAATCAGCAAATGCTTGTTGTACGTTGTGTAATTTTAACTAATTCAGGAATGATGTCACTACAGGAGGCAGCCATTCAAGTGCTGCATTTCTACGAGACACATTTTTCGTCGTACAATGTTTTTCTCGACAGGGTAACCGTTTTTGTTCGTGCAGGCAATCATATTTTGCTATTCATTATACAAGAATCTAGATTACGGAAAAAGCAGTGCCGACTTACCGTAATCCAAAATTGCGTAAGCGGTGTGATGTGCATTCACGACACGCCCTGTTTCACGGTGAATGCTAAGGGAAAGCACTCTACAACAGGTGTTACGAAAGCGGGAGACAGTGAATGCGAAGGAAATGCATTTTGGAACTGCCTTTACGAACCGGGTTGTGAAATTCAGTTCCTTACTAGTTTGTGTGCCGCACGGTCGGTTTTGTTCATGCAGCCCTTTAGAATCTACATTTTTAAGGGAATCACATCCACTTCAACGTTGTTGTTCTATTAGTTTGGTCGAAGGCTATCGGATTTAAGCCGTTACATTCAAATTGAAATATCTCCGCTCAGACTCAATCTTAATGAAATCTATCGGGATCTACAAACTTGCTGGTAAGGTCTACGGCGCCGAATGCGCATAGGGGTTCAGAAGACGTCCTAACACGTCGAGCAATGTGCTTGGGAGTTCAAAAGACGTGCCGAACACGTCATCCAATGTGCGTAGGAGATCAGAAGACGTGCCGAACACGTCGACCAATGTGCTTGGGAGTTCAGAAGATGTGCCGAACATGTCCTCCAATGTGCGTAGGGGCTCATATGATCGTCGAAGGAAGGAATTCACAGCAGTGGGAAACAATCAATGCCGATCGATTTATCGGAAGGATAAAGCGCTAAGTTGTATATCGGCTCGCCCACGCAAGTCATTGTAGGGCCAGTTACGTTTTCACGTATTACGTAGAAGTATAGTGTGTGGCAGATCCCAAGAGGGATGGAGAAAGGCTGTCTTTTACTTTTTTTAAATACTTCTATGCTGCAAGTATTTGCTCACGTCTTTGCTTCGTTATTGCATCGTAAGATGTTCCAATATGGAATTCGGAGAGTGACTACAACTATTCCAGAGTGTAAATTCGCTTGCTAGGTCTGCCTCAGATATAGATGTGCACTGTCTTCACCGTTATTTAACCACGTCGGCGTGCTCCGCGCATTGCATTTCCACTTGGTGCTCTTGAAACTGAGTGGTAATCTAAGATCTCCATCAAGCTGGAGGAAAATTCGCTGTTTTACCTTTTCCGAGGGCAATGCAATGCTTCATCTTCTTACGTAATGTGGCTTTTGGACCACAGCTGCGCTACCGCTTTACTCAAATCTATGTGTGACGCATTGTACTTGGCGGCTCCATTGCTTTCCCTATGCTTCGTACAGCTTTTTGTCAATTCTTCTGCGGTCAAATGACCATTAATGCAATTTAAAACTTTACTGGCTGATGCCAAGAAACAAACAACGGTTCAACTGTGCTACAATTAAGAGAATCGAGATGTTACGATAATCACAACCTCCAAAAAGAAGAAACCGCGTTAAAGGAGGATTAGGAAAAACGTTTGCCTGATTTTACACAAATTCTATGGCTCATCAATAGTAACCTAAGACACTAACAATTAAGTGCTCCTCCTCGAATAAAACTGGTTTTATACTAAACATCTTGACAATTCCGCACTATCTCTTTTCTTTAATCAGGAGGGGAATTATCCCCAAAGGAAGTCCTTGTACAGGCGGAACAGTGTTCTTCACACCGCCCATACGAAGGGGCGGGGCAAGGGGCGCGCCCACCGCTTATTGAGGACCAGTTGTCCGAGTGCACGAGAACTAGGGCTGAGGCGAGATTACCGGCGCTGATGGCGGTTGCTAAATTATCACGTATGTATCTGCCAGAGAAGATGGTATTGAGTGGAAAGTTATCGACGTGGTATATTAGAGGTAACGGTAGGATCCTAAGCTGGTGGCGGTGTCCGTTCCTCCACGTGGTGCCACTGGAAACTGCTTGCTTTTGCAAGCCGAGCCAATCACGGACAATCGAATGCAGGCGACAGGCCCTAGTGACAGGCCGGCCTACGAACATTCTGTGTCACATCATATGGTTGATGACGTTATAGAGTTCTCGAGATAATGCTACGGCGTCCGCGGGAACCGACGCGCACTCGCAAACCCCGACGAGTGTGAGAAGTATGCGAGGGTCCCTGATGCGAGGACGGCATCGGGGGGCAACTGAGCTAGTCCGAAAGTCCCGCAACGTAGGCAAGACCCGCGCAGCAACGTTGAATGTGGGTACGTTGACGGGCCGCTCGTGCGAGTTGGTAGAAGCACTGGAGCGAAGAAAGATAGATTTCTGTGCGGTGCAGGAGACGAGGTGGTCCTGCTGCAAGTCGAGGGACATTGGCCGCGGCTTCAAGGCCGTTCTGTGCGGCAGTCCCAGGACCACCAGTGGTGTCGGTATGATCGTCTCCGAGCGTTTCCGTGACGCGGTTGCAAGCGTAGAACGTTTCGATGACCGCTTGATGAAGATTATTGTCGCCGTAGAAGAGCGACGATGTCATCTCTTTTACGCGTATGCTCCGCAGATAGGTTGCTCCGAGCAAACCAAGGACGAGTTCTGGTCCCTGCTTGATGAGAAGATAGCGGAAGTGCCGTCAGAAGATATGGTTTTATGGCAGGTGACCTTATTGGTCACGTCGGAGCAGCGAAAGACAGTTACAGCTGTCATGGTGGTTTTGGCTATGGGTCACACAACGCCGATGGTGAGCGTATACTTGAGTATGCAGACTCACACGACCTCACTATCGTGAATACCAAATTTCGAAAGCGTGACTCCCACCTCATCTCGTTTTATAGCGGGAACGCCAAAACGCAGATTGACTATGTCCTTGTTAGGCGTCGCGACCAAGGCCTTGTCACAGACACGAAGACCGTGCCGTATGAGACGGTTGCCACGCAACATCGTCCACTGATCTGCTCGCTGAAGATCACACCTCCGAGGTGTAAACGTGTCGAGCGGTGCAGGACGGCTAGAATTAAATGGTGGCGATTGAAGGAGAAGGAATCAGCTGTTGTCTCTCGCATTCGGTTGCCGATGGTAACAACTATCGAGGAAACCTGGAAAGAGGCTACCGATGCGATAACCCGGGCTGCACGCCTCGAACTCGGCACAACGAAGCCTGGACGGCGTTGGGTCGACAAGGAGGCTTGGCTGTGGACTGACGATGTCAGAGAGAAGGTCAGGGAAAAGAAACGGCTGTATCACGTATTTATCGGTGACAAAACATTCTGTAATTGGCGGAATTATCGAGAAGCGAGGAAAGCGGCAAAGAAGGCAGTGGCTGTTGCTAAAGCCGCATACTACGCTGAAGTCAGCGAAAAACTGGAAACGCGTGATGATGAGCGCTATCTTTACCGAGTCGCCAAGGCTCGCTGTCGCTAAGCAGAAGACATCGAAAAGTTTTTTGACATTAACGATGAGAACGGCCATCTTCTGATGGATCGTAGAAGGGCAGTGAAGCGATGGCGCGACTACTTCGAGGAAATCTCGAATGTAGAATTTGAACATCCTGCCGTTCCTTTTGCTTCACCTGTATACGGTCCCGTTCAGATGATCACAGTGAGCGACACTGAAGCAGCCCTGAGGAAGATGAAGTCAGGCAAAGCCACTGGTCCAGATGACCTGCCTGCCGACCTGTGGAAGTCGAAGGGCTGGTGCCCTGCTGACCGGCTGACTTTTTTTTCTGTCCTGAGAGTTGGCAGCTAAGCACGACTATCCCGATTTGGAAGAAGAAAGGCAGCCCTGCGGACTGCGCTAGCTACCGTCCGATTCGCCTACTTTCGCACACCATGAAAGTTTGAGCGAATTGTCGATAGACGTATCCGGGATGTCGTCCAGCTTTCCAATAATCGGTGTGGTTTCGTTGCCGGCTGTGGGACGGTTGATGCCATACACGCCGTCTTCTGCTAGAGAAGCACCGCGAGAAACAGAAACCGGCGCATTTTGCCTTCCTGGACTTGGAGAAGGCCTTCGACCGCGTCCCGCGAGAAGTTACATGGTACGCTTTGCGACGACACGGCGTCCCTGAAGAGCTTATTGAGCGGGTGCTCATCCTCTACTCGTGCCCAATAAGCCGAGTACGAGCACCAGCGGGTACCTCGATGGAGTTTCCGATCTCTGTCGGAGTGCACCAGGGGTCTGCGCTATCCCCACTGCTCTTCGTGGTCGTCATGGATGCAATTCAATTATACGAGATCTCCAGAAGGCAGCTTCCTGGACGTTGCTGATGACATCATGCTTGCATGTGAAGACAAAGCCGAACTCGAGCGACAGGCACAGGAATGGTGCGATCGCTTGGCATTGTTCGGACTCAAGCTAAACGTCAAAAAGAGTACTTGACGGAGTACTTGACGACGGATATGAATGAGCTCGGATCTATCAAGATCAATGGTAGTGACCTCTCACGAGTCACATCTTTCAAGTATCTCGGGTCAACAGTTACGCTTGATGGCAGCCTAAAGTTGGAGGTGAATGCGCGCGTAAGTGCAGCCTGGTCCAAATGGCGGTCGTTGACTGGGGTTCTCTGCGATAAGACAATACCCGAGTACCTCAAGTCGAAGGCTTATAGAACAGTCGTCCGCCCAGTAGCGACGTAAGGTGCTGAGTGCTGGCCCGTGACGAGGGAAATTGAAAGCCGCCTCAGTGTAATGGAGACGAAGATGTTAAGGTGGACGGCCGGAGTAACGCGATTGGACCGCGTTCGCAATGACATTATACGACATAGGTTCGGTGTCGTCCCGATACCCGACAAGTTGCGCGAAGCTCGTCTACGATGGTATGGCCACGTCCTTCGCGCTAACGACGACACCGTCTGTAAGATTGGCCTGAATCTTGAAGTCCCTGGAAAACGGCCCAAAGAACGCCCGAAGCAACGTTGGCTAGACACGTTGCACTTGGACTTAAGGATAGCTGGTGTGCATCCCGATCAAGCATTTGATCGGGAGAAATGGCGTCACCACACCAGAAGAGCGGACCCCGCCACCAAGCGGGAAAAACGCTTCTGAAAATGATGATGATGATGGTGGGATCCTAAGCTGTCGGAGCGTGCTACTATAATAGCTTCTGAGCGCATTATAGTCAAGATTCCTAAGAGTAAACGAACCCTCCATCAGTCCTTTGGTCTGACGCAGTGCTCTGGAGGGCTATTTGGTCGGTTTCCTGCGACTCGACTTTTAGTTTGCTTCGACTGAGAGTTTTCCGAACAAGACCCACCCCCAGGACACCGAGGCAGGAACTTAAGCTATACTTTAACCGACACCTGGGGCCGGATTCATCAGCGACTAACCCGTGGGTATAGAGGGTAGAGATATCGACGATGAAGTCTGCGTCTCTGACTATTACCTTATCTCTACCTGACTCTTATTTTATCTCTACCCCTTATACCCCGCATACCCACGGGTTTAATTGTTGGTGAGTCCGGCCGCTGAAGAGTAAACGAACCCTCCATCAGTCCTTTGGTCTGACGCAGTACTCTGGAGGACTATTTGGCCGGTTTCCTGCGACTCGACTTTTAGTTTGCTTCGACTGAGAGTTTTCCGAATAACACACACCTCCGCGACACTGAGACAGGAACTTAAGCGATACCTTAACCGACACCTGAAGAGTAAACGAACCCTTCACCAGTCCTTTGGTCTGAAGCAGTCTTCTGGAGGACTATTTGGTCGGCGGACCCTTCACCAGTACTTTGGTCTGAAGCAGTGTTCTGGAGGACTATTTGGTCGGTTTCCTGCGACTCGACTTTTAGTTTGCTTCGACTGAGAGTTTTCCGAACAAGACCCACCCCCACAACACCGAGACAGGAACTTAAGCGATACCTTAACCGACACCTGAAGAGTAAACGAACCCTCCATCAGTCCTTTGGTCTGACGCAGTGTTCCGGAGGACTATTTGGTCGGTTTCCTGCGACTCGACTTTTAGTTTGCTTCGACTGAGAGTTTTCCGAACAAGACCCACCCCCACAACACCGAGACAAGAACTTAAGCGATACATTAACCGACACCTGAAAAGTAAACGAACCCTCCATCAGAACCGAACCCTCGGCCTCACAAACATGAGGCGTGCCGTCTACCACTGCGCCACCCAGTCCACGGCGCTGGGATCTTGCGTTGCCGTGAAGAGCTCGCTCTGCGGACCCTTAACCATTACACCCTCGTACTCGTTTGCCTCAAGGATTCGGCAAAAACAAAACATGTTCTGTTACTATTTGGAGGACGGGGATTCTCCCTATAATACTCGTTCTTGACGTTCCGGCGTACCGTTCAGACAGTTCCCTTGTTAGAAGAGGAGTGCCTTGAGCGACAATTCTATCAACATCAGAGGGATAAGCGACCACAGCGGCAACTGTGGGAAAATCAAGGAGCAAATAACTGATGCCGGTTGTGTAGGCATATTATTAGCGCTTTTTTACTGGAGGAAAGGGCAAGGCGTTTTTACTAAGTATCACGTTTTTAAGCCGCTACGGTAAGAACGGTCGTGGCGCGGCCATCACGAAGTCTGTGGTTCAGTGCGCCATGCCAGGTTGCTATCCCCTAGGCAGCTGTGCGCCCAGCTGCTGGAGAAGGTGGGCAGATTTCGAGCTTCTCTGACCAGCAGCGGCAGATTACAAGTTCCAAAGCTTTTCAAGGCCTATGTTATACTTCGGCGACGCTATTGTCGGCAAAGTATAACGTAGGCCTTGAAAAGCGCCGGTTTCTGCGTGACAACCATGAGCAGGCGATTTGAACGACGGCAACGATAAGGGCGACGAGAGCGTTGGGAGCGACAGCAATAGCGCTCGGGTATGAACAGGTTCCGCGGCGTTCGTCTGGTTTTAATCGATTTGCATGTTTTGCACGGCTCAGACCGAAACTTACAGTACAAATCCAGTTCAGGCAATATTGTTATGGTTAGTCAGATCTTATGATTATTCAGCTTCAGTCGAGATGGTAAGGCTGAGGGAAAAGCTCGCGTGTTGCAGTGATTCAGTTAGCAAAATGGAACCAGTGAGGAGTACCAGTAAAGAGGACCAGTAAAGTGAGACCAGTAAATGGGGACCAATAAAAGGTAGACCAGTAGAAGGAATCAAGAAGGGACGACCACTGAAAGAGGACCAGTAAAGCAGGCCAATGAAGGTACCAGTAAAGGCGAGACCACTAATCGTAAGGAGTGCCTGTAAAGGGACCGGTATTTTCTCTCAATATCGTCCAACGTGAGTCGGACATCGAAGCACGTGTGCCGGGGTGCAGAAGACGTGTCATTGAAGTCGTGCCACGTGTGTCGGGGTGCGGAAGACCTGTCATAGACGTTGTGGCAAGGTCGTGAAACGTGCGTCGGGACTCCATAAATGTGCCACAGACGTTATGAAACATGTGTTCGGATTTAGAAGGCGAAACACAGACGTCGTATAACGTGCGTTTAGATCCAGATGACGTGCCACAAACCAGACTTTGCACAGCATGCTTTGAATTTTCAAAAGGCCTTTTAGCTTCTTGCAACGAGCGTGCGCGCGCTTGACTCTCACTTCGATTCTTTGCCGGTACATTGGTAAGATGGTATTGGAGGGGTATGAGAGAGTGGAAGGTAGAATGACTACAGAATCGGAGGAGTATTACTGTTGTCCCACAGCAAACGATGTCGACCGGTCGACCATTACCGATTGATTTTATTTGTGTTTCTGCAGATTAAGCAGTTTGGATAGAGACTCTCACAATCTGCTCCTCGTCACGTAAAGAATGGATACTTCGGAGAATAAATCGCTACATATGATAGAGAGCGGATAAGTCGTTTTGTAGCCGCTAGGTCGCTGAATTGGTAGAGGAAGTCGTTTACTCTTTAAAATCGTCGAGTTATCATTTAACTTCACCATAGGCCCTGTCGCGTCCTATGGGGGCAGGGAAGTGTTGTTCGGAAAACAATTTCTGTGGAAGCAGCCGAATCGTTTACTTTTGAAAATGATCGCTAATATATTTTAGCTTCATCGCAGGCCCTGTCGCAGTTCTGGGTGAGGGATCTTTGTCCGAAAAACTTTCTGTTGAAGCAAACAAAAGGTCATGTCGCAGGGTATCGACCAACTAGTCCCCCACATTACTACCTAAAACATAAGGATTGGTAGAGGGAGTCGCTTACTTTTTAAAAGGTCTGCTAAGGTATCGCTTAACTTCATCATGTTTCATATAGCGGATAAACCAACGCAATCCGTAGTCTACTCCACTGGTAAATGCCTGGCAAACGGATTATTTTATCTATTTGTTGTGAGCTGAGCGCGTTGTTCGAAATTCCCTTTTCTGTTGAAGGAAACGAAAGGTCGAGTCTCGCAGGATACCGAAGGAGTCAGCGCACAAAATTTAGCACATATCACCCCATCCCTGATTAATTGTGCTCTACTTAAACAAGTTTTTGGGACTTCTTCCAACCGTGGACTTCTTCGAAGATCAGTACTTTGACTCCTAGCATTTGGCGCTTCTTACGTCTGCCAAGAGGCGCCTAAAGCATCTTTTGAGGGCAGCCCATGGTAGGTGCGAAGGACCGTAAAAGGTGCGAGGAGCGGCACAGGTCACGACATCTGGTGAAAACACAGGACCAGCGAGCAATTACTCCAATCCAGGGACCAGTGTCTAAATGAGGGACCAATATGGCACTGTGAGCAACTCTAGAGTGGAGGGGAGGGGCACCTCCCCGAGTGATCAGAACGCCAAGATCAAAAACTTCTAAAATAAGAGAGTTAAGCACGCTCACACCTACATTAGAAATGCAGAGGAATATAGTTCGCTGCTTTCAGGGTAGGGCTAAGACATCCGGTATGGATCTCCTCTCTAGGTTTGAACTTGGCACTGCTGCTTTAAAAATATCACAGCTCCAATTAAAAGGTGAAACTATAATAAATGGGTACCAATGTAGTGGATCTCTTCATAAGACAAATACTTCTGCATCGTTTTGCTTATCAAAAAAGATCTGTGCAGTCAAATATGCACAGAATCCTCAGTGAAATAGCAAACGAATGCAGTGGATATGGAGAAGCGATCATGAAAGCTTTCACAACCAGGATATGTTGCTTTTAGAAAGCGGTTTCTAACTTACCGTTTTTCATACGCTCACAATGGCGTTGCATTAGTAGTCGAAGTAATATAATAGCAGGATAGTAGTCGTAGTAGTAGCTGCAGAGCTCTTTAATCTTGCGGCAGCATTAGTTGCAGGGAGAAGGGAAATGTTCCACTTGGCGACGTCTAATTAATAAAGGCAGTGTGCGCCGTCAACTGGTTCAAATGGGCGGGGCAAAAGGGGGCGGAGGCGGGGACTCAGCGGGCGGAGACCTTTCTGATGTGAAAAGCGGGCTCCCCCGACCCCTTCATGTCTCTAGCTGACCACTTGCACCCGGAGTTGGCAGTAGTATGCAAAATGTCCTCATTCCTTTTGCTAACCGAGGATTGCTTGAACATCAGAAGTGTTACATACCAGGTCTGCTTATTCTATCTTCTGCGGCTAAATGCATTTTCTCCATCTGTGTTTTGGCTCGGCTTCACAGGCACGGTTTGAATTTGCTCGGTGTTACTCTATGTCACATGGTTGTAAACGTACAGTGTTTTTGCTTTTTTTTTTTCTGCATATTCGATGTTTGGAAAGTATTGCCTTGAGCGACGGTGTGATGCTGTAGTATACTATTAGAGCCCCTAACTCGGTAGGTTCAAAGAAAACTGAGCTTTCTTTTCTACTAATTAGGGGTGGAGATTCTCGTTGTATTAGGTTGTAACGAAATAAATGGCACTGAACCACTGTAAATTTAAACAGTTAATATCTCGGCTTGTAGGCAAGTTTATTGGTCGGAATAAAAACCTGATTCTACACATCTTTGCCAACGTGACACAAGCTTTTTTATCCCAGTAGCATAAAAATCAGAAGTTCTGGAATTGACGAAATCTTCGAAGGCACTTTCGGCATCCTGTTGGTATTTGAACATTTTCCCTATCAAGAAGTCGCCAAGATGCTTGAAGAAATGGTAGTCTGTTGGGGAGAGGTCGGGAGAAAACGGAGGATGTGGTAGAGTTTCAATGCTCAGTTCATTCAATTTCTGCAACGTCATTCGTGCTACATGGGGGGCGAGCATTGTCGTGCAGAAGGAGAACTCGCCTTCGATTTACCAAGGCCGGCCGGATATCCTTCAACTTTTTCATCATTTTTTCAATTTCAATGCAGTACTTCTCTGCCGTGATGGATTCACCGGGAGGGAGGAAGCTGTGGTGAATAATTCCCAGCGAACACCACCATACTGTCACATTACTTTCTTTTGGTACAATTCCGGCTTCCTTGGGGCTCTCATCGCTGTCCACCCACTGCGCCGATCGTCCCTGTTGTCGTACATTATCCATTTCTCGTCACACGTTACGATGCGATCAAGGAATGGGTCCGTTTCGTTCCGTAGAAGCAGTGCGGACGAGATCTCATATCGTCGGTTTCTTTGCTCCTCAGACAGCTCGTGAGACACCCATCTTTCCAGCTTTTTGGTCTTTCCAATTTCCTTCAGATGCCGGGCAGCTGTGTTGTGACTGACGCCAAGAACCTTCGCTATCTCCCTGGTACCTTTGTGTGGAACCTCCTCTACCACATCTCTCAGCTTGTCCTCATCAACATCACTATGCCTCCCACGACCTTCATGTTCTTCCAAGCTCTCATCTCCATTCCGGAACTTCTGATACCAACGATACGCCGTCCGAATTGTGGAACTTCCTTGACCGAATGCGGCGTTGATCTTCTCGTCCGCCTCCTTAGCTGTAGTGCCCAGCTTGAATTCATACAAGTAAATGCCTCGGATTACCCTCTTGTCCATCTGCAAAAAGTCAATAAAACTCTAAACTTTTCCCACTTTTACATAGAAAATTTGGCACTCACCGGTAGAGCAAAGTTTGCGCTTCTTAATGATATGCCACATGTTACGGTTTGTTCTTGATCAAACGCGTAAAGACGCGCCAAAAAATGGTGCGAGCCAGTGCCATTTAATTCGTTACAACCCAATAGTACTCATTTTCATCTTTCAGCCACGCCTGATACCATCCCAGGTGAGTAAGCTGTAGTTTTAGTAGTTTTATTAGTTGCAGAGTTTAGACACCCGTAAAAGAGACTCATCGTTTTTGTTTGCCGCAAAAATTTATTGAGAAATTTGGTACAGAAGGAAATTTTATTTCCTTTACAGGTTAGTTTGTTCAAAACCACATGACTGCTATTCGTCACGCTATGATGTGACTCTGCTCGAAACCCAGTATTATTCAGGCACGACAATCGAGTCATCGTTTAAGAAATGCGTCACAACCTCCTGGTTTCAAGATGTACGATATCGAAGGCATTGGTGCAGGAACTACCGAGATCAGTCAGGTAAAAAATCGAGTTCAGTTATCACTGCTTTCTTAATAATGCGATTCTGACGTGGAATGAAGGAGATAATGAAAGTAGGTGAAGTCTCCTGTTAAAAGTGAACTTTTGTGTCTTCTTCTTCTTCAGCGTTTATCCCATATCGTGGCGGGGTCCGCTATTCTGGTGTTATGAGGCAACCTTTCCCGATCCAGCGCCAGATCAGGGTGAACACCAGTAATCTTCAAGTCCGTATGTAACGTATATAACCAGCGCTGCTTCGGGCGCCCTCTAGGCCGCTTTCGTATTACCTCGAAATTAAGGCTTATCTTACGGAGCTGTCTTCCTTTCCACGCAGAATACATCGTAAGCGAGCTTCGCGCATCTTGTCAGCTATCGACGCGACGCCAAACTTCTGCCGAATAGCATCATGTCGGGTGCGATACAGGCGCCTAACTCCTGCCATCCAGCGCAGCATCTTCGTATCCATTACGCTGAGGCGACTTTCCATTTCCTTTGTCGCAGGCCAGCACTCAGCTCCGTACGTCGCTACCGGCCGGACGACGGCTCTATGTATATATTTTCGACTTCAAGCGCTACGGTATCTTCCTATCGCAGAGCACCCCAGTCAACGAGCGCCACTTGGACCAAGCTGCACTCACCCGTGAATTCACTTCAATCATCAGTTTGCCGTCAGACGTGACTGCTGATCCCAGGTACTTAAAGACCGAAGTGCGTGGGAGCTCGATGCCGTTAACCTTGACGGAGCTGGACTCAGTAACGTCCTTCGTTAGATATTCGGTCTTCTTCACGTTCAATTTGAGTCCAAACCGCTCCAAGCGATCACACCAAGCTTGCACCTCGCTCGAGTTCATCTTTGTCTTCGCTAGCGAGTGTTACGCCATCAGCATAAAGCAACGTCCAAGGAATGGGGTTCTGAAGATTTCGTGTGATGGCATCCATGACGACAACAAAGAGGAGTAGGGAAAGCGCAGAATCCTGGTGTACCGCGACAGATTTGGGAAACTTCCATCGAGGTTCCAGCTGCAGCTTGAACTCGACTCTTTGGACAAGAGTAGAGAACTCGCACCCACTCTATTGGCTCTTCGGGAACTCCGTGATGTCGCAAGACGTACCATATCACTTCACGCGGTACGCCGTCAAAGGCCTTCTCCAAGTCAAGGAAGGCGATATGCACGGGCTTCTGCTTCTCGCGGTGCTTCTCTATCAGAAGGCGGGCGGCATGTATGGCATCAACAGTGCCACAGCCAGCCAGGAAGCCGCACTGATTGCTGGAAAGCTGGACGATGTCACGAATTGGTCCGTCGACAGTTCGCTCAAACATCTTCATGCTATGCGAAAGAAAACGAATTGGACGGTAGCTGGAGCAGTACGCAGGTCTGCCCTTCTTCCAGATCGGTATCCTCGTGCTTTGGCGCCAACTCTCAGGCATCTTGTTCTCCGCTACAACCTGATTAAAGAACTTTGCCAACCACTCAGCAGGGTACCAAAACTTCGACCTCCACAGGTCTGCTGCCACGTCGTCGGGCCCAGTCGCTTTGCCTGGCCTCATCTTCTTCAAAGCTGCTTCAGTCTCCTCCACAGTGATCTTCTGGACGGGGCCGTGGGTTGGAGCCGTTGAGGGGATGGCTGAATGAGGAAATTCTACTGTAGAGATTTCCTCAAAGTAATCGCGCCATCGCTTCAATGCCTTCTTGCGGTCCATAAGAAGATGACCGTTCTCATCATTGATGCCGAAATTCTTCTCAATGTTCTCGGTCTGCCGATGGCGATTCTTGGCAAGTCGGTACAGATATCGCTCACTATCGCGCGACTCAAGCTTCTCGTTGACATCTCCATAATGAGTGGCTTATGCAACAGCCACGGCCTTCTTTGCAGCTTTCTTCGCTTTTTGGTACTTCCGCCAATTATCGGCCGTCTTTTCGCCGAGAAACACGTGATAGAGCGTCTTCTTCTCTCGAAATTTGACTTTCACGTCATCTGTCCACAGCCATGCCTACTTGTCGACCTTTCGTCGTCCAGGCTTCGTAATGCCGAGTTCCGACTGTGCAGCTTGACGTATCGCGTCGGTCGCCTTCTTCCAAGTTTCGTCGGTAACCGCACGCGAGTAATCACAGCTGCTTCCTTCTCTCTCATTCACCACCACTTGATTCTTGGTGCACCGTATCGCTCGACCTGCTTCATCCTCGGAGGGGCGATCTTCAAAGTACAGATCAGCAGTCGATGCTGTGGGGCGACCGTCTCATACAGCACGACCTTCGCGTCCGTGACGAGACTTCGGTCACGATCCTTCACAAGGACAAAGTCTATCTGAGTCCAGGTGCTTCCGCTATAGAACGAGATGAGGTGGGAGTCGCGTTTTCAGAAGACGGTGTTCACTATGGTGAGGTTATGCGATTCCGCGTAATCAAGGATGCGCTCACCATCTGCGTTACGCTACCCGTAAGCCGAATCCCCCATGACAGCTGTACCCGTCTTTCGTAGCACCTACGTGCCCATTAAGGTCACCAGCGACTATGATGGCATCTTTCGACGGTACCTCTGCTGTCTTCTCATCGAGCAGGTTCCAAAACTCATCCTTGGCTGGACCGGAGGAGCCAGTCTGCGGAACATAGGCAGAGAAGAAGTGATAGAGTCGCTCCGTAGCGGCGACAACGATCTTCATCAATCGATCGTCAATGCGCTCGACGCTTACAATCGAGTCACGAAATCGTTCGATTATTTCGACACCACTAGTGGTCCTGGGACTTCCACATAGGACGGATTTAAAGCCTCGTCCTGTGTCCCTTAACTTGCGGCAGGATCACCTCGTATCCTGCACCGCACAGAAATCAACTCTTCTATGCTCCAGTGCTTCAACCAACTCGCACGAGCGGCCCGTCAACGTACCCACATTCAGCGTTGCCGCGCGGGTCCTGCTTACGTTACGGAACTTTCGGACTAGCTCAGTTGGCCCCCGATGCCGTCCTCGCATCAGGGACCCTCGCATACCTTCCACACTCGCCGGGCTTTGCGAGTGCGCGTCGGCTCCCGCGGACGCCGTAGCACTATCCCGAAATACGTGAGCTGACATACACCATGTGATGTGACATGGGTCTTCGTAGGCGGCCTGTCACAAGGGCCTGTCGCCTGCAATCGAGTGTCCGTGATCGGCTTAGCTCGCAGAGCGAACAGTTTCCAGTGGCACCACGTGGAGGAACGGACATCGCCACCTAATATGTTGTTCTCTATATTGTTATAATTAGCTATTTCGTGTTTTATGTATTGCGTTATCATCTTCCTTCTTCCCTTATCAGAGTATTTACGTATGATAGTATTCCACATCGATAATAAACAGTTTAGAACAATCTACGTGCTCTTATGGAGGCAACTTCCAGACGTCGTAGTACTAATCATAACGACATTCTACAGGAGGAATGGGAATGGGAAAGACGTATAAAGAAAAGGAAGTTGGTCGTCGGAAAACTTTTTACTGCGCCATTTTATTACGTTGTTACTTTTATATCATCTATTGTTTCTAGGTACCGACTGATTGCTTCAGCTGAGGAGGCCTTCGCTCAAGTTCAAAGTATCGTCGATGGTCAACATGGACAGAAGGTTCCCTGTTGTAGAGATGTTGGGCAGCTCTAATTCTAGGGTGCAGCTGGTTTGCTGCTCATCGTGGACTTGTCTTTAGATCTCACGCTGATCGTGGGTAAAGCGTAATTGCTGCGATAACAACATTTATCTCTAACGACATAGACGACAATCTTATGTTGATTCAACTGTTTTGATTTGAAATATTCTGTGGAGTCATAGAAAGCTCGACTTAGATGTCCTCTCTATACCCCCCCCCCCCCCCCCCGACTTAGACGTCCTCTCTACACCTGTTGTACCAACCCCGAGCGCTGATGAGGCATTACCTGTATCGCCCGTCGTCCTCTTTATCCGTGAGTTGCTCTAGCGTTCGCCAGCAACGTCTCCATTCATCCCTGTAGCATGCCAGAGTGCTCCAATGGATTCTCCTCGTTTGAGGGACAGGAAGAGCGTCATAACGATCTTTCAGGGCTTTCACGAAGGAGTCCCACCAACGCACTGGCGGGCGTCTTCGTGTTTTGACATCCAGCGGAATCGAGTCGGTTACCACTCTCTTCCAGCGGGTGTCTATGAAACACATTACTTGGCCAACCCACTAATTTTCGACTTGGTCTTTGCGACAGCGTCTCTGATTTTCGAATGCCGACGAAACGTGGATTTCGGAGCTCCTCTTCTCCGAGATGTTGCGTGAATCTTGCCACTTCGAGCGTAGTCCGCTTATTTTCTCGCTGCGCGGCGCCGATCATCCTGATTTCGTAGAGTCCTGGTCTCCGAAACGTACGTTAGCGTAAGAAGAACAGTGGAGCCGAATAGGTGGGAAGGAGAGGGACGTTCTTTGTTTTGTTCACGGCTTCTTCGATGCTCATAAAAGCTCCCCAAGCCTCTCGTTTCCTGTTTTCCTGACCAGCTCCTGCGCTAGGTCGTTGGCCATGTTGACTTCGCGATCTAGATACACGTAGCTGAAGCATTCGGAGACGTTCGTTTCGTAGAGGGAGAATGAGTCCAGTCTTCGTAGGACTCACCTCAGTCCTTCGGTAGGCAGTAAAAAGATCTAGTACAATGCTAGAATACAGAAATATAAAATATAAATATTAATAACATATGAATATGTTATGAAAACGATAGAGCTCGAGCTCCTGAGCTCAAATATGACCTTGATTTTTCAAATGGATGACTTTTAGGCGAGTTATAGCAAAAAAGATGCAAAATCCGCAAAATCGCGTTTTTTGCAGCGTCTATTCAAAAGACGCGTCTTGTACTGATTATGACTAGGAACCTCTTGTCTGATCATGGTTTTGATGACCGCTTCAGTTTATTATTTGGTGCTGATCACGAATCGCATTTGTTTAGGGACTTCTGCTATCTTATGGCAGGTTAAGGTAGATATGAAATGAGGGTGATGTGGTCAGGAGCATCAATTTCGTCCAAACTTTGTGCATGGAGTTATTTGGGGCGCTGATCACGAATCTATTATCAGATTTTGTCTTAACGTTCGTGATAATCAAAAATCTTATTTTGTTATCACTCCACTTTCAAACAGCTCAAAGAAGGTATATGATAGTTGTTGCTAGGGGTTTGTTCAAAATGTGTTAAAAATAAGGATAAAGGGTGTCTCTGACGATAAGTCACAAAATGCAAAACCTGCGCACTCGATGGGACCGTACCCATCACCGTCTTTCTGCAAGATGCGAATACTACCACTAGGACGCCGCCGCTACTGGCTGGGGTGTTAAAGTCCGCTCTGATTACGCAACGCTCCACCCATCCCTTCATCAGCGTAGGCGATATGCAGTCGTCAACTCAAACTTCCACTGGCAAGTACATGCTTGGGAGATCCATTTAGCAAATTTGTAATCAGCGTTTCATGCTCTTTCACATCGCATAGGTTTCGTCCCGCAGTTGCATGGGAGCTGAAGGCGTTCCCTGATTAGTACTAAGGCCCCGTCCGCGTTTTCCGACAGGTACAGCAACATCTTAACGAGACATGTCATGTAAACGACGCGGTCATCCGCTAGAAACTGCTTCAATGTAAGAAGAAATGTTTGGTTCTTTGAAATGACAGGACGTTGAATCGGTTTTGCGAATAATTTTAAATAGGCCTTCAAAATAGAGAACACCGTCTTCTGATCGAAATCACCCATAGTCTCTAGTTGTGGCGAAGGTTTGAAGAATACAGAGAGAAGAGCGACGTTTTCCTTCCCTCAACTGTCTCTACAAGCGAACCGACTAAAAAGACTTTAAAAAAATATCCGGAGTTCCCCACGACTTAACGCACCTCAATCGTCTCCTATCAGCTGTTAGGTTTTTGGACGACGTCACACCATTTAACGAATCCGCAAGCTAGGGCGCGGTTTTCGCGCGACACAAACTGTTTTAATTTGTGAGTTTTTTTTGTGAAACTTATCTGCAACATAGGGAACATCTCCGTTTTCGGGCTGGGTCGTATATTCCTCCTCAGATGCAGAAGGTCTGGATGTCATAACTCTTTGAGTTTGTGTCTGCCGTACACAACTGCTTGCAGCTACTACCCAAAAGTTAGTATTTAATCCATCCCAGATAATTCCACGTTGAAGTACCTTGGATCTTAGGATGCTATCGAGCAGCAGCAACAATAACCTTCATAGCATGTGTAGGACAAGATCGTTATGTGAAGTTTGTTTGGCTGGATGGCTCCTGCGTTCTTCTTGTTTCCAGATATATCGGAAGAATTGCTCTTCCAAGGGTGTTTTTATTTTTCAACTGCTCTAATTGAAAAAAGTTCAGCGCATAGTAAGGCTGATAAATAAGATAATCCAACCGACCCCTTAGAAACAAGTGAAAGGCGGGTATGTTGCTGTGCGTTTGTCTTCCTACGGATGGGCAGAAAACCCCATAGAGCGTCGTTAATATGGCGACTGCAAAGCGTTTAAAAAATACTACTAAAATGTCTAGAAATGGCTTATAAATTAACAGTGCTTTAAGTCCTGATCTGTTGTTAAAATTTGTACAATCTAAAACGAGTTTTAGTTTTTGTTGTTTTTCATTATCCGTTTTTCCGTTATCCGGCATTTCCGGGCAAAATTATCCGTTATCCGTTATCCGGCTATCAAAATTTCATTATCCGCTCATCCCTGGTATACTCCCGCGTCGCGCCGCGAGGCGGGGGAGTTTACCAAATTCCTTCATCTTACTGTAGAAGGTGAAGCGACGCGCTCGATTACGGTAGGCTGGTAGGGCGAAGCACTCGTTTCGGACGAGATTTCACGCCGAGGTGAAACGAGATGTTTCTTTCGTCTTATGTTGTTGTTCTTTTTGTACAAGAAATGTCTTGCACCGTAAAATAAAACAAATAAATTTGCCAAAGCTTGGCTCTTGCTGCACCATATCGCTTGATCTGCTTTAGGTAAATGTTATTCGGCAACAGCATCGGCGATGCGGTCGGGGGCAGCGTTACGCGGAATGCCACACACTGGTGGGCGGCTGCTACGTACTGCGTAGCACCCGCCCAGCACTGTCGCCGACGTGTCGCCGAAGTACAACATATACCTTAGCCTTGGAGTGACGATCTTTAGGGCGCAGATCAGCGGTCGATGCTGTGGGGCGACCGTCTAATACGGCACCATCTTCGCATCTGTGGCAAGACTTCAATCACGTCTGATTTTGCTTAAAAGGCATCCGGTTTAAAATGAAGAGTGTCCATTATAGTGAGAATGGTAAACATTTCTGGCATTTGCTCATATCATATTGACCTTCAGCACTGAAAAATAGAGGAATTTCAAAGCGTATGAACCAAGACTCTAGTAAAAAGCTATTTTTAGTCATACGTTTGCGAACCTCATTATCATTTATGGCGCACAGTATGTGTAATAAATAAATAAATAAACTTCGCTTATTAGTCAATAAGTGCTCCCACGCGCTTATCGGCATGTCTCGCGCTTGCGCGCTTCGCGCGATGTTGCAATGTCACTAAGCTAAGGTCACTCACTTCAAGCTATCTGCTCTGTTTGTGCAGCTTTCTCCCCTCCCTGGCAGTGCAAAGGGCAATATTTGAAGACATTAGCATGTTCCAACGTAGCGCTAAATTGACTGAAGGCACCTTCACTCCTCACCTTCGAACAGTAGCCTCAGGGAAAAATTGATATTTTCGATAGGTACTGAATGTCCGATCGACTTTGGTCGCACGACAGACCGCTTCAGCAGTGACGATTTGTTTACCAGTGATGAGCGGACTAACCATTATCCGGTTTCCGGCAGGTTTTGGCATATCCGTTTTGTTGTTCGTTATCCGGTGGTTTTTGGCCGAATAACGAACAACAAAATCTGGCACCCTTATGATTACTTTGTTGAATATAAGGACAATTTTTAAAAATTGCTTTGTGTTTTTTCCACTGATAGTCGAGATGCGTTTGCAATGCTAGGTCGATGCCTTCTCTTAGTTTTCAATGGCATAATTAGCCAAACTATCAACCTGCTCATAGCGCGTTCTGAAGTGCAAAACACTGCCTTGCTCATTTCTATTTGTGGGGTTTTCACCAAAATTCCTTCTAGCATAATGTACTGCCTGGAAAAGAACCTATCGGTGGTTGGAGGAGAAAAGAATAAACCTCATACGAATCACTTCGTTTTAAGGATGTGCCAGATATTCATCTTCTATGTACACGATCTTTTAGCGCATTAAAACTATGTTTGGCATGTGCATAACTTCCGAGTGGTGGGTGGAAAGCCAGTACCTTAATCTCCTATCCTATCCTATCCTACTATATATAAAAGCGTTAGTCCGTCTGTCCGTGTGTGTGCGTGTCACAAACCTGTATGAACCAGTAAAACATGTCAAACGTGTAAAGGTGACCCACACGTACATGCAAAACCTGTCAATTCTATCCCCATGTGCAATGGATGGAAATGAACCAAAACTAGCGGGAAATGACCAGGTTGGACGAATGAGTGGAAGTGTTCGAACGGACAACCACTATTTGTCGATAGCATCGATTTTCGATCGGAGTTGTCGTTCATCACCCCCATTTGACCAATCGGGATGCGATTATTATTATGCCAGATGGGGAGACCAATATTAATGGATGGTAGCGATTTTTCGACCGCAGTTATCGGTTTTCGCCCAAATTTGACCAATTGGAGTGGGATTCACACGACAGTTTCTTCGAGAGAATTACTCCCGCATGCAGGAAATACTCCAAAGAGATTCAGACAGTTTTTAGAACAAGATAACAGTATCGATTGACCGAATAACCGATCGATAATCAATTTTTATGCAGATCAGATCCTTCGGAGTGGGAATAGCACTAATGCGGTGGGCAGCGGACAAGGTTTTGAGGATCTTCCTTTATTCTGCGTAATAAGCGAGATTAGTTTTTCTTCTCTAATAGGACCGAAGGGTCAATAAACCGTCGTGTTCAAGGCGTTTTGTTCTCGGAGTTTGGACCGAAGTCCCAACCAGACGTTTTGCGGCCGATAGGTTTACGGGCAGTTGCTGAGCAGTAGAAGCCGCTGCTGACGAGCTGTGGGTTCAATACTGGTATACGCACTTGGCCAATGACTTGTGATGACCAGCCGATGAACAAGTCAGTGTATTAATATTCCCGTGCAATCCTGATACCTAGATGGAAATCCGAACCAAGAACATTGAGTCAGAGTGCATGCGAAAGTCGGCGCCTTCTCAGAGTGCGCTACTTCGCGTCTCGAAGAAAAACACGGATAAGAAGGTTAAGGTTATGGGCGCGTGTAGCGCAGTGGGAGGAGGCGCGACTGTCGTGTGCACCCGATACCAGGTTCCTGGTTCGGATTTCCCGCCCAGGCCAACCAAGCCTTCCATCCTTTTGGTGTCGGTGAATTGGTACCAGACTTGTCTGGGAAGGATAAAGCGCTGACTTGTTCATCGACTGGCCACCGCAAGTCATTGTATGGCCAAACACGCATTCGTGTCGCCTCCACGACATCCCGTAGAAGTAAAATGCGCTGGCGCATCCCAGAAGCGATTGAGTAACGCCATCCTTTATCCTTTATCCTTAAGAAGGTTAAAAGTTGCTCATTTGACATGTGACGAGGACAGTATTACAAATCCCGACCTACTATTAGAGAAAGAATGGTTTAAAATTAGTATAAATTTTTGTTGTTTAATCGTTATCCATTTTTGCGTTATCCGGTCATTTCTGAGAAAAATTATCCGTTATCCGTTATCCGGGTTTCAAAATTTTATTATCCGCTCGTCCCTGTTGCCTACCGGTTATCGGCAGTCAAACAAAGAAAGCAACGTCACTTTTAAGCTAAAATCAACAACATCGATCGATATTGGCCTCCCGATAAAAACTTTCCACCTGCGGAGTACTTCCGTCAACTACAATACTCGAGGGTCTCTCACACGATCAGTTAAATCTGTGGGAAAACCGAATTCATCGGTCAGGAAATGCAGGTCGACCGATATTGATTGCCTTCCTTCCTGCGGAGAAGCCCTACCGATGGCGATCAAAATAACGTAACTCCCACTCCGATCGGTTATATCTAATGGAAAATTGATTATATCGGTATCGAAATGATATCGATATGGTACTGATTGCCCGATCGACCTGTGATACGTCTACTGATTGACGTCTCCTATACGTCTCCCGAATCCGGTCACACGTTCGACGACCTCTCATCCTTTACTGTTACCTCGTTAATAGTATCCCCTTACTGGTTCCCCTCACTGCTCCCTCTTTACTGATCTTCCCTTACTGCTTCGCCCCTCCCCACTGCTACCTCTTTAACGGTCCTCTTTACTGGTCCACCACCTTACCAGTCTCGCTTAGTGGTCACCCCTTTACCCTACGTGAACTGAATCCCGACGCACGTTGGAGGACGTCTTCAGCACGTCTTCTGAATCCCGACCACGTAGGGCGTCGTACGTCTGCAACACATGCTTTGAATTCTGATGTTTGTGACACGTCTTCTGAATCTCGACGCACGTTGGAGGACGTCTGTGGCACGTCCTCTGAATCCCGACACACGTTGTACGACCTACCCTTTATTGGTCTTCCTTACTGGTCCTCCTTACTGGACCCCCTTTACTGGTCTACCCCCTTACTGGTCCATCTTACTGGTCTCGCTTAGTGGCCTCCCTTTGCTCTGCGTGCTCTGAATCACAACGCACGTTGAACGTCTGCGGCAGGTTTTCTGAATCTCTACAAACGTTGGGCGACGTCTATTGAATCCCTACGTACGTAGGACGACGTCTTCAGCACATCTTCTCAATCACGACGCATGTAGGACGACATCTGCGCTATGTTCTCTGAATCTCGTCGCACGTAGGGTGTCGTAAGTATGCGACACATCCTTTGAATCCCGATGTATGCGGCACGTCTGGACGATGCGTCGGGATTCAGAGGACGCTTTACTGTTCCCTTTTTACTGGTTCTTCCTTACTGGACCCCCTTTACTGGTCTACCCCTTACCAGTCCCCCTCCCCTCCCAATTACTGCTTCATCCTTACTGGTCTCGCTTAGTGGTCCCCCTTTGTTCTACGGGCTCTAAATCCGCAGTTGCTATTGTGTTAGGCACCAAGAGCCTTGGCTTGCCCTGCTGTCGTATCATCCCATATTGAACGGAAAATTTTTACCGCGCGCGATACGGTGAGGCGTGGAGGCATTACCCAAACGTCATCTACCAACAAACTTTTATACATAGGTGGTGATAATAAGTGTGAATTCTACATTTCTGTAATTATCAAAAAGAATTTTTGTCATCCACCGTTGCAGCCATGCACACTACTTCAAAAGTGTTAATTTTGGGAGGAATGAAAACATCTAAAGCTTTTTAAATTTGATGGTAGCTCGTTGCAGCAGGGTATAAACATAAAAAGTGAAGAAGATGAAGTATGAACTGACAGTGTTCGAAAGCAGTGAACAATTTCCAGAATTTCTGCGATGCTATGGATTCAACTACGGCAGCTCAGGGCGTTTTCGCATGTATAATGCGACCGCTGAACAAGTATCTGAGACAGACAAGACAGCAGCCTCGACATCCAGCTGAAGCTGTGACACAACACATTGAGAGGTAGGTTGTTGCAGAGAAAAACGAGAAACTTTTTTAAAGGGGTCTCGCTAAGAGCTTGAATAAAGGAATTTTGAAATATCGCCAATCCTTCAGCACTGCGTTTCTTAAGGGATAAGCCCTTAAGAAAAGCAAAAAAAGTAGGGGAAATCTTCTTCAAGGTACCACTGTGGGGCTTAACAGAACAGTTTGTACCAAGATCCAAGAAAAGAAAGCAGATTAATAATCTGTCGCCTGCGATCTCGAATCGAGTTTGGAAAGTTCCATAAAGTCTTAGGGCGTTTACAGAACCCCGAGAACTCCTCCATATCGCTCCCGCCGCAGTGGGGCTCCAGGACGTAACTCCATCGCGACGCCGCGCGCTAACCGCACGCGATGCCGCAGCACTGCAACGCGGACGTGCGCTTGGTGACGCATGGTTCGCCGCGGACCACGAAATGCTACCAGTGTTCAAACTTCCCAACTAGAAAGAGCCGCCGAAGGGATGTTACACGATAGAGAACCCGTGGAAAGGACCCATTAAATCTTACAGGCTGTCTGTGGTCGCTATTTCATCCTGTTTTCTCGTTTTTAGGCTTATTCTCCACCGACTGAGTCCAAATCTTATCTGGATCGCACTTTTTCCCCCGATTCTTCCGAATTTTCTTTAGTTCATGTTGTAGTTCGAGTTTTATACAATTTAGAAAAATACGTTAACATATGCCTCTGGTTTTTCTTGTAAAGGCAATAAATTATAAATCCAGAGAGGGTGAGTGGAGTATTCAAGTTTTTGCTCATCCCCCCCCCCCCCTCCACAATAAAAACTTACAAACACTTGCTTCTGAAACTTCTAGTTAGTGATCCCATCCCAGTTCTTGCTTTGAATTTTCCTCACCAAATCCTTGACTGTTTTCCTTCACTCATTTAAAACGGATTGATTCTTCCCACCCGCACTTTGTTAACAACCGCTTCCACTTCCATACCAGGAGACACCATCCTCATCTAATGTCTCCTTCCTTCTACGCGGACAACGTCGCTGGAACATACTTTAGCGCTCTAAGGCCTATGGTATACTCCCGTCCGCTGCAGCCCGCAGTTCTGCAGACGGAGACTTTTGCAGAATTTTAGCGAAGCAGCTGATTCAGTGCACTTTTTTCCTGGATTTGCTCTCTTTTTTCTTTCGTTCATGATTTCGCGTTTTATTCCCGTTTTATCGCCTTCTGATCCGCGCACCGTTGTAAGGTTGTTGTTCTCAAGGGTATTTCGTCGAGATCATGTTTTGCTAGGGGGTTTTCGTCATGCCTGTGCCAACTCATTTCTGCATTTCTTTCGTTTCTCTTTCCACAGGCACGGAAACCGACGTTTCTGTGCATGACACGACACGAGAGAATTCTCGTGACGTGTCCAGCATGGAATCGTCCCAGTTGAGGCTGAATTTTTGCAAAGGGATGTTTCGCTAGGGGGTTTTCGCCATGCCTGTGCCCACTGATGCATTTCTTTCGTTTCTCTTTCCACCCACAGGCAGGGAAGCTGACGTTTCTGTGCTCGACACGACACAAGAGTGTTCTGGTGACATGTCCAGCACGGAATCGTCCCAGTTGAGGCCCAATTTTTGCAAAGTGATGTGGCCCTAAAGAGGGCGTTGATTTAGATGAGAAAGCACGAGAGTGCACTTTTTCCTTGACCGGCGATCTTCTTGGCATCGAATACCGTTTTAGAACAGCTTCTCCATTACCTCCACTTTCGTACGCTTAGGGAACATGGCTTTGCAATGGTAAACGTTTCCTATTGTTTGAAAAGAAATGCCGAAGAGAGCGCGGGCAAAAAAAAAACAGATCAAAAACATCAATTCAAAGAACTTGGAGCATATATGGCAGATTTCTGTATTCAGGCGTCACGATAACCCTCTAATGACCTGTCAAGCATCAATCTGTGCGTCTCCGTGCCTATGTGGAACACGAGAATCAAAAGAAATGCTGCAGTCAGCGAAGACGCGGAAAAAAACCCGCTAGAAAAACAAGACTTCGAAAAAACCGGCCTTCAATTGGCACATTTCTTTGCCGTTCATGTCAGTAGAACCTCCGTGTGACTTGTCCGGCACAGAAATGTAAATTCAGTGCCGGCGAGGAAGTTCAGAGGCGAAAAAATGTGAGGATCGGCACAAAAGTGAGAAAAAACGGTCTAGAAAACTATCTCAAAAAACTAACCGTTCAAGCCGTCGAAAAAAAACCAAAATAAGTCTAGCCACGATGAAAACTCTACGAGGAAAACAACAGAGACATCACATGACCACCCAACATAACTAGACGTTTTGAAATTGCTGTGGTATGGTCACGAACCAAGGAAGTGTCGAAATCAGTGAGCGGAAGTGCATAGAATAGGGCCCGACAAGCGCTCCCACCACCCGCCCCCCCCCCCGCGACCATCGCAGCCCGTCGCTCGTGCGACGGCCGCCGCACGGGAGTATGTTTCACTCCCGTGACGCAGAGGTATAACACCCCTCTGCGACGCATCCGGGAGCGATGGCGCATCAACTGACAACCGTGCCTCACTGCGCCGTCCGCCACTGCAGCGAAGGCGCGCCGTTGACAGTTGCCCCGCGCCCGTCGCTGGAGCGACGCGGGAGTATACCATAGGCCTAAGGTCTCGTGCATACTTCCCGTCGCCGCGATGAGTCGATGGAATCGCGGCGATGAGCAGAGCGACGCGAAAGAATTTGAACTTCTCAGCGCCCGTCGCATCGCTCATCGCTCTGCAAGGGAGCGCGACGGCGATCCGTTTAGGACCAACGCTAAAAACCGCACGCTGCGCAAAAAAATATGCAATGCCCGCGATGGGCGCGGGAAGCCATCGCGCTCGCAACTGTTGCGGCGGCCGCGGTGAAGTTTCGTTTTACTATTCGGCCGCGTGCGGCGGATTCACCGCGGCCGCCGCAACAGTAAAACGAGAGTATAGCCCCGGCCTAAGGCCGGCAGCAGAGTCTTGCGAGTGCCGCGGACCCGCCATGACAACGGCGGGTGGTGCCGCGCTGCGAGGGTTACTGTACGCAATACTGCGTACTTTTGCCGGCAGTTGCGACCTCTGGGAATGTCAGATGTAGTAAGCAAAACGCTTTTTCTTTTGTGAAGAAGCGTTTTCTAACTCAAGTTAGGAGGCTTTGAATCTAAGCCCCGAAATCTAATAGAACACGTCTTATAACCCAACCGTTCTGTGCCATTTTGCGCTTGCTCTCACTTTTGTCGGTCTACCTCCACTAAAAGTTCCTCGCTTGACAAGCAGCTCGAAGATAATGTTGTATCCCTTGTGATGACAGCATTCCCTCCGATGCCTTGTTGAGTCCGGGAGATCTGTCCGATGCAGTTATAGCTCATACTGAAAAGAACGGTCTGCTTTGTTGTTGCATCTCTGTGCAAAGGTTTTCCCTGAACCTCAGAAGACTAACTTGTGACCGGAAGGCCACGGAGATTTGCGGTGCAATTAAGGTTACCTAATATCGCGCTATGTTTTTTTTGCGTTACGTTTTGAGTGCAGGATCCCATACGCCTCCATTTGTCGACACTACCGGTGATTATATTGTTGGTTGTCAAGCTCCTTTATGGACAGAAATTATGCACCAACCTACTATATCCCTGGCATGTAGATTCGTTTAAAAAATGTTTAGAATAGACGAACCATGGTGGGCACCCATCTATCACGCCCTCCGGCGTGTCTCACCCGCAGCTCCTGGCGCTGCCGGTGAGAGCCGCCGTGAACTGCGGCAGCCCTCGGGGACCTTTGCGTGCGGCGGCTCCGCGACAACTCGTCCCCGCCGCAGCTTCCACCACAGTGGCAGCGTGGGTCCCACTGCGGCGGGAGCGATATGGACGATTTCTCGGGGTGCTGCCGCGAGACTCTGTAGAGGCCCTAACGCGCACAGCAGCAAGACGCGGCTACCACGCGCGCATGACGTCATTAGCCACTCGCCGTTAAACGCACACAAGCAAAAAACTGCGGACGAGTTGTTCGGGCGCGAAACGTAGAAATTCAAACAGACGAACACAGGCGTTTGGCGATGGAGCGCGAAATCCTTCATTCCAAGCATTACCCGCGCGAACCTCGTGGCGCTCAGGGGGGGGGAGAGAGAGTCCGGAGCTGGGTTCTGCAGAACCAGGCAAGGGAAGGGACTCCAGGGTGTGGTACAGCCAAGCTGCTCGTGTGCAAACTGCTCTCATCGCCCAAAAAGGCCCCGTTCGACGTCCTCAAGACCTGAAAAAGTGATTGGAACAAAAAAGAAAGAAAAGCGCACGGCAAACTGAAAATTTCTATAGGTGGCAATGTTTTCGAGGCAAGAACAACAGCTTACCGGGGCAGGGATAGCCGAAGGAACCACTTGGAGCCGTTCCACGCCCGCTAAACCTGGAAAAAGGGCATTAGAACAGAGCAGAGAAGAACAAAGCGAAGCAAAAAGAAAGAGAACGGACGGCGAAGTGAACAGTCATGTTTTAGGAACGATCTCGACGTTTGAAATGCGCGCTCGGTTGGTCCCCAAACGAATGACGTGTTAGAGCGCGTTAGAGGGCGCTCTGGTACCGCGACAACTCGTTCGCACTTTTTTGATTGTGTGCGTTTAACGAGGAGTTCATTAGCCGTCCCTGCCTGAAGCATATGGACCGCGATAACTCGTCCGATTTCGCCGCGCCCCGTGTGCGACATACTGGGGAGTTCGCGCTCTGCCCTCGGGGACCCACGCTGCCACTGTGGTGGAAGCCGCGGCGCGGACGAGTTGTCACGGAGCCGCCGGCCGCAAGGGTCCCTGAGGGCTGCCGTAGTTCACGGCGTCTTTCACCCGCAGTGCCAGGAGCTCCGGGTGAAGCCGCCGAGGGCCGTAATAGATGGTTGTTGATTATGGTTCTTCTATTTAGAAACATTTTTCACGAATCTGCATGCTAGGAATACATATAATAGGTTGGTGCATAATTTCTGTCCATAAAGGAGCTTGACGACCAACAATATAATCACCGTTAGTGTCGACAAATAGAGGCGTATGGAATCCTGCATTCAAAACGTAACGCAAAAAACCTTATGGTTACCTTATGGTTGGCACGATATTAGGTAACCTTTGTTGCACTGAAAACCTTCGTGGCCTTCCAGCCACAAGTTACCTGCGTGAGGTTTAGGGCAACTATTGCACAGAAATGCAACAACAAAGCAGACCGTTCGTTTTAGTATGAGCTATAGCTATAGTAGACCTCCCGGACTCAACAAGGCATGGGAGGGAATGCTGTCATCACAAGGGCTACCACATTATGTTCGAGCTGCTTGTGAGCCGAGGAAAGTTTAGTGGACGTACACCGACAAAAGTGAGAGCAAGCGCAAAATGGGACAGAACTGGGCTGAAGCGTTTGATAACAAGCGCTGCTGTGATGTTATTTATTTTGACTTTGCTAAGACGTTTGATAGGGTATCTCACAAAAAGTTGCTGTTCAAATTAGAAGAACTTAGGATACATCCAATGCTAACGAAGCGGATCGCTGATTTTTTAAATGAGAGAACGTTTCAAGTTAAAATTGGACATTTATTCTCCGAAGTTAAACATATAACAATTGGAGTACCTCAAGGTGGGGTATTATCGTCTATACTGTTTAACATTTTTACTTCGGAAATACCAGAAATTTTGCGTAATGTTTGTGATTGTGCCATGTATGCAGATGATGTAAAAAATATACGGCGGAGTGGCGTTCTATCCCCCGCCCTTTAAACAGAGGCGTGGCAATTGTCTGCGTCTCCACTATCTCGCAAGGCAGCCACTAGACTCTCGAGCAAGCCCAGGGGGTTGGGGGGTGGGCGGGCCAGGGGGACGACGGGATAGAACGCTCGACCCCCAAAATATACAGGATCATTGATAGTGTTGATGATTAATTATGTCTTCAAAGAGGAATCAACTTATTGGTTTCCTGGTCTAAACAATGGCAACTCCCCTTGGCTCCGCACAAAACGAGTTTCATGCGTATTAGCAGCACTCCATCAACTGCACAACATACATATGAAGTGGATGGTCTCCACATCACACCGGTGGATTTCATTAGAGATCTTGGTTTCACATACGGCAGCAAACTAGATTTTTCTGAACATGTGAAAAACCGTTGTAGGATAGCGCTTCTGCCTACGTTCCACATGTTTAAGGCCCTTTCTACAAAGAACAGAGCTCTTTTAATAAGGGCTTACAAGGCTTATATACGCCCATTAGTTGAAACGGGCACTACAGTATTCAACCCTAGTAGGGTAAAAGATATCTCCAGAATTGAGAAGATCCAAAATAATTTTACTAGGAAATTATTTATTCGCATGGGAGGCTTCTTATACTCCAACATTCCCCACGCAGTGTTCAGAAATAGACATTTGGATCTTCCATCCCTCGTATCACGACGAAAGGTATTTGATGTTTGTCTCGTTCATAAAATTCTGCACCAACCTAGTGTGGCTGTGATTATGAGATTATATAGTACGATGCCTTCCCGAACTAGAGGTAGTATAATGAAAATAACCTTGCCTTGTCCGAGATCATAAGTTCGTGCTTGCTTCTTTACGCATAGAGCAGGTAGCGCTTACTTAAGAATCATGAAAAACCTGTCAAATGCTTACTCCATACTCCAGTTCAAGCGGTACGCATCAAAAATGTTGATTAAGTTTGACGGACTCTAGTCATGGAGATCGACCACACCCAATGCTTGCTTGATTGTGCATTTTCTGATGTTTGTTTGTTTGTTTGTACTGTCCTACTTCTATCTCGCGTCTGCCTTTCGCGACGTAATAAACATTAACATTAACATTAACTGTTGAGTTATAAGGAGTGTCATATTAGATTTCGGGGCTTACATTCAAGAACTCTTAACCTTGCTTGAAAATGCTTCCGCAGTATTGCGTACAGCAACCTTCGCGGCGCCGCACCACCAGCCGTTGTCATGGCGGGTCTGCGGCACCCGCAAGACTGCAGCCGGCCTTATAGAGACACTCGTTGCGCATTTTGGACTTTACAGAGTACGGAAGAGTCACATGTGCGCTTGCATTTGTTAAGATTTTTTCTTCATAGAACGTATTTTGCATCAAAACTCTTGCGCCAGGCGGGACTCGAACCCGCATCTTCTGCTTTCCGGGCAGCGATGTTCGCCTTACACCACCGGCGCTGCTTGACCGCACGTAACATATCTGCGATATCCTCCAGGTCTGTCAGCACCCACCCGTGATACGGGGATGGGCCGGTCGCTGATATCAGCATGGAACCGGTTAAGCTGAAGACCTTACTAGTAGCAATGCGTTAACACATTTGCTTAAGCCTGGAGAGGCTGGTAGAGAGGCTATATGCTGTTACTGGATGTTTTGTTGCGATCAAAACTTTTGCGCCAGGCGGGACTCGAACCTGCATCTTCTGCTTTGAAAGGCTATTAAAATTATTGAGGTTTTTAATCTGTTAGAAACTGTAGAACGACACACTTGTGACGCGAAACGCTTTCCTTTTCGTTTTAGAAGTTCGATGGGTTCATGCCTTTACGTACGTAGGCGTACGAAACCGCCGGAAAATGGAGAAGTGTTTCGTTGAACGCGCAGTCACGTGAGTATTTTTCTAAGATGTGCCGAGTGCATTATATTCAGGAACTGCTTTATATAATAGGATATGGATTTATTGCAGGGACTGTTGTAGAACTCCATGAAGGTATAAAGTTATAAAGGAAACTGGAAGTTCGCAAATTGATCATGCGAACGAACTCAATTTTCGAAAACTCTATGCTGGAAATCCCTTCAGAGCAAATTTATTCGTTGGTTCAGTTATTCGCGACTTTCTATATAGTAGGGTTTCAAAAAATCGAGTTACTCGTTCTCTTGATAGATTTTGCTCGTTCGTTCGAAAAAAAGTCAAAAATAAGAAAATTATAAGAGGCAGGCCTATGTTGTTTGTCCTACAACCCTTTGTTATGCATGGAGTTCTACAACAGTACCTGAAATAAATCCATATTCCTGAATATATTGAACTCGGCACAGCTTTGAAAAATATCCACGTGACTGCGTGTTCAACGAAACACTGCATTTTCCGGCGGTTCTCTTACGCCTGCTCTCTCTTCCTTTAACCGTAAAGGCATGGAACCATTGATCCCCATTCATGTCGTGACGCGATGTCCGCTGAATATATCGTAGGCATGGGTGATCCGTCGCCAAGGTTATAACTTCACCAGCAATCGCCATGGTTATGCTGAAAGAAAAACCGGCTGGCATGCGCCTCCGCAGGCATCTCTTGGCTTCAGTTCTCCTCCCCGTAACCGACGTGACCCACGGATTAAGCGAATTATATACAGTAAGAATAGCTCCTATTCTTCAACTTTCCACGTACTATTTTCGCATACTCCACTGACTCATTCCGAGCTCATTTGCCATCTTCCTCGTCGACCTCCTTGGGTTTCTGTGGATTTTTTTTCCGAGTTGTTCCACATTTCTAGTTGTAGTCACAGTCAGAGGTCGGCCACTTCTTGGGCGCCTTATATCAGATCCAGTTCGACAGAATCAGCTACCCTTCTCCGGATGTTTCTGATAGACTTTGTAGAGTGAGTGACCTGTCCGCTGCAGCTCAGTGATTGCATGTGTTTCTGGATGAAGAGCAACCATTATCGTTAGAGTTGAGTCTGTCACGCCATAAACGCTACCATATTCAGCAAAACGTTCGCAACTAAGGCACCAGTAAACTGTCGAAAAGGTGGTCAACAGTTTCCGCGTACCCTGAAAAATACAGTTCGCGCCATCTTTGAGAAAAAGTGGCATTGATTATCGAACAACCCAATAGATAGCAAGCCTAAAATTGATTGGAATCTTAATTTCTGGCTAGTTAGAAGCACATATCCCTTGGACACAATTCCTTGATCGAGGGAGGTCTGCTCAACGTCGGTGCAAGGACTTTGAGGCGTTCTGGATATCTTTCAAATGTCCTAATGTCATCATGAAGGGGAGGGAGAGGGACTTTTTATATAACACGCATGCTCATACGCTTCATCAGTCTCACATCCTAACTTCGGGTAAGTAGAGTTCCCTATCCCTGTTCTACCAGGTGCGCCTTCCGTTAGTCCTGTGGACGACGGTAAGGTGCGATACTCTTGAACTCTCTCCACGGACCACCCTAGCAAAAATTTACTATTGAACTATTAGGTCATCCAATAAGTAATGTCGTTTTTTGTGCACTACGGTTTTAGCTCATTATTTGACGGCACATTTGTGTTTTTCGAAGGTGCACTAAAGTGATTCCAAGGTAAATGGAACTTGCTCTTTTAGAATCTACCATTCGTTGAATTGTTAGCTTGCAAGTTCAGGTGAAATGGGTTGGCAAATCTCAGAGGAGCATATTCGGCATTGCATGCTGTTCGAATTTCGAAAGGTTAGTAACGCAACGGTTGCTACCAAAAATATCTGTGATGTATATCCAGATGCATTGGACGTTCGCAAATGCCAGAGATGGTTTTCCAAGTTCAAATCCAGTAGTTTTGACCTCTCGGACTCTTCTCGGTCAGGAAAACCCGCAACATTTGATAACGACATGCTGATGGCAGAACTGGAGGCGAATCCTTGTCACACAGTGCAGGAACTTTCGAGTACTCTCAGCGGATCTAAATCAGCCATACATGTTCATCTACGCCAAATTGGCCAGGTATGCAGAGCAGGTGTTTGGGTAGCGCACGATTTATCCGCCGAGAACCCTGCCAACCGATTGCCGCTTTGCAACGCACTGCTTCAGCGACACCGTACAGACCCGTTTTTTGATCGACTGATCACAGGAGACGAAAGATGGATCTTGTACGATAATCCGGAGCGCAGAAAGCAGTGGCTTTCCAAAAATGAACAAGGGAGAAGCGTTACAAAGCCGAATGTTCATTTCAGAAAGGCACTCCTCTGTGTTTGGTGGAATATCCGTGGAATTGTCCACTTTGAAGTGCTGGACAGACCGTTGACGCAGACCTTTGCCGTGAGCAATTGGATCGAGTGAACCAAACTTTACTGGAAAAGTATCCGGCAATCGTCAACAAAAAGGGCGTAATTCTCCATCACGACAATGCAAGACCGCTCTGTGCAAAACGGGCGCTGGAAAAAATCAACGAATTAGGATGGGAGGTCTGCTTCATCCACCGTATTCTCCCGATCTCGCACCTTCGGATTACTGCGTATTCCGGTTTCTTCAGCATTTTCCTAGTGGCAAGGAATTTGAAAGTTTGGAGGATATTCAAAATGCTATGTCCACATAATTTTCTCAAAAACCACTACAGTTTTATTGCTCAGGTATTGAAGATTTGCTCGTGAGATGGAGAAATGTTGTTGACAATGAGGGTGATAACATTGCTGGCTGGAATGAAGTTTTGTTGAAAATTTGTCCAACTGAAGTCAAGGTTGAAAAAACGACATTACTTATTGGATGACCTAATAGAAAAAGATGAGACGATATTGGGTGGGGTAACTCCTAATTGATACTGTACTTTCAGGCCCTGACGAATGCGACGCTGCTGAAAAGTAAGCCAATAAAACCGTATAGCTACTTCGCGACGAGCTTAGTAAATCAGCAAAAGGGCTCAATCATACAGAGGTAGACGCAAAGCCGAGCACGGGGTCCTCGTTCAGACAAGATTGGGTTTAGCTTACATGTACCAGCAGTTTGACAGGTATTTCTAGTACCATCCGCGACCTAAATAGGGTGAAAGATTGGAACTTGGTCTACTCCATGGGTAGACGTCCAAAGATTTCACCTGCACTTCATAAAATATAATACAAGCCAAGGCCAAACCGGATAACAAGCATATTATTATGTTTATTTGATATCTTGATATCAAATAAACAAAATGTATAACATTTGATATCAAGGTTATTCCATTTTTTTCTCATTTTAATTCAAATTTTGCTTGGAGTTCTTGGCCCTTTTTATGCTTTCTTCTCTCTCAACAACGCATATCTTTACAGATGCTTAAGTATGCGTATGAACTACAGGACCTTTTTGCAACGGTTTTTCAGCGACAGATTCCCAGCAAAGGTAAGCCTTTAGTACGAGTATTCTAAAAATTGTTTGAAGCAATGTGCAAGATGTGTCGAAGGTATCGTTCTCATGAATTGACTGGGCTCGGCCCGTGCGTGTAACACCGAGACTTAAGGGACCAGAGAACGACAACTGCAGGTCTCGTCCTACAGTTGCCCTCTAGAAGCTACGTGGCTGATCATGTTCACCTAGACATAGAATATCTCCTGGGCCCACTACAGGTCTATTGACACCACGTGGGATGCAAACTTGTGGTTCATCCTGAAGAGAATAAATAACGTCGTTATTGCAGTCATTTTCACACATGAGAGTTGAAACGCAGGTTTTATTTGGGATAATAAAAAGAAACTGATAAGATGATAAGAGTTGTTCTAGCAACTATGGGAGCAAAAGGAGGTATGCAAAATAGCGCGCTGCAGGTAATGCTCATTTTAAAAACATTATTCAAGCACACATAAGCTTTGCCATATGCGAATGAAACGATTTGTCTTACAGCCACGTTCTGCATCCCCAGTATTGCCAACGATATAAGCGTGTGGTAGTTTTACGTGGCATCGTAGCTGCAGTTTGATCATGAACACTGTTCGAACAAAGGAATGTGGCAATAGCATCACTTTGCCGATTCAGCCAGAGTAGAAGGTGTGATCAGACACCTCCGACAATCTTACTGTACACTGTGTGGGGGAGTCGGCGATTCCCTGACACGGAAGTCGTGCATCTGATCACTAATTATGCATGCGTTACATCTTAACAATTAGGTAGCTTAATTTACACTTACAAACTCAATAATTGGTGGAGCTAGTATTCATCAGTATAGTGTCAATATTTAGGATATTGTATCCGAATCGAAGTGGTCCATCATCTCTGATGAACAGGCATCTGTTGCGATTCAGCACGGTACCACTTTCCTGCTCCGTTCTCACAACAAGGTAACAAACGCGTTTTATATTCATATAATCATACTCTATGATAACGCGCTAAGCGATGAGTCATACCATCGATCGGCCCGCCGCACAATTTATTCATAAAATAGGGGAAAAATCGGGGGGGGGGGGGATGAGGGGAAAATTACGACACGAAAATAGCGAAAAGTTCGCGGACGTCTTCTCCCTGCCTGGGAACTTCGGCCCTGGGGTATTCGAAGTCGCTCAACACGAATCTGAAGTTCCTTTTTGAAGTATCGATCGCCATCAATCGATATTGATCAAGTTACGGTTGCGAAAATAGCGAAAAAGTACACAGACGTCTTCTCCCGTCCTCGGAACTTTAGCCCGGGGGAATCGAGATCGCTCAACACGAATCTTGGAGTTCGTTTTTGCAGTATCGATCGCTATCAATCGATATTGATCAAATTACAGGTCGCGAAAATAGCGGAAAATACATAGACGTCTTCTACCTGCCTGGAAACATCAGCCCTAGGGTGGGCGAGGTCGCAGAACAAGAATATGAAGTTCTTTTTTGCAGTATCGATCACCGTCTGTCGATACTGGTCAAATTACGTGGCGCGAAAATAGCGGAAAATATCCAGACTTCTTCTGCGTCCCAGAGGATTCGAAAGACGTGCGGAATATGCCGCATGACGTGCCTTGGACTCAGAAGAGGTGCCAAAGACGTCGCTCAACGTGTTTGGGGATTCAGGTAGACGTGCCGAAGACGTCGTGCAATGTGTCTGGGGATTCAGAAGGTGGGCCAAAGACGTTGTCCGCTGAGGGTGGATCATTGACGGGGACCAGTACCAGTAATGGGGGACCGTTTCACTAAGGGAGGACCAGTAGTGAGGAACCAATAGATCTCCCTATCATACTGTACACTGTACGTACTGCGAGCCTTTTGTACTGCTAGGTAAAGAAAAAGGCTGTACAAATAGAGCAGCTAGCTCGATGTGATTGTCCTTAGCTTAGTGATACTGCAACATCGCACGACGCGCGCAAGTGCGAGGCACGCCGATGGACGTGACAAAGCACTTGTACCATATATAAAGCGGGTAATCCGTGCGTCACGTAATGGGTCACACGAAAGGTATCAAAGGATACTACAGCTGTCAGGCGGGAGGAGGAGGCGTTCGTGTGGTAGTAGGCGCCACAGCCGCGCGCCCAGGTGGCACCGTCGTCGTCGGCACGAGCGGAGCACACAGATCGACCAGATTTGCTGCGACTGCAATAATTAACGTATTAAGAGGGTTTACAAAACCGTTGTAATGGTCTATGTTGGTGTGAAACAAACATAGCTCTGTAACAGAATTTCGGACTCTATCTAGTGTGTTCTACCTCAAGCCTATTAATACTACCGTTGATGAGATATTCTTCAAATTCAAAACTGAAAAACAATTTTTCGCTCCTACTACGAACCTGTGAAAGGTATATTTTCAGACTAAAATTTCGCTCAGAATTCAACCTTATTGTCGAAATACCTAGAAGAGAAACAACAGTTATGTGTGTCACACCGTTGGAGACATGTCTCCAAGCTCAAGCCACGATTCTTCGCAGAATTCAGTTACGAAATTGATATTCATAAATATTAGAAATTTATTGTTAACCAAGACAACCTAGCTGTCAAAGCCAAGGTGAAGTATCATTTAAAGATATTGGATGTTTCAGATTGACCGCCCGGTGACGTGTCTTGACATACTTGTGCAGAAGTTTCTTATTTCTCTAGTACTCACTGTTCTGGTATGATACTGGCCAGCAACTCTGTAGATCACACCCATATCCTTGCTTGCTGTTAGTGAGAGTTGGAGGCAGTAGTTCCACGGGTCGAGGTCATGTTTATTAGTCGCTTCTTGCTCGCTGCTACCAAGCTCTGAAGGCAGTACCTACAGGGGTAGATGACATGTTTATTAATCAATCCTTGCTTACCGCCATGATTACCTTTGCAAGTGGTCCATACAGTGAAGTAGCACCAATCCTCCATTCTACAGTCAATATTTGTGAATGTTAACTTCGTAATTGAATTCTTCGTAGAATCTTGGCTTGGAGACATGTCTTCAACGGTGTGATATACACAATTATGTTTTTAATGAGCTTTTCTAGAAGGTGATTCGACAATGTAGTTGAATTCTGTGTGAAATTTTAGCCCGGAAATATATCTTTCACAGCTTTGTAGTAGCCTTGCAAAGAATTATTTTTCAGCTTTAAACTTGAAGAATATCGCATCAACGGTAGCATTGATAGGCTTGAGGTAGAGCTCATTAGATAGAGCTCGAAATCTGATACAGAGCTATGTTTGTTTCACACCAACATAGACACTTACACTGGTTTTGTAATCCCCCTGAATACGTTAGTGATTGCAGTCGCAGCAAATCAGGCCGATCTGGGTGCACCGCTGGTCCGTCACGCCGCCGACGACGGCCTCTGCCGGACCGTGTTGTCCTGCCGCGCGCACGACGATGTCACAGCCTGAGCGGAGACGGCGAGCAAGGGTTTGACTCCTCACGTTGTGGCTACTTGGGCGCGCGGCTGCGGCGCCTATGACCAGGCGATACGAACGCTGCACACCCCTTTCGGTTGTGTCTTTGTGCTTAACCGGTGGCAATCGTCGCAATTTGCAATCGATCCCTGCATTTTTGGGCACATTGTGAGGGGGACATGGATAGGGATTGTGCAGCAGCGTCCGGATTCAGGAGATGTGCCACAGACGTCGAGCTACGAGCCATCGGATTCAGAAATGTTACAGACGTCGTGTAACGAGAATCCGAATTAAGAATGGATGTTATAGACGTCATCCACTATCCTATTTAAAAGGGAGTGTGTGCATGTGTATATCTCGTGAAAGTCGGTGGAGATTTATTTCTGTAGGAATGAGGCGAATTAGTTTGCCACCGGAGAGTAGGTGTTATTGATCAGCCGACCAACGTGAATTGATTTTATCGATTTCGTCGTGTGTAGTTACGTAGCGCTCCAATTAAAACATGCTTGTCTAGCTGGGGAAGCTCTCGTTAAATGCTGTTCTAATGCAATCCCTCTGTAATGTTCTCTATTTGTTTTGGAAGTGTTCCTCATTGCAACCCCATTTGCGGACATAATGGACAAGCACTGCTTTGATACCTTACCAATATCTGCTGATCAATCTTCGGATTTTTATAGAGAATGCTTTTCTTATAAGTTTTACTACATCTTTATTACATAATTGTTACCAAATGTTGAAAATTTCACCCCCTTCGTGTTTACTGGTCGTCTAGCTGTGATCGCGACCGCTCTCGCGTAGTCGTGTGTGTGTGTGTGTGTGTGTGGGGGGGGGGGGCATAATGGGACCACTTGCTCTCTCACAACTCCGAATGTCGGAAAGGAAATTTTCGCCCACATTTTGTCTGTAGGGTTATTTGGGGTGGTAGTCAGGAATCTAGCGTCTGTTTTCGTTGTTATGTAGATTACTGTAGCTGACAGCGAGTATGTATAGGGCGTGAAAAGAATAACACCCTTTGCCCAAATTTCATCTAGAGGAAAAACTACGTTCAACGATCAGCAGCTCTAGACGAAATTTGGACAAAGGCGGTTATCCTATCTCCACCAGGGGTGTGCCTATGTACGGCATTTTGGGTCGTAAATCGTAAATTTTTGTAAATGCGATCTTTGATCAACAACCAACTGGCGTCTAAATTTATGTGAACCTTGTTATAACAATATGCCCACGCTAACGATCTCCTCTTACAGCCAGTTCCAACTTCCATTTCGTGTTTATTTAAATGTGTTCTGAGGCAGAAGACAGCGTCCTGTGCACAGGCTTCTCGAATCCGACTTAACAGTTTTCTAGAGAAAGGGAGAAGAATATTCTAGATCCACGTCCTGTTTGTAATGAGTCTAGTCAATTTTGTTTATAATGGATGCATGTCAACCGTAACGAATAGAATTGACGCAAACCCACGATCGAACATCATTCGCGATTGGAAGCGGGGTCCAGAAAGTTGCGGGTGTGTAGCTATTAAAACGATTACGGGGCAGCTCGGCCCCGAGCATGCTGAGTCATCGCGGCGGGGTGGATTCCAGACGGAAGAGTGCCGGCGCCTACGGTCTCTGGGCTACTCGCCCCCGTGATGTCGGCCTGGGCGCGCGAACGGAGTTAGAGAGATCTCCTGGACCGCCAACATTTTATCGGTGATTTTAAATAATTCTGATATGGGTGAATATTCATTTGCTCTATGTCAAATGTGACTAATAACTAAATACAAGTTAGCCTCACTGAGCCGCTTCGCCTCCTACCCTGTGCCTTCATGAGGCGCACACCAATGAACCAAGTCGCTCACACATGGTGAAATCAGGGTCCCCTGAAACTGCCGAGTGCTATACTACCCGTCTTGTATCCAGAACCCTTGGGATGCTTTCGGATAAAAAACACAACACAATTAAAGTTGTGGTTTCATTGTACCATTCAATCGCTTGCAGCCGTAATGCTAGGACGTGCTCGGCATTCTAGTTCAAAAAGGATGCGATTTACGATTCGTCCTTAGGCAGCTTGGAGTGTCGTTTGAGAAGCGATGCGTTGTCTGCTTGAAGCATGTGACTCAAGATTACCTCTCTCACTCCCAAAAAATCCCTTTCCCTTCCTAAAGTGTATCCTGAAGCTTCAATGTAGCCTCCCAAACTTTTGAATGCCACCAGCCCTAGTGCGCTGGCCGGCCTCAGTCACTTTAGATTTCTCAAGCCGTCATCGCGCTCGGAGACTCCCTCCTTGCGGCCGCAGGCACGTGATTGACACGTGGACCAAGTATGGAGACCATTCGCGCGCGCGTGCACGCTAACCGTCTGGAATCTCCCCTGCCGCGCTCGCAACCGCGGTCGCGGGGGCGAGTACCCCGCAACCGGCGCCTTCGCCGACCCTGCATCTTTAGCCGCACGTGCAATTCATGCGGTTGCTTTCCCACGATTGAGAGACTTCACATGGGATCCAAAAGAAAAAAGATGTGGCAGGATTTGGAAGTGCCATTGTTGCGAAATGGCTTCGTTCGAACCGGTTCGAGTGATGTTTGCTCCATCACAGCAAAGGGGTAGAGATATAGCGATATATATCTTACCTCGAGATCGTTAGCTGTGCTATGGGTGGGCGTATAGGAAGACACTCTCAGACGGAGAGACCAGCACCTGTGTGTGCTAAGCCTCTGCCTTCCTGCAAAGTCAGAAGTGGACAGTTCATAACGAATCCTGAAAATCCGGTTCGCCCCCACTTCCGTGAGCCAAGAAGCGCCCCTCATTCTATTATGCGCCGTATCTGAGACGCTTCAGACATTCCTCCAGGCGACTGGTCGTCCATCTACCACAAGAGAGGGCAAGGATCACCTTGATACCTAAGCCAACTGTTCTGGCATTCCGCCATAACTGTCTTCTCGGAGGGGTCTCCGCCACGACAGCCTATAGGCCCATGCAGAATTCTGCGACAGCGCGGCACGGCCATGATGAAGGATAGGGCCGCGACGGGCGCGGCGCGACATGGCGACACGTGCCGCAGAGGGGGACATGCACACTTTTGCGGCTATCGCCTGCGATGCCGCGCTGACTGCCGCAGGCTGGAATGGTTCAAATCATTCCAGGTGACGCGACGTGCACTGGGACGTCGGTCTCGTTGCCTATAACGATGCTTTAGCGCGACCGCTGGATTTCGCGAACGTGGCCGCCGCTCCTCTTGCCGCACCGTGGTGTCGCAGAATCCTTATGTTGCCTGCAAATGGCGGCGGGTTGAGCCATGGGTTCGGTATAGGGCTGTAGTTTCACGTTCCAGGTAGATCTAGGGGTGAAATTCCACCATTCTGGTACGTCCTCCGAGTCCTTTCTCGTAGTGCCAGGGGAAACGTCTAATCTCTGTTTATTTGCCTTTTCATTTTGAACAGAAAGGCTGTGTGAAGTTCGTATTGCACTCTCATGCTTACACTCTCCTTCATATCTCATATTTATGCCTTATTATGTTCATTTAGAGACGCTAAGAAGCTCAGCTGGGGTCACCCTGTGTGCACTGGTTATCCTCTTCATTGGTAAGAAGCCCATTTACATCAGTAGTAAGCTCTGTTCAGCACAGAGATAGAACATATCAGCGCTGCACAACATTTCTAATCTGGTGTAACACATTATGTCGTGTAGAGCTGCCTTACATGCATGTAACTTCTCCTGAGCCCCTTAGCGCCCATCTTGTATTAAGGTTATTTGCCCAGGCAACCATTTTCAACTCATCCTCATTAGGCAGGTTTTCTCATTGCAATACGTTACAATACATTTTCCCTTCTTGCATTACATGATTGTCAGACATCGGGTTTTTATTAATTTTCATCATCATTTTTCAATTTGATTTTTAAACTTTCTTCATGCTAACAGTATGAGTTGTGTAGAGTTCATCAAAATAAATCTACTGTTGCTGTGAAGAACAAATAGGATACTAACGTCTTCTAATGACAAAAATCTAAGTATGAAAAGTAAATGTGCCTGGCCAGATAGCCTCACTCATGATGTAATCCCCAACATTCTGTTGATTTCTTTCTTGTCGATCTATTCGCTTTCTATGCTTGGTATCACTAATTGACCTTTCCTACCCTCCATTGCTCGGTTTCTTGCAGTGATGAGGTCGCAAGACGCGGTTCTTAACAGAGCGCAATCGATAGAACGTGTGCAGGGAAACTATAGAAATGGTCAAAGAATCTTTTGTTCCAGAGCAGAACAGAAGGAAGACCCAGCTCCTCCCGCCTTCCTTGCAAGTTGAATATAGCCACTGTTCAGCTCGAGATTCTGCATGCAACTCTAGAAATATCAAACCTATGCTTTCGTCTAGTTGCTGCATGCTCTATTGCTAACCACTGAGTTATTGCTGAGTTCAAGCACTTCAAAATGTTGCGGTATTTAATCAATGGAAGAAACACAAAGTGAGATGCGAAGCTAGCCTTTCCGACTTTTCAAAATACATTAATTATACAGCAGAAAGGCCCGTTGCATAAAAGTGCTGTATTTTTTCAAATATTGGCAGGGAAACAATGATTTTCCTACATATCTCAATCAAATCGTGTTAAGCTGGGATGCCCAATTAGGTCAGTAGTTCCTCACTCCGCATATTTACATGTACGTCCGTCCCTATTTCCCAGCACGCTTATGGTCAGTTCCTAACAGCTTCCATTTCATTGAGACTCAAATGCTTGACGACCTGCTGGGTGTTTCGAGCTGCTCGTCATAGATTCCGTCTTTTTGTTGTTGTTTTTTTCGTCAGCATAGGATTGGTGCGCTCCCAGAAGCCCTTGCTAGTTTAATTTGGGGAATATAACACTCACCAGGGAATGCCGTCAGATTCCCATGGAACTTCGGATTGAGACCTATATCATGAGAAAGAGCCCGAGACGCTGATCACAGAAATGTAGACCAAATTTGCTAAATCGATCTCCTAAGCGAGTTATGGCCGGCGCAAGCCGCGAGGTCTTCCGTGTGTTAGGCGCGCTCAATCAGCGTTGGGCTCCGTATTGCGTAATCAGCGGTTCGGCTATCAGCCCGCACAGCAGCGGCGGCAGCACAGTGGTAGAGTTCTGCCCTCGCAGGATTGAGGTCATTGGTTCGGTTCCCGTCGTTGACGGCTCTTTTGCATTTTGTGACCTATCTTCGACGAGGACCTATGATCTCATTCTTAGCACATTTTTGAGCGAACGGCTGATGGCGACTTGCATTTACGTCTATTAGGATATTTGAAGACGGAAACATGTTTCAGCTAACATGTTTTATTCATGACGTGAAGAAAGTCAAAAATTCAAATCAAATAAAAAATAAAATGTAAAAATAAAATCAAAAATCAACGAAACTTAATCAACATAATTGAACATATTGAAAATGAACTACTCCTATACATATCAAAAATCAATTACATCTGTTCAAACCTTGTGAAGGGCATGCTTGTTTTACACTTTTTTTTGCGTTGTTTCATCAGTGTTGGGGAAGGTTTGGACAGATGTAGATGATTTTTGTTATGTATAGAAGTAGTTCATTTTCAATATGTTTAATAGTGCTGATTAAGTTTCGTTGATTTTTTATTTTATTTTACTTTGGCACTAGCTAAAACTTCCGATTCCACCGACACGACTTCGGTCGAAAAAACAACCCCCTAGAGGAAGTTTTAGCGGATTCGGTGACCCTGCCTGGACCACCCTTGTTAACGATATGGGTGGTCTTCGACCGAATCGTGAAAAACGGACGTCAGATTCGTGATCAGCACCCCAAATAACTACCCTAGACGAAGTTTCAGCGGAAGCTTTTTTTTCTCGTCCGAAGTCGTGTCGGTGCAAGTCGATATCAGCGGTTCGCTCAAAAATGTGCTAAAACTGAGATTATAGGTCCTCGTCGAAGATAGGTCACAAAATGCAAAAAGGCCGTCAGCGACGGGAACCGAACCAATGATCTCAACCTGTGAAGGCAGCACTCTACTACTGCGCCGCCGCCGCTGGTGTCTGCGCTGATAGCCGAACTGCCGATTACGCAATACGGCGCCCAACGCACCTAACACATGGAAGACCTCGCGGCTTCCGCCGGCCATAACTCGCTTAGGAGATCCATTTAGCAAATTTGGTCTACATGCCTGTGATCAGCATCTCGAGCTCTTTCACATGATATAAGTCTCAATTCGAAGTTTCATGGGAAGCTGACGGCATTCCCTGGTCAGACATGTAAGCAAACTATTCCAGTTACCTTAACCTTAACCCTAATTCCTCCCGTGCTGTTGAACGCATAGGGCGACGAACTCTTTCCACCGCTGCCTGTCTTGGGCTATTTCTTCACACTCCTGCCTAGAAATATTCATAACTTCCAAGTCATTTAAAAACGTGCGACGCCACGTGTTTTTTGGGCGGCCTCTGGTTCGCTTTCCTGGCGGTGTCCATTGCATGGCTGATCTTGGCAAGCGGTGCGCCGGCATTCGAAAAATGTGTCCGGCCAGGCGGAGTCGGCGTTGCACAACGGTTTCGTATAGGTTGCTCGAGCGGAAGCGTTGTAGTACTTCTTCGTTCGTCAAGCGGTCTGTATAGCGTATCCTCATTATTTGTCGTAGACATTTGCAGTGGAACACGTTGATCCGTCTGATGATGCTAGCTGACATCTTCCATGTTTCGCTAGCGTACACTGCAGTGGGGACCAGGGATGTGCGTAATTACGATTTACGATTTACGATTTTACGATTTACGGCGATTTTTGGCAAATTTTTCACGATTTACGATTTACGACATTTTGGGTCGTAAATCATAAATTTTCGTAAATATGATTTTTGATCTAACTCCAAATGGGTGATGCAGCCCTTGATATAAAGATGTGCCCATTTTAAAAGTATCGCTCATTCCCTCTGTTCGTTTTAGTGTCTATGTTTTGATGTCGAACCATGACAGAAGACAAGGCACTGCGCACAGGTGTCGCGCGTATCGACAGAGTTCTTTGCTCAACTGACTTTTGCATTTCTCTAATACTGTAGGGGCTGCCATTTGCGACCAGACCTGTAGTAAAGTAGAAGCATAAAAGCAAGAACGCTACATAATGATACTCTATAATAACGCGCTAAGCGCTGAGTCACACTATCGATGGTGCCGCCGCAGAAATTAGTCATAAAATAGGGGGGGGGGGGGAAATGGGGAAATTCGGCAGGAAAATAGCGAAAAATACCCACACGTCTTCTCTCTGCCTGGTAACTTAGCCCTGGGGTAACCGCGGTCGCCGCTGAATACGAATCTGAAGTTCTTTCTTGAAGTATCGATTGCCATCAATTGATATTGATCAAATTACGGCGCGGTAAAATAGAAGAAAATACTAGACATTGGATCCGACACCGATTTTCCGGATAATCGGATGATTCGGATAGGCCATTTTTTCAAACCCCGGATATTCGGATGATTCAGATGAGGGCAATTTCGAAAACCCCGGATCTTCGGATGATTCAGATGAGGGCAATTTTAGAAACCCCGGATCTTCGGATGATTCAGATAACGCCATTTTCGGCTGAGCCGGATTTCGGATATCCGATTCGGATACAATTCGGATAGATTCGACGGACGGATACGATTCGGATAGATTCGGATACGGATAAGTGATATAATAGGTGCACGCAACCTCTTAAAAACGGAACACATCAGTAACTCTGCGTTTATTTCCTTGACCAATTGAAGTCACGAGCGCGCAAAGCAGCTTGGAGCGCCTCACCTAGAGTTAAGTGTTTATATGCCCTGGTAGCAAGGCACATGAATGCCCAGTTACATTATATCTGGATTAGCTTATTTCACCAATGGAGTGGATCACACCAGCGCTACGTAAAAGATGTCGTATTTGGCTGCCTTACGAGGGGAGCCCTCCGCAGAGCTATGTTTCGCTTCCAGAACAAATAAAAAACAGCTTTAGGACCCCAAAGAGCCAATACCAACTCAGTAGTGAGTTGGTAATGCACAGCGAAATCTTGTAAAGGACAATAATGAAACGATTCCGAAACGCCCCGCAAGAAATTTCTTGTGCTCTGAAAAGGGAAGGGTCTGAAACGTATATCTGAACGGAGAGAGCGAGTCATCCCAACATATATATAGGATTAATCGCCACTCCTCAATTAGTATAAAAATGTGTTTCTTTTTTGCCAAATCGATAAGCCCGAGGAATAGAGGGTTTTTGAAGTTGCAGTAGAATTGGCGCCTCTCGAGTTCGGGAGTTTTGTACGCCCGCAATGCCGCCGGCGGGAAGCGGCTCGTAGCGCAGTGGATAGCGACGTTGCTCCATGAGAGGGAGGTAGACGGTTCGACTTTTCTGCGCTGCTGCATCTTTGCATTTCAACTTATTGTTTGATTTGAGCGATTCTGACATTTGACCATTTTAGATGTTTGCTGTGCACTGTTTCCAGATGTATGCCGTGAGAGCAACTTTGTTGCCACTTGTTTATTACTGACCGGTTTTTTTACCCAAAACTCAATTGGAAAGCTGTTCAACATAACGATGTATGAACGTTTAACATCAGTGATACACAGACACAAAGTGCATGGAACATAAGCACTGGTCACAATACGAGCAGCGCATAAAGGCTACTGGCTCCTCACAGTTTGCTTCCATATATGGACAAATGAGATCGGCTCCATAGGCGAAATCCAACTGAAGACGTTCCCTTTGATCTGAAACAAGAGTTCCAGCCGAAAACGTTATCATATGCCCACTGCTTGGCAGCCTTTCCACGTCTATCAGTTCATTTTGCTGATCCCAACCTTCTTCTGGCTTTCCACCACTTCTAGCCGTTCGTCTTCGTTAACTTCAAGTTGACGTCGTGCTTCGAAGTCCTTGGGTATGCTAGCCATCCGTTCGGTCGGATTGGCGTCATTCCCATGAAGGCTGCTTATCTAAAGGTGGACCACACTTCAGCGTGAGCAAGTGGATCACCACTCAAGCATCGGCGACTTTGTTGGTGTTAGGTTTTAGAGAACCTCCAGCAGACCTCTGATTTCCAGATGACAGGCAAAAATGAGAGAAAGAATGTATTGATGCCGTTTAGGTCAAATTCCGGGATCCACAGACTTTCTCGTTTTAACCACATGTGACCGCACATCATGGTCTCCTTTGAAAATCCGAGCAGGATAGTTTTACCCGAGGTCATTGGCCGATGTATGGAAACAGACTGAGAGCCTGCAGCAATTATAGGCCCATTGTGTCCAGTGCTGCTTTATGCATGTTGTACCTGTGTATCACTGGTGTTGAACATTTATGCATCATCCTGTTGAGTACCACAGCATGCAGCTGGAAAGTGCGCAGAAAACATCTGAAAATGGTATAGACTTCAGAATCCCTCAAATCTCAACCAATCATTTAAAAAGCAGGAATGCAGCAGCGCACGACCTCCCTCCCATGAAGCATCGTCACTACCCATTGCGCTCCGAGCTGCTTGCCGGCAGAGGAACCCAAATTCGTGATGCGCCGTTCAATTGTGACTTCAAGAACCCCCACTCCTTGGGTTTAACGACTTGGCAAAAATGAAACACATTTTATGCTAATTGAGAGGTGGCGATTAGTCCTATTTAATAGGATGACTCCCTCTCCACGTGCAGATATACGCTATCAGACCCTTCCCTTGTGAGAGAATTTCCGCCAAATGATTGCACATTTGCCCGAAAAAGTCAGGTTATCAATGGCGCAGAGTTTGCCAGCAAGGCGCGCTAACCTCCTGCTATCCGATTTTTATCCGATTTTATCCGAATCATTGCGTTTTTCAGAACCCCGGATCTTCGGATGATTCAGATGAGGGCAATTTTGAAAACCCCGGATCTTCGGATGATTCAGATGAGGACAAATTTAGAAACCCCGGATCTTCGGATGATTCAGATGAGGGCAATTTCCGACCGAGCCGGATTTCGGATAATCCGGAACCGGATAAATCCGGCCGGATATCCGAAAATGCATGATTCGGATCCCATGTCTAGAAAATACCCACACGTCGTCTACGTGCCAGGGGACTCGGAAGATGTGCGGAATACGTCGCATGACGTTCCTGGGACTCAGAAGACGTGCCAAAGACGTCGCTCAACGCGTTTGGGGATTCAGTTAGACGTGAGAAAATCGTCCAGTGTGCCTGGGGATTCAGAAGGCGTCGTCCGCTAAGCGTGGATCAATCAGGGAGACCAGTACCAGTATTTGAAGGCCGTTTCACTAAGGGAGGACCAGTAGTGAGGAACCAATAGATCGCCCTATCATACTATATACTGTACGTACTGCGAGCCTTTTAAACTCCTTGGTAGGGAAAAAAACTGTACAAGTAGAGCATCATTCCAGCCCACAGAAAGACATTGGAGACTATTTTGTAGGGAAAAGAAATGAGTATTTGCCGATTCACATCCTATTATGTAACTACCACTTGGTCAGTCTATTCATAAACGATTCACTCCTTCCGAAGAGGACTGATGCAAAACATGATGGAATATCATTCGATTGGAGGCGGGTGTAGACGATTAAAGGAATCATATGGGAAAGATCATATGGAATTCACTCATGGGTCTATGGATCAGCACTGTACGCCCTATATATTGCGGAGCAAATGGGTATTCAAAGTGCTGTAAAATCAAACTTGGAACTTATTCAAGGAAAGAGTCGAAGTGCTTTTTGCAGTTTTGGTCTCCCCTTCAAGCAGAACTGGCGGCAAAAGTTTAGACTTCGAAGGCACTGTTATTTCTTCTTTACAATCATACATTCATCTTTGTTTACCTCCGTGTTCTGGCAAGGGAAGTAATTCCAGGATGTAGGCAATTTTAAAACGAGTGCGCTAGTCGGGCCACTCTCCGAAGTCTCTCCGTCTGCCAAAATCTGTGCTCTCCTCCGCGTCAGCTCGTTTTTCTTTGACCGTGTTACTGAAGCTTTTTGGAGAGTGATCCCCTTCAAGCACCATAGCGTCGAAGCCTGATACTGTCAGTCGACGTTTCGAAAAAGTTGAGTACTTTTGTTAGGAAGTTTTGAACTTCCTTCTTTTAATGTGTCTAAATCGCCCTACAGTTCACAGAGACATGAAATCGGGTATCGCGCGGTGGATGAGGTTGCTAGCAGCCTTCTCATTACACATTCTATGTTTAACTACCTTCATGTGATGTTTTATTATATATACAGTTTTCCTTTGTCATTTTTAAAATGGTCTTTTAGAAATCAAAAAGAACCATTTTCCACTCTAATCTGCATTTTTCCCAAGTCAACTTGGATTTTCAAAAATCAAACAAGACATATTCCAAATCAAATTGTATATCTATGCAATAAAACTGGTGACGCCTCAAAAGGTTACACGTTACGCTGTCTATTCAAAAGCTACTACAGAGGGTGCCAAGAAATATGATCGTTGTTTCGGTGGTCGCAAGTTTCATATCCTACTGGCAATGTTTCTGAACGAATTTCAAAATGTAAAAAGCGTAGGAATTTCTGGGCGTCATATAGCTGCTACTTTCGTCGACAGTCAGCGAAAAATTTTAAAAAAATTTTCAGTCTCCATAGTGTCTTGAATGGCATGCATTGATGAAAATAGGTAATTTGAATCGACAATTTATCGACTTACTTGAAAGGTGTAATGATTGATGTGGAAAGTGTCCGACTAAAATGAAAAAGAAAAATTAAAAAGGCAAAAGTTTGGGAAGAAAACTGTCCGGCTTGAGCTGAAAATAACACAATACATATATAAATATTGAAACACTTTTGAATAACAGCAAGTAAAACTAATTGTACTGCTTTCAGGACACCCTTACGATTTACGATTTACGATTTACGACGGTTTTTCGTAATTACGATTTACGATTTACGAAATTTCGGATTTCATTTACGCACACCCCTGGTGGGGACGACTATCGAAGAATACAAACGCAGCTTGACGCTATTTGAATTTGAAAACGACGTCCACAGTGGCTTAAGCCTCCGGAACACTGCGCCTTCGCAATCCTGAATCGAACGTCAGCTTCGGCATCTCCGTTACTGGTGATCATGCTTCCCAAGTAGGTGAAGTTATCCACTACTTCCAAGCGATCCGGTCCTACGTAGATGCCGTCTCCCGAGGTCATATTTCCTGCGTGCATGACCTTTGACTTTTCGGGACTAATTCGGAGGCCGATTTTGCTTGCTTCCTGGCTAAAGCATTCCGTGCTTCTTTGAAGAGTATCGCTGTCCTCAGCGAATATGGCAATGTCGTCAGCAAAGTCCAGGTCCATAAGGCGACCGCTAGACCAAGGGATACCCCCTTGCACTTCGGCTGTCGTTTTTCTCAGTACGTAGTCGAGTGCGATGTTGAAGAGCAACGGTGAGAGAACACACCCTGCCTGACTCCTGTGGTGATTTCGAAGAATCTTGTACTTTTGAGAGTTGTCTTCACGCAGCACGAGGAGTTGTGGCATAGACTTCTAAACACCTTGACGAAGGTCGCAGGGACTCCATAGAGACTGAGTACTTCCCATAGTGACTCACGGTGGACACTGTCAAATGCTTTCTTGAAATCGACGAAGTTTATGTAGAGCGGGTAGCGATACTCCAGGCACTGCTGGATGATGTTGCGTAGCGTAAAGATCTGGTCGCAACACGATCTTCCGTTTCTGAATCCAGCTTGCTCCTCCCGCAGTTGATCATCAATTGCATCTCGAAGCCTTCTTAACAATACGGTGCAGAATACTTTGACTGGCACTGACAACAGGGTGATACCTCTCCAGTTTCCGCAATCCGATAAGTTTCCTTTCTTCTGCAGTTTGACCACTAAGCCTTTTTTCCAATCCTCTGGCACTTCATGTTGATGCTAGCAGCTATTGAAGAGTGTCGTCAATTGTTCCGCTACCAGTACGGCTCCAGCTTTTAACATATCCGCTGCAATTTCGTCGAGCCCAGGGGCTTTTTCGTTTTTGAGACCTCGTATTGCTGTCTTTGTTTCCTCTACCGTTATGTAGCCGGTATTGACGTTTAGCTCTCCCAGGGCGTTTTCATCATCAACGTAGGCGTTGCGGATGGCTGGGGCTGGTTGTACACTTCACGGAAGTGTTCAACCCATCTTTCGTTTTGTTCAGCTTCGCTGACCAGTAGTCAGCCACTTTTGTCCTTTATAGGGACGCATGTGTTGAGCCTTGTTCCCGTCAGCTCCGATACAATTCGACACAGTGTTCTGGAATCACCACGACTAGCCGCTGTTTGTGCCTCCATTTCCTTCTGAGCGATCCTAGCTTTCTTATCGCGGCGACATGACGCTTTTACCTGTCGATCGAGTTCCGAATAAATTTCGCCCGCTTCCCTTGATTCGTTAGGCATCTTGGCACATTCTTTTCTTTGCTTGACTCGCTTCCTCTCATCTATCAACTTCCAGGTTTCTTCTCGAATCCATTGCTCCTTTCGCTTGCCTCGTTTGCGTCCGATGGTCGCTTCAGCACTTTCACACACGGTCTTGACGGCTTCCCAGTGTTCGTCAATGCTTTCACATTTGTCCAGCATACTGAAACGGTTTCGTAGTTCAACGCGGTAGTTCCTCGCGGTTGTATGGTTCTTGAACTTTTCGACGTCATATGGTCGTCCGATAACCGGCCTTTTTTTGCAGCTTCAGCTTCAGCTTCAACGTAGCCCTAACAAGATAGTGGTCTGTGCCTACGTCCGCACTTCTGTACACACGTGCATCGTTTACTGACGTCCTCCGTTTGCGGCTGATGCAGATGTGGTCAATTTCGTTTACCGTCGTGCCGTTTGGCGATCTCCAAGTTTTCTTGTGGATGCCTCGGTGAAAGAAGAATGTATTCGCGATGCATAGATCGTTGAAATCGCAGAATGACACGATCCTTTCTCCGTTGTTGCTTAGGCGGTCCGACGATGCGAATGCTCCGACAGATTTTTCCATGCATTTTCGATCGCCTCCCACCTGCGCGTTGAAGTCACTTAGAACAAGCTTGAGGTCCCGTCGTGGTTTTTCGTCAATGACGTCTTGTAGCCGTCCATAGAAATCGTCCTTCTCGTCGTCGGTTGCGTCTTCCGTTGGAGCATACGTCTGTATCATTGCGACTCTGGTATGCCTCGTTCGAAAGCGCGCACTGATGATTCTGTCGTTTACTGGCTCCCAACTAACGAGAGAATTTGAAGCTCGTTTGCAGATTGATTGATTCCAGTTAGGACAATTTTATACTCTTGGGTGCTCCAACTTGCTAACCATCGGTCCGTGTATCCTCAAGCACGGAGGCAATCTCCAAGGTTTTGCAAGTATCACTCTAAACAAACCATTGTCACAATGACATTCTACTACTACGGTTCTATTATGGCAGCTTTAATGGTTCTGCCAGTTTCGCTAATTTCTACAGCCTTCCCCGACTTCTTCTAGAATAGTTGAATAAAATTCAGCAAAGTAGACCTCCAGAGCGAATAATAGTCATTCGTCGCGATCGCGGCGGCGTTCGTCGCCACGCGATGAGGTCAATGAGTCGGCCGGCGTGCACGTCGCGCTGAGTCGCCGCGCCGCCGAGAACGGATCGTTTTAATAGTATCGCACCCGTCGGCTCGCTCCTTCATCTCACTCTAAAGGGCGCTTATCTGCCACTTCATGAAGAAGTCCTCCATAAGTGTTTGTTTGGCGTGACCTCGCATGATAGAAGGAGGCCACGCCTGTGCCTGTACGATTGAGCTGATATCGACTTATATTCTACCACTGACCACTACGGTCTCAATAAACCTTCTCGTGGAGCCATCATACTCACAGAGGTATGCACAAAGGAGCCAGCATACTCCTAGTGCAGGTCAGAGCGCCATCATACACTCATAAACCACAACCTTGCCCACTAGTTAGCTCTCAATGTGTCCCGCTCCCCTCGTTGTACTCCTCTGAAGAACCCTATGCATCCTGCCCATTCCGTGAGGAACTGTTAGCATACTTGCCTTTGTATTCAGGTATATGCTTGCTCACAAACGTAATCTCATGCTTCACACGATTCAGTTGTTTTTATTCGTATGTTGCCATTTGTATTTCAAACGCTTTGATAACGAGTGTTATAAAATACTTATCTCAAACCAGTTCACCGGCAGCGGTGGCAGACACGATCCCACGGGAGACCGTACTGCACGCGAAATAGCGGAGAGGCAACGAGAGGTGGCAGACGCGCTGCAAGTCGACGTGGCTCAGCAGTAGCAGGGGCGAACGGGGCCGAGTTGCCCGTCAACCTATCACTATCAAAACGATCCGTTCGCGGCGGCGTGGCGACAGAGGCTGCTCAGCGCGACGTCAACGCCGCGCGATGCGTTGAACTCGTCGCGCGGACGGCGTCTGCCGCCGTGATCGCGTCCAATGCCAATTATCGCTCAGGTGTTCTATTGTGCTGCGTTTTATCCAACTGTTAGATAACTCTGGTTTCAGTCTGGCCACTATAATGCCCAAATATTACGGCCACTTCCGTTCTGTCATAGCCGTTTAACTGGTTGTGCCAGCTTCATTAAGCTGTTCATCTTTTCCGACTTCTTTTAGAGCCGCTATGGCATCGGTTGGTTCGATAGACGTGCGAAGCAATGGAGATTGCCTTGTGCTTGCTATCACACGGATTTTTCATGGTTAGCAAGTCAAGGCATCCAATAGTATGAAGTGCTCTAACTGGAACTGTTTACTTATCGGAATATTATACGTTCCAAAATAATCTTACATTTTTTTAGTTTTTTATCTAATCTTTTCTGCCGTTCTGGCAGATAGGGATGGACGTATTTCTAAATGCAGGAAGTAAGTAGGTGTCAGCCTAATTTGGCATGTCACTTTAACACTATTTGAGTCTTAACAAATACAGTGTGTCTCAAAAAATGTATACACTGTTTGAGAGGTGATAACTTTGCTCATAATAAAGATACTGGAAAAGTTAAGGGCTCCTATGAAAGCTCAAGAAAATAGAAATTTTCTAGCATATGAGCGGTATGGAATACGTCATGCAGTTCTCTGAAATTTTGCATTTTACTCTCGATTGCTTGTGTTTCGCTTGAATACTCGTCACAATTTCTCCATAATATAGCCGTGTTGATTGGTTTTTGCTTTGAAGGTTTAAAACTTGAAAACACACTATGGTTTGCGAAAAATGCGGAAAGATTGTAACAAGCACTCAGTGCAAGTGTACGTGCACAATCAATAGTCTTAAACGCAAGGTTTAGGTGGGAGTATGGCGCAATCTTGACTATTTGCACCTCACAGAATTTTTGTTATCCCTTGCTTTTATATGAGTCTCAACCTTTTTCAAAAGCTTTACTAGCAGCAATGTTAGAACCTTTCAAATAGTAACTGTATTTTTTAGAGTACGGTTTTCGCACGCTCTAGTGTGTCCTCAAGTTTTAAACCTTTGAAAAAGCCCAAATCAATCGATACGGTCACTTTGTGGAGAAATTATGACAAGTATTCCGGCGAAACACAATCAATCGAGTGTAAAATGCGAAATTTCAAGCGAATGCACGGCACATTCCATGCCGTCCATATGCAAGAAAATTTCAATTTTTTAGGCTTTCATATGAGCCCCTAACTTTTTCAGTATCTTCCTGCGCCACCGGATTGCCGATTGCCTGAGGAATGTTTTAGCATACTCGTCGTTTCGCTGCAAATATTCGAACAAAATGACAGCACTTTCATGTTCTGTTGTGTAGTTATATGTTTCAAGAGGATAGAAACGCTAGCTTCATATCTAGTTCTGTGTTTGTTCCACAGGCAAAATACCGCACCAATTTGACGTGCTTTAACACAACAGTGGCTCAATTGTTATAAATGAGGTTAGTATAAAATGCTATACTTTACATGCAGTCTGTTGCATGAAGCTTTTTAAAGTTATACAAAAAAAGGAATGTCTTTGAAGGTGCTGGTCTGGCTCAAGATAGAAATTTTCTTTATGTCTGTAGATTTTTCGTCTAATTTGCGAATTTACTGTAATACCGCTCGTCAGTCCAAAATGTACTTTCCAAGAATGGGAACAAATTGAGAAACCCAAAACAGATTCGAACCTCAAGCAAGTGTGCTGTACAGTATGGTGCCAGATGCTTCAAGAAGAAAAAGAAAGCGGTCAATTGCTGAGAAATCGTAAAAGAGTGACGGACGGTGGCGAATTCAATACGGAGGAATTAGGAGGGATAAAAACAAGTTGGATCACTGCTAATATAGTGCATGAAACGCCCTTTTAACGCATTGACGACCGCGCGGCAAATCGCTTGTCTGGCGCGTGGGACCGGCTGCTGGAACTGCGATGACGCTCGAATCTCGTTGAATCACTACTTCACGATATTACAAATGAAACTCCCACTCCAATGGTCAGCTACATATTCGAGAAGGGCAGAAGAGGATCGAGAGCAGATTTTGTGCATGACCATTTTTGTAAGATATGAGTAGCTGTTTTTAAGTAGTATTGATTTTTATAGAGCTTGAATAGTGTTTAGTGTTGATTGTTTTTATCAAAGTTTAGAAGTAATAGCGCTCTCGGACCACCGTGCAAATAGCATTGGTAGGATCCAACGTGCCTTTATTTGAGGGCAGTCATCTTCAGCTACTCTCTGTTTGCATTATGAATTGAAGCAAGACAATCTGTCATAATTCAGGACGATGACGCAGGTATACAGTTGCTGTGTACGATAAGCTCGCTGCCATTCTTCAATCTCACTGAACAACAGCGATCGGCTAACAACAAGTTCGCCCTCAAAATCAGGAACGAGTCATCTGTCTAGTACGAGGAGTTGCCATGCAGTTGTTGTTTATAAGGGTAGAGTTCGGTAAACTGATTAAGACCAGTAGTTGCTTGTAAGGCTGTCTCTCTGTCCATCCTTAATGAAATTACGGCGTATCTTGTTGTCATTCCCTCAAAGTTTTGTTTCCGTTTGCTATTTTTGAATTCACGACTCAGAGGTGTTCTCTTGCTTATTGCTATCTTGACTTTCAGGCATTCTTGTATTTTTTGTTTAAATATTTGTTTTACCGTATTATACGGTACAAGTCGTCCTGCTCTGCATTTCTGGCCTTTATTCTCATGCGTATGTTCTCGATTCTTTTGTGATCTTATCTGTACATTAGAATGTTCAGATGACTTTCGCCATCTGATTGCTTAATTTTCAACAAAATTTACTCTTTATTTCATTTTTATTGTGCGCGTGTAACGAGGAACTGGAATCCTGTACCAGGTTGCTGGTTTAGATTTCCTTCCTAGGGCAACCAATATTTCAATTCTTCCGGGCTCGATGGCGTGTTGCCAGACTTTCTCAAAAAAGACAAAGCTCTGTCTTATTAATCTGCATGTCACCTCAACCCATCGCATAGGCCCAATACGCATTCTGCTCGCCTCCACCACAACCCGTAGATGCTTTAGGTTGTAGGTGAAATATCTCGCCACTTCTGCATTTTTTTCCAAATCTATTTCTCTCGTTCCATACACACAACAACTTACGAACATATGCGTCATTATTGTCTACAACATTGCCATTTGTCAGGCAATTTATAGACCCCGCTTCTACAGCATTCTTTGGGGTTTGACGAAAAAACGAGACACTTGCTCCCTGTCGTCAAATTATTTTTGCTGCAAATGGTTCGTCAACGAAAGAAACAGATTGTAGTCCGTTGGAGCAAGGTCCGGTGAGTACGGTGGTTGGGCCAGAACATGCCATCCGAAACAGTGGAGTTTTTTCTGAATCTCCCTTGCAACGTGTGGACGCGCATTGTCGTGAGGGAAGATTTTGTCGTGTTTCACCTAAAAACAAGACAAGGTCAGTAAGGTCCCCTAGCAACATTATCCGTTCTTGAGCTTTCGGAACCATACTTTCGCTGTGTCGTAGAAGACAGTGGTAGGACCCTATCGTTTCACATATGTTATCCACCGTGACTCTTGCACTGCTTTGCTTTTCGAACTCCTAAAGCAGAAGCAGACGAACTTGCTTGCAGTCGAAACCGACTTTCTATGCCATAGCCGTAATGGAATATGAAGACAATGGTGGTAAATGTATTTCATAGGTCAACCTATACATGCGAAATTGGAAGAAGGTTCCAGAATGCTTTTCAAAAATTTGGCGGAACGTAAAATCAAAGACACCTGCAAATGCTCTCCCACAGAAGTCGACCTAAATTGTTACTGCACCGATCGCAATCCTAAAGATCTATTAGGGGGGGGGGGGGGGCAAAAGTAATGAGACACCCCATGCCGTGTCCATACATCTCGTGGCTGGAGTCTGGTTTCGTGCTTATCGTATTTGTATGTTTGTATGCTACTTACTGAAGCCCATCTGAAAAGTTACCACTTTCGCCCTTTCCAGAAGCATGCCAAAAACCCCAGCCTGTCTCATGCCGAAACCCCAGTCTGACGAGTCGACCTGTGTCGCGCAAATCTCCCCCAATTCCCAGCCCCGAGCAGCCTGGGCTCAATATTCACGCAAGATGAGAAGTACGTCTTCTACCTTAACCCTGCCAAGCAGCGAGTCTGGGTGAGGCCTGGTGAATTGCCGTATTCGCTGGACATCTCTCCATGCGACTACCACCACTTCTTGGGCCTACGGGACTTCCTGGTCGGAAGGGACACAAGAATCCAAGCAGTCCTTGACAACCATATCGAGCAGTTGATCAACACCAGGCTCAAGCAGTTCTGGAGGGATGGGATCAGGAAGTTGGCTGAGCGATGGCAGCAATGTCCTTGCCCTTAATGGCAAATACACTCCTCAGCATCGTTGAGTTGTAATTGAGTTATAAGGAGAATTTTTTTTTTCATTTTGTCTCATTACTTTTGCCCCCCCCCCCCTAATATTTACTCTTAAGACAACGTTACCAAAGGTTTTTCCGCAATATGTGATTGAACGACATTCCAAGCTTAGTATGGTTCCCACAGTAAATACACAAGCCGCATCCATGGAAATGTCTCTAATGTTGAACATTTCACAAATCAGTATCGCAACGCAATTCACCTGTTCTATAAGTGCATCTCGACTAATAGGATACTACAGCTGCTCAAAAGGAGCCTCGTCCGTTTTTACCTGTCAATCGGTTATCGAGCAAGCGCTCGCACATATGGAATGTGGGTCTCGGTCGTTTGCGTTACCCTGAACGCGATCTCGTCAATCCACCACGATACGGGTTTACTTTTACCAAACATACATCAATGAAATTTGTAACGCTCATTGCGGTAGAAACACTGTCTTACTAGAGTTGGTGGGAACGCTTCAATTCACCAATACCTTAGACCAGTTTTATCCTCTCCTAAAGCTAAAGTCATTCGCAAAAACCGATCCCGAAATGTCGTTTCCTGACATCTCTACTATTTGGGTCGTAATCAAGCGATACTTAGTTTATTCCATACTTAGCCTTGTCGCAACCTCTCTCATTTTCACAGACGTAGTGGGTGCATGTCTGTCAGGCAGCAAAAAAATTTCTCAACGGCCGAAATGGGCAAGCTGCATCATTGAATTCATGCTTCGTTATTCCTTATCTAATTCCCTTGGGCTATTTCATAATCTTACCCCGACTCACGCATCTTATCCTTTTACTACTTCCGCGTGTTCTTATACGACTTATTCGTGGTCTTTTTCACCCTTCTTGGGAAACCAAAAGCCACTTATTTCTTTCCCTTTAGTAAAACAATGGCCGAAGAAACCAAGGCTCAAGAAGTCATGAACGAGATTGAAAACGAAGACCCCAATGAGATCGCAAACGATGCAGCTTCGCAGCAGATCATTGAAGTTCAAGGCGGACCCGAGGCACTGGTTATGGCTCATCAACCAGAACGCGTAGATAACGCTTCGATTACGTAAAACATTCAGCAGCTGGTTATTAGCCTGATGTTCGAACTTCAGCGAGCACGCGCTGACGCTGAAGAAAAAGAGGCCCGCTTTAAGCTCGCAAATCCTTTTTTACGCGCTGAATCTGATATTTTCTTTTAAAGAAGTGGTTTTGATAAAGATCTCCAATGAGCAAGAAGCGGCGAAGTAGGCAAACCCAACATCCGCAAACCTACGTTTAGTCGAAATCACGCAAGGTAATTTCAGGAAGCGGCGAAAAAAGCAAGACAATAAATCACCGACATTGAGACACACATACAAGGACTGCTTCAAAACGTCCCTTCGAGTAGCGGATCAACTCCGACACCCCCCCCCCCCCCCTCCAACCCCCAGGGGCGTCTGCAAATTCGACTGCGACGTCTACCGCACAATAAGCCAGAGACATACTCGCATGAGAGTACTTCGTCTCTGCTTTAAATGTTTCCAGCAGTACGTGTCGCAATCCCCCAATTGTCAGCCGGTACCGTGTTTCTTCTGCAAGGACAGGAAACGTAACCCGTTTGAGCATGTGAGCGCTCTATGCCCATACATGTTCGCCCAGTAAACATGGAATCATCGAAATTTCGCACATGACTCGCGCAGACAACTGATTCGTTTCAGTTTCCAGACTATTCAACAACGTCTGAACGAACATGAATGTCATGTCTTTGGTGGAACATCATGATACCATTGAATTAGAATTTTCATTGTCTAAGCGTCGTGATCGATTTTCTCATATAACCTCTGGCTGATTTATTCATTTGTACGGCAGATTCATTGGTGTTGGTATCATTGATATAACGCAATTATCCTGTCGAGTGTCAGCCAGCCAAAAGAAACTTGCGGTTGCGATGTTACATTTGGTCTACCTTTAAAAAATCAAATCACACCTTAAGCTTGCAACGTCGTGGGCTTGCGGCCACTGAGTCTCGCGCATTAAACTTCCAATTAAACTGCACACAAACAACGTGCGAGAACAAGGCCAGCTGTGCCGCGAGCTGCGACTTTCGGTCAAGTGACGTCCAAATCGTGCGTGGGCGGCGGAGTGTCGTGACTCCTATGAGTCACGATATCCTATCGGGCAGGCGCCTGAGACTCAACTGGGCCACCAACGCAGAAGGCGGGGCAAGCAGGGCAGTCTGGCGACAGTTCGGCATCGTGAGCGGTCAGGCAAACTTGCTCGCCTCCTCTTCCCTGTCTAGCTAGACCGAGTGCGACCAGAGCTGGTGAGGCTACAAAAGAGCTGTGGCTCTCCCACGACAGGTTCCGTAAGTAGTTAGCATTATGTTAGACGAAGTAAAATGATCAAATAGGAAGTGTTCTGTAGTGTAGCAAAATCCATACAGACAATACCACTTATCTTCTTCTTCATCAGCGTTTGTCCCGCTTCATGACGTGGTCCGCTTTTCTGGTGCCATGTCGCCATCTTTCCCGATCCCGTGCTAGATCAGGGTGGAGACCAGCTACTTTAAAGTCCTTGTAACGTATCAGCCGAGCGCTGCTTCGGGCGCCCTCTAGGCCGCTTTCCAGACACTTAAGAAGAAATAGAACAGAAGTTAAGGCTAATCTTACGGAGCTGTCTTCCTTTCCACGCAGAACGTGGCCGTACCATCGCAGGCGAGCTTCTCGCATCTTGTCAGCTATCGGCTCAACACCGAACTTCTGCCGAATAGCTTCGTTTCGGATGCGGTCCAGGCGCGTGACTCCAGCCATCCAGCGCAGCATCCTCGTTTCCATTACGCTGAGGCGACTTTCCGTTTCCTTTATCGCAGGCCAGCACTCAGCTCCGTACATCGCTACCGGCCGGACGATGGTTTTATAGATCTTTGACCTTAAGCGATCCGGCATCTTCTTACCGCAGAGTACTCCAGTTAACGAGCGCTACTTGAACCAAGCTGCACTCACGCGTGAGTTCACTTCAACCATCAGACTGCCATCAGAGGCTATTGCTGATCCCAAGTATTTAAACACTGAAGTGCGTGCAAGCACAGTGCCCTTAATGTTAATGGAGTTGGACTCATTTACGTCAGTCGTGAAATTCTCGGTCTTTCTGACGTTCAATTTGAGTCCGAACATCGTCAGGCGGTCGCACCAAGCCTCACCTCTCGCTCGAGTTCACCTTTGTGTTCGCAGGCGAGCATCACGTCATCAGCATATAGCAACGTCCAAGGGACGGGCTTCTAAAGATCTCGCGTAATGGCATCCATTACGACAACAAAGAGGAGTGGGGAAAGCGCAGATCCTTGGTGCACCCCAACAGATATAGGAAACTCCGTCGAGTCACTACGACTCTTTGGACACGGGTATAGCATTCGCTCCCAATCTACAAGTTCTTCGGGAACACCGTTCTGTCGCAGGGCGTACCATACAACCTCACGCGGTACGCGATCGAAGGCCTTCTCCAAGTCGAGAAAGGCTATATGCACCGGCTTCTGCTTCTCGCGATGCTTCTCCACCAGGAGGCGAGCGGCGAGTATGGCATCGATAGTGCCACAACCAGCCACGAAGCCGCACTGATTGCTGGAAAGCTTGACGATTTCGCGAACTCGGCTATCGAGGATTCGCTAGAAGATCTTCACGCTGTGCGAAAGCAACCGAATCGGACGGTAATTTGAGCAGTCACAGGCAATACCACTGATGCTCTACAGAATCCCAAAACGGATTTTATACTATACTGGACTTAGTTTTAACTAGCGATCCGAACATAATCCATGACGTGACCGTGCTTGCTCCATTTTCAACATCGGATCATGGAGTTGTCTCCTTTCAACTCATACTGCCCGGAGCTCAGCCAAAACCAATTCGTCGTGTTACGATTTTGCATGGACCGACTACTCAACGATTTGTGACAAACTTTTGAAAATAGACTGGCGCAGACAAATGTCATTTTGTAGTTCGGCAAACCAATGCTATCCCATTTTTCTTCAAAACTGCTATCGAATAATTAGAGAATTTGTCCCAATAAGACAAACAATTGAGAAGTGTCATTACCCTTCAAAAATAAGAAAGCTTGCTCTTAAAGTGGCAGGACTCTACAATTCTCGGCTAAGCACAGATTGCCAGAAATTCTTCCGATTTTCAAGAGAGCTCAAAAGGGAGCTTGCTAAGCTTGGCTTGCAGCATGAAGAGAAAATAGCGCTTTCAAGAAATCTAAAGCGTTTTACAAGTACGTCAACAGTCGACTTAAATTGAAAGGAAGCATTGGGTTTATTTTTAATTCCGAGGCGAGCTCTGTCAATCGGTGTTGGAGAAGGCAGGAGTGTTTTGCAACTTTCTTCAAGTCTGTTTACAAAATACATTCTACAGGTCCAGTAGACTGCCCTTCTGTAACCAGTTCTAGACTTGATTTTCTAGACATCAACAGCGAATTGGTTTATAAAACTCTTACTGGCTTACCAGCTCGCAGTTTCACTTCTCCTGATGCAGTACCATATGTTTTCCTCAAAAAAGCAGGTGTATGACTTACTTCAGGTTCACGCTGCTCTTCAACTGGTTCCTTTTTCACGGGCAAGTTCCTTCAGTATGGAAGAGAAGTTTTATTAAGGCGATTTTCAAGAAAGGTGATATAACTGACTTTAGAAACTATAGACCTGTGTCTCTCGCACCTTCGATAAGCACTTTGGAGAGGATAGCACGTAGCCAAATTCATGGTTACCTGCGAGATAATAAGCTTCTCATAGAGGCACAACACGGATTTCTTGAGCGGAAATCTACTCTAAGTGTTCTTGTCTCAACGGTTCCGGTTTCGCAAAAGATAGTCGACTCTAACGGGTACGTTACGGTTATCTTGCCTATACCAAAGCTTTCGATTCAATCAATCTTGATTTTTTACTTTCCAATTTAAGATTATACGGACTTGATGGATGCCTTTTCAGTTTTCTACAGTCGTTTTTAACTGAGCGAATGCAGACAGTCTTAGTCAATGGTACCACATTGGAGTGGGACCGCTCAGTGTTTCTGATTTATATAAATGACCTACCCAATTGCCTTCCTCAGGGAGTATCGTGTTCTATTTATGCGGACGACTCCAAAATATACCCGTTTAGCAACACGAATGCCTTTCAACGAGCTCTTGATGCTGTTGATATGTGGTCTAGGAAGTGGATGCTTGATATATCGCTCGAGAAAACAGCTATAATGTGCATTGGTAAAAGACATTCACGGGATGTACTGTTTCGATTGGGGCACAGCGAAATGCATACCACGACGTATATTCGAGACCTAGTCATATACTACGTATACTCTGATGACCTTTCTTTCGAAAGGTTCATTGGTTGCACGGTAGTATCTGCCCATAGAAGGTCGAACTTTATTCTGCGTGCCTTTCAAACACTTTCGATGTCTACACTTTTTCAACTCTTTACCACATATGTTAGACCAATGCTTGAGTATTGCATACCAATCTGGGCTCCTCCTAAAGCATTGAGAAAATCGAAAAAGTTCAAAAACGGTTCACTAAACATGTATTTCTCAGAAATGGGTTACTCAATATGAACTTTCGAGAAAGACTAGCTGTACTTGGGAGCACATCTTTGCAACTAAGAAGAGCCATATATGACCAAAGCTTTATTTATAAAATAATTCCTGGTCACGTTGACTTGGATATTCATGAGTTGTTTAATTGTGTTCCAATTAACCGCACAAGAGGACACCATTTGCGATCACCCACAGGAAGAGTCCGCTCACAGCAGTTCTTGGACTCATTTCTTGTACGAGCTGTAAGAGTCTGGAATTATTTGAATACTGCTGTCGCCAACATTGGCCACTTTCAATGGGAGACTGGAGTCATATTTAAAAGAGAAGGGGTTTTTCTAAATTGAAAATAAATAAATAAAGTTTTGCGGCGACGAATGTTACAGGAACGCGTCGGTACAATCTACGAGCAAGGTCTCCTTCCGTGTGATAAACATCTGTTAGGCATCAGTTTTGTTAACTCGTGTTGTATTCATTTCTTTGTTTTTTAATTACGTGTTACTTATTCTTCACTTTTGAAAGCTTGTTTTCAAGTTTCTAACATACTCATTGTAGCGGCCGGCGCAGGCACAGCTTAAGAGAGCTTAGCCCTTGATTGCATATTATTAGATTTACATACATTTTTTTTAAGCTCACATATTTACGTTTATACAACATGTATCCCTTGCTGGCATACTTCTACAATCCATAAAAGTACTCGTCTCGTGCCTCCCTTCTAAACAATCGCCTGGGGTGGGTACGAGCTTAAAGAGGCCCTTGAAATATGAGGCCCGCCCCAGGGTGATGTGCTTAGTAGGTTGTAGCGCCAGCGTCTTCAGTAAATTCGAAGTTTGTGACGCAATCTTTTTTCTATACTATTAAATTTTATTTTCCCATTTTTCTTCAATCTTTTTGTTGCCACAGAAATCTTGGGCTGCTCTTGAGCTGTTCTAACCTGAATTCCAGTGAATAGCGTTTTTTTGTTCACGTTATATGGGCAATCATGGATTTTCTTTTTCTTGTTTCTAACCGTGTCTATTATGAATATTTGCTGGAAAAAACATAAGCATAAACAGTATTGCTTTGATCATAGCCTCGTGCTTTATTTTTCTACATTCTATGACTTTGGTCCTATTTCAGCAATCCTTTAGTATTTTAAGATTAAAGAATAATGGTTCGATTTATGAGAAAGTGAATTATCTGCATATGCAAAGTTACCGTATCCCTTAATGTTATCATTAAATCCAAGAGGATAAGGGATCATAAGTAGTTGGATTCAAAAAAGTTTTTTTCCTTTAGTACACTTCTATAAGCGTTTTCTCTCAAGTTGTCTACAACTGTTACGCGAAATGACCTGTTGGAACAAGCATCACTAAAGTGGTTGTAGAAAATTTTTCCGTTTTTGCCTTATTGAATACTATTTATATGTTCTTTAATTCTAAGTTGGAATTTCCTTGTAGTAATGCCAACATATCCTTTACAATACGTGTCGCAAGTGAGACAATATACCACATTACACGACAAACATATAAATTAGTTTTGTAGAGATTGTACTTGGCATCTCAAAAAAAATGTATGCACTGTTCGAAAGGTGATAACTTTGTTCATGGTAAATATACTAAAGAAGTTAAGGGCTCATATGAAAACATAAGAAAGCAGAAATTTTCTGACGTATGAGAGGCATGAAACGCGCCTTGCACTCGTCTGAAATTTTTTATTTTACACTCGATTGATTGTTTCGCTTGAATACATGTTATAATTTCTTCACAAAGTAGCCGTTTTGATTGATTTGTGCTTATTGCAGAATTTAAGACTTAATTACACTATATAGCTTGCGAAAAATGGAGAGTATTCTAAAAAATAAAGGTACTATGTGAAGGGTTGTAACATTGCTGCTAGTAAAGCATTTGGAGATATTTGAAACTCACATGAGAGCGCAGGAAAACGAAAGCGGATTTTGTGACCTGCAAACAGTCAAGATTGCGCCATGCTGCTGCCTAAAACCTTGCGTCCCAAACTCGGTTGACTGTGCATGGGCTGAATGCTTGTTACAATCTTGTTGCTACTTGGTCACATTAACTTGTGTTGTGCTTCTTTTAACGTTTTGAACTTGACAACGTCGTGAAAGGCACGTTACATGCGAATTTATTGATTGCAATATTTAAATGTGAGCAGGAGCCGCATTTTACAAGACGCATTCTGTGGACGAATGAAGCAACATTTCAGCTGGATGTAGAGGTTAATTGGCATAACTGCAGCTATGAAAAACGTTAAAAGAAGCACAGCACAGGTTAATGTGACCAAGTAGCAACAAGAATGTAACAAGCATTCAGCATATGCACAATCAATCGTGTCTGGAATGCAAGGTTTCAGGCAGGAGCATGGTGCAATCTTGACTATTTGCAGGCCACAGTAATCCCGTAGCCCTACTCTTTCTTGTAAGCTTCAAATACCTACAAATGCTTTACTAGCAGCAATGTTACACCCCTTCACATAGTACCTTTATTTTTTTTAGAATACTCTCCATTTTTCGCAAGCTATATAGTGTTATTAAGTTTTAAACTGTAAAATAAGCACAAATCAATCGAAACGGCCACTTTGTGAAGAAATTTTGACATGTATTCTAGCGAACCACAATCAATCGAACGTAAAATGGAAAATCTCGGATGAGTGCATGGCATTCCATGTCTCTTATACGTAAGAAAATTTCGATTTTCTTGAGCTTTTATATGAGCCCTTACTTCTTCAGTTCCTTACTATGAACAAAGTTATCACCTTTCAAACAGTGTATACATTTTTTGAGACACCCTGCATAATCTGTGGTATGGCACTTTACAAAATTCTTTGTTTATCAGCCTACACATAGTACGCGTCATATTGCATGAAGTGGTAGTGGTGGGTGTACTAAAATTTTCTATGCTATATCTGCCATTTACCTTGCACTTACCATTGCTGCACCTGAAAGTAAGGAGGATCGTGGCGTGTGTTTGAGCTTGTTTTTGGCCGATATCAAATGTTAGGGACGGCCAAATCCCCAACGAGTGGGAGTCTGTGTTGAGGTCTGCGTGTCTGCGTGTCTGTGTTGAGGCGACAGAACAAAAGTAATTTTAAAAAACACGTTTATCTTCAATTATTGCTCCAGGTAAACAGAATTTACAGTAGCATTCGATTGAAAATCGCGATGTGGTAGACGATCACAATAAGCGATCTCTTCCTTTAACACAATACAAAATTGTTAACTTTTGAACTTTAAAATAAGCCACAACTCTTCTCCTTTTTCTTATTTTTTCCTCTGATAAAGTTCACCGCCCCAATAGATGAAGCAGTGTGCTTCATTATTGGGGAAGATAACTCAAAAAATATATATCATCCTTAGACAAGAAATTATTCTAATCTGAAGTGTTGAGTTGATTCTGGAACACGCGCGTTTTGATTTCTTTTGTGTCGCGCTTCAAAATTTTTACTCAACTTGACTTCGTCGAACATGCATAGAAGGGTGTCCAATTTGACTTGAAAATGGTATATGTACATGCAAGGGGCCTTGTTAGGAATCGATCAGAAAGGAAGCAGTTCAGTCTCGTAATCAAAACATCATTTCCCAACTTATATTATATATTGTTCTCACTTCTTCCCTAGAACAGGTCCGATGCTAAACGGCGACCCTTATAAAGTATGAAAATGAAAAAGTCAACAAAGGGATAAGTCAAATGCTACGGCGCCACATCAGAACATTAAGAAATAAAACTGAGCAGGTTACGAAAATTTACGATTTACGACCCAAAATGTCGTAGCTCGTAAACCGTGAAAAAATTACTTGAAACCGCCGTAAATCGTAAAATCGTAAATCATAATTAAGCACACCTCTGGTGTGGATGACGCTGTCCGAATCGATCGAATCACGTGCACGGTGACTGGATGTGTCGTTCACCTAGTACAAACGAGCATTTATGTTACTTAAGTATGCATTTGGCGAATCTATCCTAGCCTGGAGGAGCAGCCATAACGTGGCAGATGCATGTGTGCAATCACGGGATACCGCCCCTTTCCACGAATTCGTGTGAGAGCCTTTATACCATGGCTCAGCAACTGGAACGGGCGCAGTACGGGTATCGGGTGATATTTTTAATACACGCAGTAGAATATAATACGATGCGAAGCCTCTAGGGGAGAGGGAGTTACCTTGAAGGCAAAGCGGCTTGGAGAGTCACCTTGTACTGAGTGGTTATCCGCATTGGTAGAAACGTGCGTGAATGCCAAATTATACCAGAAATGGGGTACCTCATTTCACCACTGGGGTAGAACACACCAGTGCTGTGTAAGATCTTTAATTTTGAGTAGTAGTGTATGCAATACAGAAACCAAACCATGCGCAAAAAGTAATACAAAACAGAACCCAAACCATGCGCAAAAACGAGCAATGTTGTGTAGACGTCGAAACTTTTCAGATAGTTAGATGAAATGCAAGAACGCCACGACGCAGGAGAACCGAACCCTCGACATCCCTCGCGTGAAGCAACCCCGCTACCCTACTGCACCACAACCCGCTTAGCGAGAGAGCCATCGCGAGCTTACAAGAGGTCGATCGAATCTCAACGTGGACACTGTCGCGATCTCTGATGTAGGAGGGCGCAGACAGCAAAAGTCTCGGCGATACCCGCACTGCGATTACGGTGAGCCGGTCCTGATATCCGCCGTTTATAATTGTCTATTGTTTACTCCCCCCCCCCCCTCCACCTCCATGTGACTCACTACGTGACGCACGAATTAACAGCTGTACATGTAGTGGTGTAATGTATGTGTATATCTGTAAAAGCTGGAATAACGCTAATCTGTTTCTGTCTGCATATGCCCTACTATCATTACGTTTTGCGGGATTAATAGTCGCTCGCTAGACTGCCGTTGTGAATCGGCATCTGCTAGGTTTTACATCTGATGTGTTGTTTTGAATTTCTACGACTGTTCTGCTAGTCGGGACGACGCGGTGCGACACCGCAGGTCATGTGTAGCAGCGCGTCGGCCCCGATGGCCAGCGCATGCTGGGTGGCACCGCTGACCTGAGTAGGCGGTGCCTAAGACCCCCATTCCGGCTTTTTCTTGTCTGGTGACTGGTTGTTGTTATGTCACCTTAACGAATGAGCTTGAGCGCGATGCGCTATATCGAGAGTCGCTCGTAACCGAACCCGTCTCTTAAAGTCGTTATCCTGATTGGCGATCCTGACTCTCCAATCCGATTGGCTTTTCTCTTTCCTTCCTGTTTCGTTTCTTTCCGCGTCCTCCGTGAAGACTCAGGTCGAGAGAAATATGTGACTACTTTATCAAAGATTTATGGTAGGATTATTAACAAGAGGACCCAGGTGGAGGAGTTTCGTAAGTTTCCTGTTAGTAGAGGATGCTGATGCACTTGCCGTTTCGCAATACAAATCACTGTCACGATTTCGCCATCCCAGTTGTTCGTTGTGTGCAACTTCTGCACTAGGACGGAGAGTGGCAACTCCCTACGGTTTATTACTGCAGCTCGATTGCAAAAATGTTCAAAAGTCAAGAGGAACTGAGGTTCTACCACAGAACTGCTGAAATGTAGTTGTTCAAGAGGGACAGAGAGTTCATTTCTCTCCGGATAGAAAGATTTGGAGGCGGTGTTGCAATTAGTTGCTCACATACTTTTGAATTAGGTGTGAGGTAAAGTAAGTACTGCCAATGCATGGGCACTACAATCTAGCCATGAAAGTGCACCATTTATTACATTAATACCACATGGAGAAGGCAATATTTCTTGTCTTCTGAGGCGATACGACTTCTCACCTCACCCTTTAGAGGAAGACAGCCACTACGTTGCTTCAGTTAGTTAATTAAGCACCTTGGCAAGGAGAAGATGTAGTTTCGAGTTCATGACTAGGTTTAACTATGGGACGTTCAGATTTTCCATACATGATAGGGCCAGCAAAAATGCTCACGGTTGGAAATGAAAATGACTGGCGTGTCGCAAAACTATGCAAGAAGGATTCATAAGGTCAAACAGTTGCCGATCAACAAATACTAATACGTGACAGAGTACCTTTTCAATGGCCCACCCTACAGCGGATCCGCACACTGGTGCGAGATATTTATTAGGGCTATTCAAGCAGACCTTGAAGAAGATGGTTTTCACAGTAGAGGTACCTAGTCCAGCCTTAACTGGCTTAAAGCGAATCCGCACACTGGTGCGAGATATTTGTGCTTTTCAGCAGATTCGAAAAGGTTGGTTTTTATGTCTAGGTGACTGGACCAGTCTTTAGTGGCTTACAACGAATCCGTATACTGGTGCGAGATTTTTGTTAGTGCTGCGCGACCAGAGAATCCTGGATCTCGATGCAGATGATCGGTTGTTTATGCTTCAGAAATGGGTATTGTTGGTCCAACACTCAGTAGTGTTCATCTTTTCGAGATCGGGAACGTGAATATCCCAGTTTACTAAGTTATGGAGAAGATTCGTACATCAAAATAAAAAGCGCACATTGGTTCGACTAGATCCCACCATGTTTAATAGAGGTAGTCGAGCAGATCTCGAAGAATTTGGCTGCTGCGGCCGGAATGCCTGGATCTCGCTCCAGATGATCATTCGATTATGTTCCAGAACTACAGTGTTCTTGGTCTAAATGAAGTTGGCTTCTACAGCCGAGGTGCCTGGATCTCGCTCCAGATGATCATTTGATTACGTTCCAGAACTGCAGTGTTCTTGGTTTAAACGAAGTTGGCTTGTACAGCCGAGGTGCCTGGATCTCGCTCCAGATGATCATTTGATTATGTTCCAGAACTAGAGTGTTCTTGGTCTAAATGACGTTGGCTTCTACAGCCGAGGTGCCTGGATCTCGTTCCAGATGAAAAATTGACTATGTTCAAGAACTGGGGTGTTCCTTGTCTAACACTCAGGGGTGTCCAACACTGATGCGAGGCGTTTGTTAAGGCTCCTCGAGCAGATCTCGAAGAAATTGTATTCCACAGCCGTGGTTCTTGGATCTCGATCCAAATGATTCGCTGTTCATGATTTAGATAGGGTTATTGTTGGCCTAACACTCAGTGGTGTCTAACTTTTAGTTGACAAAAGATGGATCCACACATGAATGTGAAATATGTCAGAGCTTTGGTAGTAGGAGTAGAATTCAAAGCCGGCTCATATAGCCAGTTTGCCTGGTTTTTGATACGGATGAGTGACTCTGATCACGTAGATCAGAAGTACGAATGGTCCAGTTTATTACGCTCTGGAGAAGACGCACACGGTTGCGAAGTATATTTATTCGAGCAGATTCGAATACGCCGGCTTCCTCGGCAGAGGTCCCTGAACCTCTGTACATGCGAGGTTACACCGAATGATAGCTAGATCACATCTCGGGAAGGATCCGTACAACATTTTCCAACCCATGATGTTCTGAAGATTGAATCACATAGCTCGAAGGGAGAGTTTCACGCTATTATGTGGGGAGGAATTTCACTTGTAAGAACAAAGAATAAATGGCAAAAGTATAGTCACAATGAAACACCTTTTGCTTCCTAAGAATTCATGCGCCGACAAAAGAGGAATGCCTTCTGAAGGCAGAACTAAATAGTTATGGATCTTGTTCTATAGGTTACTTCCTTTCCTGATTAACACATAGCTTCCAAGTGGTGAAATGGTTAGCATGGCGGAGTAATGACACAAAGGCGATCTGCGGCAGAAAAGGCACACTGGGGTCTCACGAAGAGGATTCATTCTGGGTTCGCTCCGTTGAAGAGCTTAGCTTCAGCTATGGCCGAAAAGCGCCTGTTATGCGCCGCTCAAAGTCGATTGTTGGTTAGTCCAATAACACTCTAATGGTTAGTCTTGAATAAAGTGTCGTAGCAAAATGGGTTTCGACTCGCTTTCACAGAAACGGGCTTCTACCGGTTTCCATCGGATTTACAATCCATTACCATCATGATTCCTCACCTCTGTAGTGTCCTAACGGCAAAGCAGGAGCACTCTGGGCTCCTGAGAAGAAAGTACTGCGGGCAAGAACCTTTTCTCGAACAAGCACATGACTTGGGAAGTATAGCTGCGACTAAAAGTTGTTACATTGTGTGGAGGAACAAACATTTCCGGATGCGTTACACATGGTGGCAGCTCATATGCGTTCAGGTACGCATTCTCACTCTGACGACCTTGGCTTCTCTAGCCTACAACCCCTCGCGCTTTAATTGTTCCGTTGTTGTACTTGGAGTAGAAATACAAAACGGAGTTTTTGCCGGAGTATACCGGAGGCAAAAGTGTTGTTTTGAATTTCTACGACTGTTCTGCTAGTCGGGACGACGCGGTGCGACACCGCAGGTCATGTGTAGCAGCGCGTCGGCCCCGATGGCCAGCGCATGCTGGGTGGCACCGCTGACCTGAGTAGGCGGTGCCTAAGACCCCCATTCCGGCTTTTTCTTGTCTGGTGACTCCCACCCATCCCACCCACGGCGAGGAGATGTTCGAGAAAGCAAATTCCATATGTCAGCCCATGCCTCATTAATGCGCTCCGACCTTATGTAGGACGACTGTTACCTAGAATTTTTGTTTGAGAAATGGTATCCGCTATCCCTTTCAGATTTAATGCTCACTCCTGTGAGTCCTTATTTAGTCACGAACGCGGACGGGACCCCTATGGTGGACAACGATATATGCGACTTCAACGACGAAGCGCATTTCGAACTGATCAACATCTATTGTAGGATCTACAAATGTTTAAGTTCATAGTATTGTAACATGTGTTAACTATAGTTCTATCGTTCGGTAGCGTATCTAAATGTATGAGGTTCTTGAATGGTATAGCTCATGGTTCGCTGGATCATGGTCTGAATGTGGTCTCAGACAATGTATATCTGCCAGTATTGCACTTTTAGACTTAATTGATATAATGCAATAGTGCTCTTTGTAATCCGCGCACATCCTCAGAATGAATATTGGATGATATAGTACTGTACGGTACTTGATGATGCAGTACTGTATAGCAGAAGACAAGAAATAAAGCCTTCTCCCCCCGTTGTTGTACTTGGAGTAGAAATACAAAACGGAGTTTTTGCCGGAGTATACCGGAGGCAAAAGTGAGAATTATGCGTGTTTCTACTAAAAACACTCAAATAAAATTAAACAGTATCAATACCAATCAATATCGGTTAGTTTTGTCGGTTTTTGTTGAAAGCCGATAATTTGAAGTGCGATTCGCGCAGGAGTAATCTATGGACATGATTCACACCAAGCGAATCACATCGACCGCTTACTATGGATTTTTGAATTTTCAAACTGATAGCGTTCTTATGTTGTAACTCATATATATTCATCTAATGTTCACTTTGGAGAATGGAGTGGAAGAACTCCAGGGCATTCTCCAAAGTGAACTCCAGGGCATTCTCCAAAGATTAGATGAATATATATGAGTCACAACATAACTACACCGTAATGAGTTGTCCGGACGAGTTTTCGCACGGTATGCAGGCGATTGTTGCGGAACTCAACCATATAGATCTGATCGGAAGTCTTCGGATAATTGGATGATTCAGATAATAGCATGTTTGCGGACCTCGGATTTCGGATATCCGACTCATTAACGCAAGATAAAGTTTATCAGAACACTATCATTCCTTGGAGAAAAACACATTCCTTAATAACAACGACAACAACACAGCAACAACAGTGCATGTATCGAATAACTCTCACTTCTCGTCAAGGAAGGAAACATTCAGGACTTTATACTTATTCGATTTCTGAACAAATGTGCCTTGCTTTTGTGTGTTCTGCATAGCATGTGGAATGTCGTAGTGAAGTCGGTTGAATTAAGCTTTACATTTTGTCCGATCACGCTTCCTCTACTTAACAGAATATCTCTCTCACGCTCACAGATGATGGACCCTGGGAACTTATTCCAAAGGGATAATAATTGCGTGCTCCAGCAACGATTTATCTTAAATTGAATTGGACCGACGGCGGTCAAAAGATACTACCTGTTATATTAGGTCCAGCAACGATTACTCTGAATTTCAAGTCGACATTATGGTTTGCATCCAGTACTAACCTCCCGTTTGCAAGTTTATCAGCGAGGGATGAGGGCGTGTTGGAGGACTGCGTATTTCCTTTAGTCGTAAATATTTTCGACAGCTACCAATAGGAATGCTTTAAGAGAATTATGACAAGAAAAAAGGGCGCAAGCTGATGTCAATTTACACCTGAAATTGCCTAACGCAGTTCACTAAAGATGCAGAACACCACGAAGTGCGGTGCGAGGCTGCTCTAAATGGTGACCCACTGACCCAATTTGCGCCGAATGCTATACAATGTGAAATAGCGAAGTGCCGATCAGTGCACGTGCATAATCCATTCTCTCTCAGTCCTCGACCTTCCTGTTCTCCGGCAGCGTAACATGATATTTGAAGAAAAAGATGCCAAGATCGACGTAACGCTCAGCAGCGTGTATTCAACGTCATTACGACACTTTCACAGTGGGGCTCGTTAACGTTGGCTCAGCAGTGTGCCCGCCCACGAAATTCGTTTTGAATGCGCTTATATCTAAGGTGCACGATTTCCAAATGGGGCGAGAAAATTGAACGGGTTACCCGATTTTATCCGAATCATCGCATTTCTCCAGGGTGCGGATAATTGTATGATTCGGATAATGGCAATTTCGAGGGCCGCGGATTTTTGATGACTCGGATAAGACAATTTCGCGGGGGCCGGATAATTGATGATTCAGATTAGGATATAGGAAAATGATTCGTTCGGATCCATTGTATACTCAACAAGTGCATCAATCAGTGGTCAAGAATTAAGCGAACATATCTTATCACCCTTCATTTCGCAAACGTGGTAGCATGTGGACAACAGGAGCTGGAACGTTGTGGACAAACCGCAGACTATCACTAGGTAGAACTGCAATTCGCCATTGGATATGATAACCATGTACAAGAACACATATAGGAGTGTTCCTATCGCATGGCCCAGTACTGGCAAATTGTCGGTTCATGTGCCTCATCTTCTCCAGCGTGCTTATTTTTGTAAAGGGGTGGACTCTCTATTCCACCTGTCATTTGAGGTGCTGTCTTAAAATCTAACCTTTAACTCGTCTCATTTTTCCTTTTTCTTTCAAACATGGTGGATTCAAATCATCATCACGGTAGTGCCCTTAAAGTCTCTCCTTACTTGTTACAACACTCGGTCTTCTTCTTCTTTTTGAGAGTGCATGAGCAGCTCTAGCTCCCCGACAAACCCACAGGACAGGATAGTTAGGGAAAATAATATCTGGTATCTCATGAGTGGGATAGATACGAGAAGCTATGCTAAACATTTTCGTATATGTTGAGTCGGGGAGGAGGTTCGCCTGAAATTCTTTTTCAGCATTATCCCGGTTATAGGGAACCAAATCCTCCCTGCTAGGATGTTGAAAATTGGTTTAATGTTGTGTATAAGGTTAGCGTGCTCATATATTTTAATGACATAACGAACTTGTTCCACATTTTTTTGTAGAAGTCCAGTTTTGGACACCTGTTCGAGCGACTATCAGGAGTTTAGGACAAATTTATCACGGTTATACTCTATGTTGCAAGGTATTTATTTCTACAATGGTATGAATGAGAATATCAGATGCCCCCCCCCAATGCGACTGGTACCGTCATTTCTTCTAAACTGTGCTGAGCTAGAATTAAGAAGACCAGTACCAGTAAGAAATAGGTCAGAATCTTCAGAAGAGCTGCCTCAGATCCACCCTATACTGGTTTCTCAAAAGACGGGCTTGTTAGAAGAGTAATACGTAAGCTTACATGCTGTTTTATTTAAAGAACCAGACGTTCAGCGGTCACCAAACGTCTGGTCCCCAAACCCTGAGAATAGAACAACCCCAATCTTTCTCGATCCTCCTTTAGGCCTTCTTGCTGTTATTGTTTTTATTAAGTAAAAAGCCGGTTTTACTATATAAATTAGTGCAGCGGGATATAATAGGGTAGAATCTTCACCGCTGGTATGAAGACCATCCGCCCTCTATCGCACGGACGCGATTTATTCTGTCGAAGTGCCCATACTCAACGTGCGAGAAACATCAGGAGAGTCGTTCGCAATCCGAAGTGCCTATCTGCAGAAACATAATTAAAATTAATCAGTATTGGTCGACAGGTCGAACCGTTTACTATCCTACGGGAATAATGCTCCTCCGAATCTCATAGTCATTCTCTCTACCTCTTCCCCCCCCCTTCATCTCCCCGCTAATAATTCCTTACCGTATTTGCTGGCAAAGAGTGAGACCGATCGGCAAAATTGGCTATTTTGCACGCACAGCTGTCTCGTTTGAGTGACTGGGGCATCACCAATTCCTTCATGCCTTTGCCCGGTGGAATGTCCATTTTGGGCAGCTGGGTAGGTGTGCTCTACATCTGTATTGGTTCTACCCAACTTTCTTGCCAGTTTACTGAATTGATTTTTTGCCTCATTTACTCTTATTTCGAGCATGCTTATTAATTCATTGGCTTTAGCGGTTCTATCGCTATATTTTGCCTCACTCTCCATTTCTTCAACCTCGGAGGTGAGGTCTTTTTTGTTGGTTTTCGACTTCGCATTGTCGCGTTCCCTTTTGGGCTCTCGAACGAGGTTTTGCAGAGTATTTCTACTCTGCACCATCGTCTCTATGCTCGCTTGCAGCAAATTTACCTTGCTGCAGAACTGTTCAAACTGCCTTTCGTCGTCTCCTGTAGCGGAGGCTTCTGCATTCGGCGCGAATCTCTCCACGAGGGTATGCAGGAACTGAGAGCCCAGTTCGATTGACCTTTTATAAAAGACCAAGGACATAGTTTCTGTTAACCGTCGTTATTCGAGCGTTTCAGTAGAACTAGCTACTGATTTATGATACTAGGCTGTTTAGGCCGATGCACCAATGAACCTGTGATGGGGTTCTGCTCTTTGAACCAATGGTGGGGTTCATCTTAGGCTTGGTTCTCGCCCTTGGTTTACATACTCTAATAGTCCAATAGTTTATTATCGGACAAAGTATGTGCACACCATTTCTTCGCGCTCCGACTATTTATGCCGAGAACGGTATCATTCCCGTATGGCCTCTGTTATACTCCCGCGGGAGCATCCGCGGAAGGGCGGGAATCGCGCCGAGACTCCAGTAATAGCTCGGGCGATTCACCCTCGCGAGCAGCGTGACACTTCAGTGATTACAATAGTTTATCCGTATATGGCACCACGACAAGAAGCGATCGGGCCCAGAGGTGACGTCGGCGGAGGCAGGTGGACAGCGTCGGCGACGGCGCGGTAGGCGGCGGCGACGGAGAGGCTGGCTGGCCGGGCCGGCGACGTCCGTCGGCGGGTTGCTGGTCGCGATCCGTCGGCTGTCGTGGTCCGGGCGGCGGTCCTGGGCTGGCGTCGGTGGCGGTGGCGTGGTGGTCGATATCGGGAGATCTCCTCAACGGCTGCCGCAGCGGCCTTAAATAGTCTCCGTGAGTGCCTGTGGCATGATCGCGGCGGGTCAACCCTGGGTCATGGGAGTTGGAATACGACTCCGGGATTTCCAAACCCTTACACCTCCCCCCTTTAACAAAAGTCCGTCCTCGGACTTGGACCGAAAGACAACGTGAGGCACAAAAAGGAGGGGGTAGCATCCTAGCCGTAGCTAAAAAAACTAAATGAACAGATAAGGGGAAAAAAGGAAGGAAAGAATGCTCACCGTGAGGTCAAAGTATCATAAATAAATTCGAGTTCAACGAAAGAGGTTCTGCAAGTTCGCACTCGTCCTAGAGTTCAGCGTGGTACGAGCGAAGTTCAGAACGACCGCCCAATTAGGCAGTTGGACGAGAGAACGCCCGTGACGAGAACGGGTGAGCGCCACGTTGAGACACTTGAGATCGTCGACGAACTCGGCTGGAGACAGTTCGAAGCCTGTTCGTGTCGAAAGGACGATGACGTTGGCGTACGAAAACATAGACGTAGACGCTTTATCAGACTGCAGCAAAGGAGCAACAGCCCCGAAAAAGTCCATAGATGGCGCCCCTGGCGTCGAACTAGACGATGACTCGGTGGTGTCCACTACCTCCATGGGCTGTTCCTGGACGTCTGCAGCGATGCTGAGTTGCTGGATAGCCGGATAGTCGCTGTTCGCGGCCTCTTAAGAAGAGGCGCTGGCCGAGTACCATTTCTCCATTTCTTCCCTGGGTGACCGTCGGAGTTGGTGGACATGGCGAAATACCAATTATTTGGAAGTATGCAAAGTGGTGAAGGATGGCGCTGTGATATAACGCGATAGTTTCTTGAAGACAACGATCACGCTGGAGAAGTGAGGAGGCTGAACAATGGGATTGGAGGAACAATGCGAGCGAAACCAAAAGAAATACGGTCCTGAAACTCCTGGAAAAGTTCTTCCAATTGACGCTTCTCCGCGGGGGTTACCTCGGCATCAGAGAGGTCAACAACGAAGGGAGCCGCGGTGGAGGGTTGCTCCGACGTTAATACATTTGACGCGCAGATTAGAGGATTCCCCGCGCTAAAAACGCCATCCAACTTCACTGAGTGTGCCTTCAGCAGATTCTTGCAGGGGACGGTCATCTGTTAGGTGCTCGTCTTTACGCACTACATACGTTATCGACGAGGAATTGGACACCGAAGCAGGGGCAATCGAATCGTCGTTGCGGGACTGAGCGTGGGCCGCCAGAACGGAGTTCCCGTCTATGATTGGATTAACGTTGGTGACGTAACACGGGACCAAGGCTTCAGTTCCAGGGAGTATCAGCGTAGTCGAGGACGCCCGAACTGCTACCTCCTTAGGAGCACTGGCCTCTTCAGAAGAGGTGGACGTCGAGTTTGGGACCGCGCAAGTATAAATGCTGACGGCCTCGTTTCCCATACGGAAGATGCTTGTAATCGACCGACCATCGTGGAAGGCGAGCGAGGACATCGTTGCCCAATATGAGGTTATAGGCCGATGCGTGGGTAGGGGCGCATTGGGTCGCGGTAAAATGCACCTGCTGCCTGAGTTCTTCGCTGCCAATCGAAAGATTTACCACCGCACTGCCAACAAAGTGAACAGGGATGCCGGCCATTCCTACAGCAGACGGGACAACACTGGGGTCCAACTCAAAAATGCCCAACAGTGTAAGCAGGGACTTGCTAGCTACCGTGAGTCCCGCACCGGTGTCAACTAAAGCCAGAAGCCAAATGCCATTGACGCGTATGGGGATTTGGGTCACAAAGAAATGTCGGTCCGAGCTGAATGTGAGGATGTTGACCGGAACTGTGGGCGTACTAGTGGGACAGCCACGGTAGAAACGATGGTTGACGCCAGCGTCCTCCGGAGTCACGGACCCGCGATCAGCCTGAAATGTGTGAAGAAGAGGCTCGGTATGTATAACGGGCTCCACCCTCTTATGGCTTGATAGCTGCCCCCAACCATACAGACTGTGGACGACGGGCATCAGCCCCTGCCGGAACACGTGAGGAACAGGGAGCATAGTGTATTTCCACAGCAACCAGAAAACTACGAAATAGCAAGGGACAACCCATAAGGTGAGGTGCACACATAGTAACTGACCGACCTGCGATATGTGTGGGCAATACTGAGAAGCGGGGCCGTAACTGGTGTCATGCGCGAACCAATTCGCGGCGTTAGAGGTATTCGTGCGGAGTATACGGGCGTCCACCAGACGATTACTGAAATCAAAGCAATTTGGACCACGAAAAATAGTAACCGATGACGAAGGAGTCGAAAAGTTGACTAAGGAGAGTGGAACAATAGGTTGAGGCAGAAGGACCGGGTTGGGGAGGCAGAAATCTCTGAGCGAAGACGAAATGGGTACATTTGAGATACTAGTTGTCGTGACTTGCGTACGACAAGCCACTGCCGTCGTGCGCTACCGTATGCCGCCGCCGTGGTCAACGCCTTGACCAACAGGATCGACACACCAGCCGGCACATCCACGCGCCTCGGAAGGTTCTGGAACCAGCCAGGGACGCAGAGGACGGGTGCCCCGGCCTTCCGGCAAGTAGTCTTCGTGTGTGCAGTCGCCAGGAGCAGTCGAGTGGACGACCGAGTCCACCTGCCGTCCCCAGGCCAGGGGACGGCCACGTCCATTGTCGCCGTCTTTGGCAATCTGGCTCGCCTTAGCGAGACGTCGTCGCCCTGTGGATACCCAGACGCCTTCGCCTTCTCGGTTCGTCTCGTGGTCCATCGTCATCGTCGCCGATGTCGTCGTCTTCGCCACTATCCTGGACCAGGCAGGTAACGCGGACCCCCTGGCCCGCTCCTCCACCTCCGACTTGGCACACGCCACGGAGGCGGAGCGGGCCAAGGTCCGCGGGCTTTGGTTATGGCACCCTTTGGTAGGATAGGGGGCGACCTGCCCTTAACTCGTAGGTGTTCCTAGTGTGTTGTTGTGCCTTAAATCGTACATGTTCGTAATCATAAAAAATATAATCAACACCGTGTTCGTCGGTGGGAGAAAAGGTGCGAGGTCCAAACCTTATCCAATCAATGTTTGGTCTAGTGGACTAACACAGTTTGGGAGCCGCACCCGGCCGGTCGGGGGACGCTCCGGCCGGCGGGGTCTGAACTCGATCAATGCAGCCTTAACACTGCAGCATGGCATACAGCCCCGATGAGGCAAACGGTTCTAAGTTCCTTAAAGCGTTGCGGCCACATAGGATCCGCTAGGGCCTCCTTCAAGGTGGGAACCGCGTGGCTCATAGGCGAGCAAAAGAGGCGAGCGGCCGATCCGATATACTTATAGCCGCGGCGTGGGGAGTCCTCGTCCGCCTCCACCGATGCGTCGGCGGAGGAGGCTCCCCGCGTCACGACACTAGTTTTCGAAAACCAGCCGATGTCTGCAATTGCGGACGAAGGCAGCACACACGAAACTACGACACAAGCGAAGAACAGCGTGCGAACGTCGGGAAGGACGGAAACAGGAGAGGCCGCGGGGTTACTGGAAAAAACCGACTGGGCTAGCTCGTCGTTGCGACGCGCAAGAGCTGCGAGTCTGGCGTTCGAATTTTCGAGCTGGGTGCGCGCATGGTCCACCGCGAGGGAAAGCCCTGCAATGCGCCGATGCGCCTCTCGCAATGAGTGTACCAGATCAGAGGCGGAGGGAGCGGACGGTTCGCAAGACAAGAGCGCTGCGTTATCACCTGCGGGAGGTGAAGAGTTGCGCTCAGGCGCGTGAAAGGGAAGCGACCGACCGGAGCCTCTGGCGATTGGACGTGAATACGTCAACAGCGATGGACACTGAGAAGCGAGGTGACCCACGCCGCCACAGTCAAAGCAGTAGACATTTCGCCACGACCCGCCCTAGAATTGCTGACGTTGACGGTTGTCCTGAAAAGAACCTCGTTGGTTGGTGCCTCGAAGACGGGAAACCGTTGAAGATTGGGGATGCTCCTGCTGTATCTTGACGGAGGAGAGGCCCTTCCCTCCGGTGCTCTCTCTAGAGCGTTCACCTGGATGCCGGGGTGGGACCCGGGTGTATGAGATGGTCTGCCGTTGCCTCCGAAAGCAGTTGCTCAACCACCTGAGCCTTATTTACCGCCTGCTCAAACGAGACGGGGTTGTCAAGCTCCACGAAATACCTGATATCGCTGCGCAGACGTGCTACGAACTCTTCCAGCGTGCGCTCGCTCTGAGCACGGGGGTCCTGTCCTGCTGTAGCTGCACGCACCAGATTGAGGATCTTGTTGGCGAAAGCCGACGATGACTCTCCTGGCTCCTGTCTACAAACGGATAACTTCTGGCGCGCAACGTACCTTTGCTGGGAACCTTCGAAGGAGGCTTTGAGGTGGTTTACGACTGAAGTAAAATCCTTGCGTGAATCTTCCGATAGCTCCTCGACCTTCTCTCGCGCTGCACCGTCGAGGTGACCTATAAGAAAGTTAGCCTTTTGTTCCGTGGAGGCCACTCCCAGGCGCATCCTCATGATATCTTCAAGGCGGCGGAGCCAAACAGAAAACTGTATGCCTTCATCGCCGGATCCAGTAAACGGAGATATCTTGGGTCCGGAGGCCAAGTCCTGACCGAAAGTCGCCACTACCGGAAGTTGGTCGAGATGGCCGACTTCGTCGATTCGCTTCGTAAGATCGGACGTCTGCGAACGGGCGTCATTCCCTGGCTGCGCTGTCGTGCGCGGAGCCACATCTCCAAGGGCCTCCGTGTCGTTGGCCTGTAGTAGAGTAGAGTCGTCCGAGTTGCCTAGTGGAGCCGTGAGATGTCCGCAATGTTCGGTGTCCTCCGGGGAGTCCAAAGGAACCTCGACACCAAGATCACGCTGAGGAGCAACAGCCCCTGGACAGAAGGAGGAGATGGAGTATCAGCGGAAGAAGAAGAACGAGCGCCACTACGAGTAGAGACGGTCATGCCGAATGGATGCGGCAGCGGGACTGAGGCGCCTTAAATACCCTCTGGAGGTCAAAAGCGTGGGACCCGAAGGTGATCTTGGCGGGCTCAGGTCACCCCACCTAGATTGAACAGCCATCTAGTGAACCAATCGATCGCGATGGGACCACTTACGGGACGGCAAGGACGAACGATCATACGGGTATACCAGCCAGTAAATACCAAACAACAGGCTGCCACTAACCAGATAACGGGAGCCCCATCAGAGGGCAACATAACTTGCTTACCTGCGCTCCATGCGGCTGTTCATCCTGCGGATGCAGCGCATCCTGCGGTTGCTGCGCTCCATGCGATGGTAGTGTTCCATGCAGTGATTGTGCTCCATGCACTAGCTGTGCACCATGCAGAGGTTGCGCACCATGCGCTAACTGTGCTCCGTGCGGGTGCGCTCTGTGGGCTGGTACTGCCCCATGCGCTACACTCCTTGAGAATGCCCTCTTTGCGTTTGTGCTCCGTGCGTCTGCGCTCCGTACGCAGTAGTTACGCTCCATGCGGCGATGCTCCATGCGGCTAGATGCGCTCCGTGCGGTAGATGCGCTCCATGCGCTACGCTCTATGTGGTAGATGCGCTCCATGCGCTACGCTCCATGCGGTAGATGCACCCCATGCGCTACACTCCATGCGGTAGATGCGCTCCATGCGCTACTCTAAACGTTTACTGCCTAGGCTTAGAATCAGAGCCATCAGGCCCGCCGGCGGGAAAAGAAAACAAAGGGATGGCCGATTTTGGCGTAACCCACAATGTTCGGTTGCAACGTAAAAAGACAAATCGACCACGCCAGGATTCATGTACTTCGACTGCCAAAGTAACAAATTAGGTCCTAACCGAAACCAAGACGGCCGCCCTCTCATAATCGAACTGAAGCTCATCAGAGCCAAGAACTAATAAACTAACCTGCCTGCCGAAGCGTCACACTCGCTGCTACCAGTAATAGCTCGGGCGATTCACACTCGCGAGCAGCATGACACTTCAGTGATTACAATAGTTTATCCGTATATGGCACCACGACAAGAAGCGATCGGGCCCAGAGGTGACGTCGGCGGAGGCAGGTGGACAGCGTCGGCGACGGCGCGGTAGGCGGCGGCGACGGAGAGGCTGGCTGGCCGGGCCGGCGAGGTCCGTCGGCGGGTTGCTGGTCGCGGTCCGTCGGCTGTCGTGGTCCGGGCGGCGGTCCTGGGCTGGCGTCGGTGGCGGTGGCGTGGTGGTCGATATCGGGAGATCTCCTCGATGGCTGCCGCAGCGGCCTTAAATAGTCTCCGTGAGTGCCTGTGGCATGATCGCGGCGGGTCAACCCTGGGTCATGGGAGTTGGAATACGACTCCGGGATTTCCAAACCCTTACACTCCTCACCTGGCCAATCGCCACGCCCGCGTCCGCCGTGCACCATTGGTCCGCGGACGTTCCGCGGATGCTCCCGCGGGAGTATAACAGAGGCCTTATAATCCCGCGGGAGCATCCGCGGAACGTCCGCGGACCAATGGTGCACGGCGGAGGCGGGCGTGGCGGGCCGCGACGAGTGGCCCGGTGCGGAGTCCCGACACGATTTCCGCCCATCCGCGGATGCTCCCGCGGGAGTATAACAGAGGCCTTATACACCAACATACATGAGGAATACGATGGAGGTCACGCGGAGCGGGACAGTGCGACTATTTTTGTGAGTGTGCGAGTTGCTCAAGCCAATAAAACATGAGTATTGAAAAAAGCACACTCGCTGCTACCAGTAATAGCTCGGGCGATTCACACTCGCGAGCAGCATGACACTTCAGTGATTACAATAGTTTATCCGTATATGGCACCACGACAAGAAGCGATCGGGCCCAGAGGTGACGTCGGCGGAGGCAGGTGGACAGCGTCGGCGACGGCGCGGTAGGCGGCGGCGACGGAGAGGCTGGCTGGCCGGGCCGGCGAGGTCCGTCGGCGGGTTGCTGGTCGCGGTCCGTCGGCTGTCGTGGTCCGGGCGGCGGTCCTGGGCTGGCGTCGGTGGCGGTGGCGTGGTGGTCGATATCGGGAGATCTCCTCGATGGCTGCCGCAGCGGCCTTAAATAGTCTCCGTGAGTGCCTGTGGCATGATCGCGGCGGGTCAACCCTGGGTCATGGGAGTTGGAATACGACTCCGGGATTTCCAAACCCTTACACTCCTCACCTGGCCAATCGCCACGCCCGCGTCCGCCGTGCACCATTGGTCCGCGGACGTTCCGCGGATGCTCCCGCGGGAGTATAACAGAGGCCTTATAATCCCGCGGGAGCATCCGCGGAACGTCCGCGGACCAATGGTGCACGGCGGAGGCGGGCGTGGCGGGCCGCGACGAGTGGCCCGGTGCGGAGTCCCGACACGATTTCCGCCCATCCGCGGATGCTCCCGCGGGAGTATAACAGAGGCCTTATACACCAACATACATGAGGAATACGATGGAGGTCACGCGGAGCGGGACAGTGCGACTATTTTTGTGAGTGTGCGAGTTGCTCAAGCCAATAAAACATGAGTATTGAAAAAAGTTTGCCAAACCATTACAAGTGCGTATCGATTAGGCTTATATGGGGAGCATTCGAGTGGTCGAGTACACCGATTAGTACATATAGGACCCTTTAAGCTAAATATGACCTACAGGTGGCTATTAACTTAAAGGACTCTTAATCTAATTTCCATACATTGTCTGGTGCCAATATGTAAACTGCGTGCGGGTCTATATCTAAACTAGATTTTACTAGCAGGAGGTCCACGGATCTCCCTCGATAGAGAGCCTTCGGGCTCTCTTGTTAAGAGGGATCTCGGGCCGCTTGTCGCAGGGCCACGTGGCGCGTCCCCGGGTGGTGGATAGGGGAATTAAACGCGAACCAAATGCGACCGTGTACTGCCCAGAGACGCAGGTGGGATGCAGGGGATGGACTCCTTGCTCCTGCTGTGTCGGGTCGACGCGTTCCTTGTGCGTGGGAGCGGCATGTTCGTGCACAGTGTGCGTGGATGTGTCCGTGACTGTGCGGATTGTAACTGTGTCGGCTCGGCCAAAAGCTTGCACTCGGTAGACTGGGAGTACATGTAAGGCGATTCGAGGCCGCCTTAAGTCTCGCCCCGTCCCTTCGGGCAGTCTGGCTGGCTGCCCGGAGTACCCCGCCCGCACGACAGAGCCTGACTAGCTACCCGTGTTGTATTCCAGTCAAACACAGCAGCACTAAAGGGCCTCATTCCCCTGACCCCGAAAGAGCCCCCATTTCTGCAGCGATGGGAAGGACGAGTACGGAGAGGCTGCTAAAATCTCAGGGCCTAACCAGGCTGCGCAAATTGAGAAGGACTAGGATGACGATCTGTACTTACAACGCCCGCACGCTTGCATCGGAAGCATCCGTCGAGGACCTGATGATGCAAGCCAGGAAGATCAAGTACGACGTCATCGGACTGACCGAGACGAGAAGACACCACCCCCTGCACGCCGCCTACGACTCCGGAGAAGAACTGTTCCTCGGAACATGCGACAGCAGAGGAGTAGGCGGCGTTGGTGTCCTCGTCAACACGCACTTGGCCATGAACATCGATTCGTACGAGTCTCTGACAAGCCGAATCGGACGTCTGCGACTGAAGCGATGTGGTTCCGTGCCAGCTTTGACTGTATTCGTCGCGTATGCCCCAACATCCGACTACGACGACGAAGAGGTCGAAGCCTTCTACGTGGAGCTGGAGAAGTTCTATAAGGAAGATCACACCTTCTACAAGGTGATCGTCGGCGACTTCAACGCCAAAATCGGACCGCGAAGGTCGCCGGAAGAACTTCACATCGGAACCCACGGTTTGGAGTGGAACGAGCAAGGTGAAAGGCTGTCTGAGTTTATCATGTCGACCAAGACCATCCATGGAAACTCGCAGTTCCAGTAGCCTCCCTCCCTACGATGGACCTGGGAATCTCCCGGTGGCCTGTTCCACAACGAGATCGACCACATCATCTTCAACCGCAAGTATTGCCTGACCGACGTCTCCGTTGTCCCCAAGTTCTACACGGGATCGGACCACCGCCTCCTTCGCGCAAGGTTCCGCTTTTCGCGTCAAGGAGAGAAGGCCGCGAAGTTCAAGAAGAGGAGTCCCAGAACGACCATCAACTGGGACCTCTACACCTCTCTTGCCAGTCTTTGGGAAGATGCCGTCATGGACAACGTCGACGAGGAATACGACCGCTTCGTGCACCATCTCCACGATAGTGCTAAGGGAGCCGAGAGCTTGAAGACCACCAAGAGACGTCTGTCTCGGGAAACTCTCGAGCTGATACGCCAGCGTGGAGCAGCACGAGCGTCAGGCAACTACCAACTGACGTCCGAGCTTGCGAAGCTATGCAGAGAGGCGATAAAGGAGGATCTTAAGGAGAGAAGGGCGGAAGTGTTGGCTGAAGCTGCAGAGGCAGGGTTGAGCATCCGCAATGCCCGCCGGAACTTCGCCAACTTCAAGACCAAGATGACAGCTCTCCGACGTCCCGACGGAACCGTCACCTCTTCCAGAAGGACCATGGAGAGGGTCATCCATGACTTCTACTCCGATCTCTTCGATAGCCACGTCCACCTGCCCCCATGCCATCTTCCGCAGGATGGATACGTCGTCCCCTCTGTTCTCCCTTCCGAGATCCGACACGCCATCTCGTCGGTGAAGAAACGTACAGCACCCGGTCCCGACAGGATCAGACCCGAACACCTGAAGAACCTCCCGCCTACGCTCATCAACACCCTGGCGCGGCTCTTCACACGTTACCTGTCGGAGTGCAAGGTTCCATCTCAGTGGAAGACCAGCAGAACCGTCTTGCTGTACAAGAAGGGAGACGTGCACGACATTGGCAACTATCGCCCGATCTGCCTGCTGTCCGTAGTCTACAAGCTGTTCACTCGAGTTATCCTGAATAGGATCAGCCGAACGCTGGACGAAGGACAGCCATGCGAGCAAGCAGGATTTCGGAGAGGATTCAGCACGATCGACCACATACACACCATTACGAAGCTCATCGAAGTGTCGCGAGAGTACAAGCTGCCGCTGTGCCTTACGTTCATCGACCTGAAGAAGGCATTCGACTCTGTCGAAACTGAAGCGGTCATCGAAGCCCTGCTCACTCAGGGCGTTCCTACTCAGTACATCAGAGTCCTTCGAGAGCTGTACAGTGGATTCACGACCAAGATCTCACCATTCTACAACGACGTCGTCGTCGACGTGAAGAGAGGGGTTCGGCAAGGGGATACCATATCCCCGAAGCTCTTCAGCGCCACTCTCGAAAACGTCATGCGCGAACTAGAATGGGAAGACATGGGAGTGAAGGTCAACGGCCGGCAACTACATCATCTTCGCTTCGCTGACGACATCGTGCTCATAACGCCGAGCATCAGTCAGGCGGAGCGAATGCTGGCCGACTTCGATCGTGTATGTGGGAACGTTGGACTGCAGCTGAATCTTACGAAGACGATGTTCATGAGGAACGGATGGGTTTCTGATGCCCCATTCTCGCTCAACGGAACGAACATCTCCGAAAGCTCTAGCTATGTGTATCTGGGTCGCGAAGTCAACATGGCCAACGACCTAGCACCAGAGCTGAGCAGGAGGAAAAGAGCGGCTTGGGGAGCTTTCAAGAGCGTCGAAGAAGTCGCGAAGAAGACGAAGAACGTCCGACTCCGTGCCCACCTATTCGACTCCACTGTTCTTCCTGCCCTAACATACGCCTCAGAGACCTGGGCTATACGAAAGCAGGATGAACACGCGATCAGCGTCGCGCAGCGTGGAATCGAGAGGACGATGCTCGGAGTGAAACGACTCACGCAAGTGAGAGAAGGCCTCCGGAGTTCCGAGCTTCGCCGACGCTCGAAGATCAGAGACGCTGTCGCGTGGGCCAAGTTGTCGAATATTAGGTGGGCCGGCCACGTAATGCGCTTCGCAGACACCCGCTGGACGAGAGCCATCACCGACTGGATTCCGCGGGATGTCAAAAGAACACCAGGACGCCCACCAACGCGTTGGTCGGACTTCTTCGTGAAAGCCCTGAACGACCGATATGACGCTCTTCGTGTCCCTCGAGCGAGGAGGATCCATTGGACCACTCTGGCACGCGACAGGGACGAATGGAGACGCTGCTGGCACCCGCTCGAGCAATTCGATGATCAACGGGACGACAGGTGATACAGGTGATACTAGCAGGAGGTTACCTATTACTGCTACATCTTGTGCTAGCTTCCAGCAGCTTACGAGTGACTAGCAGGAGTTTTCGTGTAACTTAAATGTGACATTTGTGCTAGCTTGCAGCAGCTTACGAATGACTAATTTGAGGCAATCTATTACCTGCATGCAGCTTGCAAGTAACTTGTTCAGAATTTTCTTAATAGACGCTATATTAAGCTGACAAGGCTCCGCACAACAATGCAGCCACTTGCGGTACAGCGCTGTCGTTTGACGCCTCATCGGGTATTGCGTGTCACTCGTCTTGCACTTTTTGTTTCACGAATGTTGTTATACCCTACTATGATCATCAGGCGTGTTTTTCTCTTCCGGAGCATAAGTTAAATATAGTAGTCGAGGCTTGATTATGGCTGTATGGGCCTTCTATTCCAGTTCTCGGCGCAAAGTGGCTCAGGGAGTGAGGGGGGGGGGGGGATCGCAGTATGTAGCGCCCTATACATTTTGCCACCCATATACTTTGTGTCAAAATTTGCGCTTTGCATTTCTACTCTATTCCAAATACAACGGCGGGGAAGGCTACATTCCTTGTGTTTGCGATACCATAGTGCGTAATCGAGTGAACTCTGTCATACACGACAGTAAACACGGCCATTTGAGTATATACGTATATGCAACGTGCTACTTACTAATGAACAAATTTGATGCTAACCATGCGCTCGAGGTCAACACATTTGGCGAAATTCAGCAAACTATGAGCTTATTTGTCATGCACTCATACAATATCATCATGTTTTACCATTCATTTGTATCACCTGTCGTCATGTTCGTCACCGAGTTGCTCGAGCGTGCGCCAGCAGCATCTTCATCCGCCCTGTCGTATGCCAGAGTGTTCCAATGGATCCTCGTCGTTTGAAGGACGCGAATAGCGTCATATCGTTCGCTCAGGGCTTTCATGAAGAACTCCGACCAACGCGTTGGTAGGGGTTCTGGTGTTCCCTTAGTATCGCGCGGAATCCAGTTGCTGACAGGTCTCGTCCATCGCCTGTCTGCGAAGCGCATTACGTGGCTGGCCCACCTAATTTTCATCGACTTTGCCCATGCGTCAACGTCTATGATCTTCGATGATCGAGAAACTCCGTAGACCTTCTCTCACTTGCAGGAGTCGTGTCAGTCCGAGCATTGTCGTCTCGAATCCGCGGTACGCTGATAGCTTGTTCATCCTGCTTTCGTATGGCTCAGGTCTCTGAGGTGTATGCTAGCGCAGGAAGGACGAGTAGGTGGGCACGGAGTAGGACGTTCTTCGTTTTCTTTACTTCTTCGACGCTCTTGAAAGCTCCCCAAGCCGCTCGTTTCTTCCTGCTCAGCACCGGCGCTAGATCGTTGCCCATGGTGATTTCGCGACCTAAATACACGTAGCTGGAGCATTCCGAGCTTTTTGTTCCGTTGAGCGAGAATGGGGCTCAGAAGCTCCAAAGAAAGAACCATTTCTCATGAACATCGTCTACGTAAGATTTAACAGCAACCCTACGCCCCAACATACGCCATCGAAGCCGACCAGCTTTCACCCAGTTAGCTAATGGGTGCAATCCCAACAAAGGGGTCCACCTTATGCACACATTTATTTAAATAATAATTGAAATGGAACAACATGCAACATAATGTACAGCGTGCGGCAGCCACTAAAGATTCTCGAGGTAGCCCAGGGGCCGTATGCTCGTGCTCCCCCGTTGGGGGAGAATCAATCGATATCAGCATCTCTCATCACACCCCGATCCCCCATCGGGGGAGACTCGGGGTAGACGAGCATACGGCCCCAGGGGTTGGCGGGTAGACACGCAGAGGACGAGTGATAGAATGCACGTCTTGTTGTAAGGCGAACCCCTCATTGTGATTGCACCGGTTAATGTTCCGTGTGATGAGCACGATGTCGTCAGCAAAACGAAGATGGTGCAGTTGCCGGCCGTCGATCTTCACTCTCATGTCTTTCCATTCCAGACCGCGCATGATATTTTCGAAGGCGGCGCAGAAGACTCCTGCGTTATAACTTCACACCCGCTGCAGTCCTAAACGTTATGTTTATGTTTGTAACAACAGCTCGTTTCTCTGCGAGCTGAACGATCAGGAGTAATGGGGCCCTAGTGAGTCTCATTCGCTGCTGACGATCAGGAGTAGTGGGGCCCTAGTGAGTCTCATTCGCTGCTGATTTGTTAACTAAAGTAGTAGCGACACTATAGTGGTGGGGACTTGTGTGGAATTCGGCTACATTGCACCACCGCATTACACGGCCTGTCGTAAATTTGGGTGTGTGGTGCACCACACACCACACACCGTCGTCTCATTTTCCCTCACGCCTCATCACTCATTTGTTCATTTGGTTACGAAATGAGCTTAAATGAATGGAAAAGGCGCTACACACATTACTTGTGTTAGGAATTCGACTTCCTATGAGGGTGCTAGTGTCGAACTGATCCTAAGGGAATGAGATGAAGCCACACAAACATTACTTGTGTTAGGAATTCGACTTCCTAAGAGGGTGCTAGTGTCGAATTGAACCTAGGGGAATGAGATGAAGCACACAAACATTACTTGTGTTAGGAATTCGACTTCCTATGAGGGTGCTAGTGTCGAACTGATCCTAAGGGAATGAGATGAAGCCACACAAACATTACTTGTGTTAGGAATTCGACTTCCTAAGAGGGTGCTAGTGTCGAATTGAACCTAGGGGAATGAGATGAAGCACACAAACATTACTTGTGTTAGGAATTCGACTTCCTAAGAGGGTGCTAGTGTCGAATTGAACCTAGGGGAATGAGATGAAGCACACAAACATTACTTGTGTTAGGAATTCGACTTCCTAAGAGGGTGCTAGTGTGGAACAATAGAACTTGTTCGGCTGGAGTTTGATTCGGAAATGACTCGAAATGTCCTCTACATACTCGTGGTGGTGACGTGGTAGTTCAACCTCTAACACACATTATAGGAAAGGATCTTTATTTAGCAGAAGGTTGAATCCAGCTGTATTGTGCAGCACAGATTTTGGACATGCAGGTTCATTGATGACGTCATGTGTTAGCTTTCTGAATACGTTGCCTGCAAAATATGTACAGTGGTTGAGCACAGAATGATACCAAGGAATGGATGGTATTATGGCGGTAGATTTAAGAGGAAAGAAATTAGAGCGTGAAGAACCAGATAGAAGGTACGGAAAACCAATTATTTACGATGGAGCAATTCAGTACGTGAGGAAGGAAACGAAAATCTAGGTTATTCATATATCAGAAGCCGACTCCCATTGCCAGTAACCTTTCTTACAAACGGAGCACTCGCCACCTACATCGAAAGCGCAGGCTAGATGAGCCCAAGCATTGCACAACGTGCGGTTGGAACAGCTCACCCATTCAATTTCGTCAGTAACACCCCCGTCATTAGGTACGCGCATGCCACAAATGAAACAGGTTTGCAGAAGGTTGTGGTCAGTCGAAAGAATTCTCTCGGATTGCTCCAAAACTTCCTCGTCATCCACATATCTCCTTTCCGACCTCTTCTCGTATTGTAGCGCAGGTCTCTGTTCATAAACAGTTAAAGCAAATGAGTGTGGTGTCGTGAACTGTAAGGATTACCTTTTTGAATGGAGGTTGGATAGGCCTCTTCTTCACAGCTAGGCCAGAAAGCAGAATTTCACTGCGAATTGCTTGCTTGTTGTTTGTCTGTGTGGCTGTGGCAATGTTTGTGCGGCTTCATCTCATTCCCCTAGGTTCAATTCGACACTAGCACCCTCTTAGGAAGTCGAATTTCTAACACAAGTAATGTTTCTTTGGCTTCATCTCATTCCCCTATGTTCAATTCCACACGAGCACCCTCTTAGGAAGTCGAATTCCGGCGCAGTGTGACTATGGAGGGGTCGGATAACTGGGCCACACCCCGGAGTCCCTTCCCTTGCCCAAAATTTGAAAGCAAATTTAACAACAGAGAATCTGTTCTGTGCTCTTCTCCGCTGACGCGGAGGAGAGCACAGATTTGGGCAAGGGAAGGAACTCCGGGGTGTGGCCCAGTTATCTGACCCCTCCATAGTCACATTCCCGAATTCCTAACACAAGTAATGTGCGTAGCGCCGTTTCCATTCATTTAAGCTCATTTCGTAACCAAATGAACAAATGAGTGATGAGGCGTGAGTGAAAATGAGACGACGGTGTGTGGTGTGTGGTGCACCACACACCCAAATTTACGACAGGCCGTGTAATGCGGTGGTGCAATGTAGCCGAATTCACTTGTGTGAGTTCATCTTCAGCATTTAAGAGCTTCGCACCGCTCATAACTCAGTCACCCAGTCAAAAATGGCATCGTAGATGAAGTGTGTGTTAAGGTAGCGTACAAGTTAAAAACTTCGAACCATCTTTAGGCCTCTGAATGCGACGAAACAGTCGAAACGTCAGGCCTAAAATAAACTCTACCAATCTCGTTTGCACAGAAGCAAAAACCACAGTGAACATCGATAGCGAGGTTTCAAGATGAGAGGATATGGAGACGATCTATCAGCACTATTAACATCGTACGGATGCGATAGGGCAATTTTATATAGGGCAAATCAAGGCGAAGAAACTGCAAAGATTGCACAATGAAATTAAATACGAATGAAATTGTAGAAACGGCACTATTGTACTTTACGGAGACTCCAGAGGACGAGGAGGGGTCGAAAAATAAATTTTCGTCCAAACTTCGCCTAGGGAGGTTATTTGGGGTGCTGATCACGAATCTGACATCCGTTTTTGAAATTTCGGCCAATTACGTAGATTACGGTAGGTATCGGTGACTAAGGCTGTCGAGGTCATAATCACCGATTTCGCCGCAAACTTCGCCTAGAGGAGTTATTTGGGGCGCTGATCACGAATCGGCATCCGTTTTTGAAATTTCGGCCGATTACGGTATGTTACGGTAGGTATCGGTGAATAAGGCTGTCGAGATCATAATCACCGATTTTGCCCAAACTTCGCCTAGGGGGTTATTTGGGGCGCTGATAACGAATCTGACATCCGTTTTTCACGATTCGGTCGGAGGCCACCCATACCTTTAACAAGGGTGATCAGGCAGAGTCATCGATTTTGCCCAAACTTCGCCTAGGGGGGTTATTTGGGGTGCTGATAACGAATCTGACATCCGCTTTTCGTTTTACGCTGGAGTTTGGGCGAAATCAGTGACAATTACCTTAGTTACCCGTGCCTACCGTAACCTGCCGTAATCCAGCGTAAAACGGAAAACGAATGTCAGATTCGTGATTCAGCATCCCAAATAACCCCCTAGGCGAAGTTTGGGCGAAAAAAATTTTTCGACCTCTCCTCGTCCTCTGGAGTCCATAAAATACAATAGTGCCGTAGAAACTGTTAAAAAGCAAGTCAGAGAGAATATACCTAATAACTGACAGCAAGGTAGGTCGAGTCACTGAGTGCCCGAGAAGGACTTGGCCTCAAACATGGCTATATCTTCCTCAAAAATAGTAGTACAACTGTGACAAGAGAACATCTCGGCCTCCAAATTGTTCACAAAAGCAACACAGAGTAGTACAGCTCTCAGAAGCGATCTAACGCTACCGGTTTCGAATCAGATGTTCAGCCGTTGCCAAGACCTGAGCAAAAAAACCGGCCAGAGGATGTTTCACCCCATAGAAAAGCTTCACGTTGGTACTTTCCTAGCATTGGCCAAAGATGCGTAATGCTCGGAACACAAATAGCCGGGCGACATGATCGGAGCTCAAACAGCCGGGCGACATGATCGGAACTCAAATAGCCGGTCACCAAATAAACGGTAATGGAAAGGAGTATGTGTGTTTTCTAGCGAAAATAACGCCTTTTCGGAGGCGGTAACCATTTTTGACATCTGGCTGAGGGCTGGTGAAGAATATGCACCACCTATAAAACCTAAGTCAAGGCTTTGACATTCCTTTGCTTCTAGACTCTCAGCTCGAAAACGAAGTCGATACGGAAGATATTTTACACTCGCCGTTAAACGCACACAAGCAAAAAACTGCGGACGAGTTGTTTGGGCGCGAAAGGTAAAAATTCAAGCGATTACGGGGCAGCTCAGCCCGGAGCATGCTGAGTCATCGCGACGGGGCAGATTCCAGGCGTACCCTCTGCCCTCACTAATTGATGTCTGTCCTGCCATCCAAAACGTAGCAGCTTCCAGACGACTGTTTCGTGACCTTTAGGAAGTCTGTAAGGTACGAAAGTTGCAATTCTCCTCCTTGAAACTCAATCTTCTTGCACTCCGCGCCTCCGCGACTACTAGCGGTTATGAAGAAGCAGGCGCCGAGAGGGTACTCTCACCCGCGCGCTGAGTCAGCTCACTCGGCCGGCAGCCGTCGGATCGCAGCCGGAGTGTCTCTTTCTCTGCGCTCTCACCTTTCCGCTCGTCTGGTTGACCCGTGTCCTTAAGGCCGCCACAGACTTCTGCGGCGCCGCTCGGCGGCGACGCTCAGCGGCGCCGCTGGCCGGCCGGCGGCACCGCTGAGCGGCGCCGCTCAGCGGCTTGACTCATCATCAGTGGGAGCGGTGATGGCGAGGTACTGTACTGTTTCTAGTGGGGACCGACTGGTGCTTAACAATAACGCGCCCCGATGACGATCGCGCGCTCGCATCGACCGTCTCCGCTCTGGATCCCGCCGCGAAAGGGCAGAGCGCAGAGCGCAGACAGACAGACGCTGGAGCGGCGCCGCCGGGTGGAATGATTCAAGTCATTTCCGCCAGCGACGCCGCCGGTGCCGCCGGCCGGCCAGCGGCGTCGCCCAGCGGCGCCGCTGGCGGCGCCGCTGCAGGCGAGCTCTGCGTCTCTGCCCTATGGTTAAGCATAGGGCAGCGGCGCCGCTGGCCGGCGGTCGGCACCGGCGGCACCGCTGAGCGGCGTCGCCGAGCGGCGCCGCTCAGCGGCTTGACTCATCATCAGTGGGAGCGGTGATGGCGAGGTACTGTACTGTTTCTAGTGGGGACCGACTGGTGCTTAACAATAACGCGCCCCGATGACGATCGCGCGCCCGGTTGCGCAACGCATCCTGGCTAATACCCAGCTTTCTGCTTTGTTTCTGCTTTTCCTATCTCCCCTTGAAGCTATTGCAAATTGAGGAAGCGTTGTGAGGTCTTCAGTAGACGGTGAAGTTGTTTCAGGGGAGCTTTATTCGGCTGGCATGAGACGGTGATTTAACGTTCCTTTTTGTGGCCATTTTTGGCCGCTTCTCCGTATTTCCTTTTGAATGACCATCTTTGTCATTATGTTTCTCGGTACAGATCAAGATGTAAAGTGGGATTCACCCTACACTTCCTCCAAAACGAAGCATCTCTCTAGTCTTAGCAATCTTAAATATTCTTTTTAGGTTAGAATGCTCATGTAGGCTGTGTTTAACGTTCTCATTGTAAAGATTTTTGAACAAATTCTCTGCATTTCACCAAAAAGATTAAGAATTGACACCCAGCTTAGACATGCATCATTTTCTGAGTTGCTGTAGCTTCAGAGACATACATAGACGACTTACATATTTGAACTGAATTCACGGCTATCAGTCGGTGCTGATGAAGCGAGTGCTACTTCAGCGCGATGGTGTCCTAGCGCTCCGTGCGGTCTCCGAAACAACTGTGGTATGTAGCTCTTTTTGTTCGTCTGCAAGACGTGTTCCGTCTGGAAAGAAGTCGTCGCTGTAAAGGAATGCTGGTTGACCGCTGTCTGCTCGAATTAATTCGTGTTCCCGCGGGAGCATCCGCGGAACGTCCGCGGACCAATGGTGCACGGCGGAGGCGGGCGTGGTGAGGCGCGGCGATTGGCCAGGTGAGGGATCTCGTCGCGATTCCCGCCCTTCCGCGAACGCTCCCGCGGGAGTATAACTCAGGCCTAAGGTCAGTGTTATACTCCCGCGGGAGCATCCGCGGAACGTCCGCCGACGAAGGGTGCACCGCGGACGGCGGGCGTGGCGGGGCGCGGCGATTGGCCAGGTGAGGGATCTCGACGCGATTCCCGCCTTTCCGCGGATGCTCCCGCGGGAGTATAACACATGCCTAAAGGCCGCCACAGACTTCTGCGGCGCCGCAGAAGTCTGTGGTGGCCTTAAGCTAAGGAAGTGGTAGTATCGGATAAAAGAATTTTTAACGATAGCAAATTAAGCAGCACACAACACAATTAAAAATGTGGTTTCATTGTACCATTCAATCGTTTGCAGTCGTAATGTTAGGACGTGCTCGGCATTCTAGTTCAAAAAGGATGCGATTTCGTCCTCAAATGTCGTATACTGTCGTACTCAAGTGTCGTAAAAACGGTCGGAAAGATCTCAGGAGTGTTGCAAGACCTCTAATATGGACGAATCAAGCCTCGAAGGTCCGATGGAGGACAGAGAGAGCTTCCGTTCGTCCTTAGGCAGCTTGGAGTGTCGTTTGAGATCAGGGGTGTGCGTAACTACGATTTACGATTTACGATTTTACGATTTGCGGCTATTTTTGCCATTTTTTTACGATTTACGACATTTTAGGTCGTAAATCGTAAATTTTCGTAAATGTGATCTTTGATCAACAGTGCATTGGCGTCCAAATTTATCTGTACCGAGTCATGAAGATGTGCCTACTCCAATGGTCTCCTCTTATAGCGCATTCCCACTTCCCTTGAGAGTTTTTTTTTCATGATTTAATCTGTTACTGTGGTAGAGATACTGGCCTGTGCACAGGCTTCTCGAACTTTTTCCTTCGCTTAACTAACTTCTCCATTCTCTAACATTATAAGGGCTCCCGTCTGGAACCCGATAGGGTCAAGAGAATTTAAAAAATAAGTCCCTGTCTAGGAGGCTGAGGACGCTGGGCTCCTGCGTCTCCTGTCCAGAGCCAGCAAGGAACATCTCATTCCTGCTGCCCAGAGTTATTCCATTCCAGCTCAAGAACATTTGGAGCAGTTTCTTAGAGAAAGAGAAAGAGAGGATTGTTCTAGATCCGCTTCTTATTTGGTAATGAGGTCGTCAGATTGTTTGTAACAGATCATGCTAATCCTACCGAATAGAATTGATGCAAATCCACGATCGAACATCATCATGATTGGAAGCAAGGTCTAGAAATTTGCTACACTCATGTGGAAAGGGTAAGCCACTAATGTTTCTGTATATGTGGCGAATACTGGCAGCACTGTGAGATGGGAACACCCCATTCAATCAGACCGCATTGAATGGGCATGCCATTTAGAGAGAGCGTGTACGATCGGTACCCTGATCGGCTGACATGTGTTCGGTCTGTGCTCTGGTTATTATTGGCTGGCGCAGTCCGATCTACCAGTGCTGCACACCTTCGCGACATGTACCAATTTTCCTATCGGTTTGCATTAGGCTTTATAGGGTTGAGCAAATTGATATAAAAAGTGCGGTAAAATCGATCGCGTAGCACTTTAAGAATGAATCGAACTGGTTTTGACAGTTTTGGTCTCCAATTTCGGTGGTGTGATTGAGTTTATCGTATTCACCCTATCTAATCCGCTTACAATACTGCAGACTCGCGGAGAGCAAACGTTCGTTACAGAGCTGGCGATGGGTAGCCCGAGCGAGTGCAGAGAATTTTTAAATAGTAGTGCAATATCATAAGGTTTTCGAATCTTACAAGTGCCGGCTTGTGCAGGAAACTGCTGCATTAGTCAATGGTGAAACGATTCATTAATTTTTAATTTTGACAGCGAATTTTTCGATGTTGTTTCTGCTAAATCCTAGATTTATATGCAATCTGAAGAATTGGTAGTAAGTTAGGAATTTAATGAATATTCAAACGATGCAAGCTTTTTGTTGGGATGCCATGCATAGGCTTGAGTGTAAGTTTTTAAATCTTCAGTTTTTTGACTTTCTCGAGACGTGCAAAGTTTGATATGAAGGATGTCTTACTAGCAAGAAGCCGTGGAAAAGAAATAGTTTGGTAAGAAAGCTGTTTAGCTTAAGCTGAAACTAACACGACAAACAAATAAATATTGAATTACATCTTATTAACATTAGTTAAAAAATCCTCTGAAAATTTAGTTGTACTGCGCTACAGCTGACTCTTACGATTTACGATTTACGACGATTTTTTCGTAATTACGATTTACGAAATTTCATATTTCATTTACGCACACCCCTGTTTGAGATGCGATGCGTTGTCTGCTTCTTGAAGCATGTGACTCAAGATTACCTCTCTCACTCCCAAAAAATCTCTTTCTCTTCCTAAAGTGCATCCTGAAGGCTTCAATGTAGTCTGCAGAACTTTTGCATGCCACCAGCCCTAGCGCGCTGGCCGGTCTCACCAGGATACTATCTCAACGGTAGGTCGGAACGGCGCAAGTGTTGTATATGGGCAGAACCCCCTCTCCCTGGGAAGTAACAAACTGCAGGTATCTCGACCCCAATACAACTCTGCGCAAAGTTAGGGGCGACGGAAGTCGCCTGTTGGCGTCGTGTTGATTCACGTGCTCCACAGCTGACGGGCGCGCGCGGGATGAGGGCTGGTATCGAGGATCGAAGTAGTGCACAGGTGGCGTAGTAGGGAAGAGCTCGGGCTCCTGAGCGAGGGGTCGGGGTTTGGATCCCGCAGACTGTGTTTCTTTTGCACTTTAGCAAAATCCATGTTTATCATATAGGTAATCCACCTCCACGGATCTCCCTCGATAGAGAGCCTTCGGGCTCTCTTGTTAAGAGGGATCTCGGGCCGCTTGTCGCAGGGCCACGTGGCGCGTCCCCGGGTGGTGGATAGGGGAATTAAACGCGAACCAAATGCGACCGTGTACTGCCCAGAGACGCAGGTGGGATGCAGGGGATGGACTCCTTGCTCCTGCTGTGTCGGGTCGACGCGTTCCTTGTGCGTGGGAGCGGCATGTTCGTGCACAGTGTGCGTGGATGTGTCCGTGACTGTGCGGATTGTAACTGTGTCGGCTCGGCCAAAAGCTTGCACTCGGTAGACTGGGAGTACATGTAAGGCGATTCGAGGCCGCCTTAAGTCTCGCCCCGTCCCTTCGGGCAGTCTGGCTGGCTGCCCGGAGTACCCCGCCCGCACGACAGAGCCTGACTAGCTACCCGTGTTGTATTCCAGTCAAACACAGCAGCACTAAAGGGCCTCATTCCCCTGACCCCGAAAGAGCCCCCATTTCTGCAGCGATGGGAAGGACGAGTACGGAGAGGCTGCTAAAATCTCAGGGCCTAACCAGGCTGCGCAAACTGAGAAGGACTAGGATGACGATCTGTACTTACAACGCCCGCACGCTTGCGTCCGAAGCATCCGTCGAGGACCTGATGATGCAAGCCAGGAAGATCAAGTACGACGTCATCGGACTGACCGAGACGAGAAGACACCACCCCCTACACGCCGCCTACGACTCCGGAGAAGAACTGTTCCTCGGAACATGCGACAGCAGGGGAGTAGGCGGCGTTGGTGTCCTCGTCAACACGCACTTGGCCATGAACATCGATTCGTACGAGTCTCTGACTAGCCGAATCGGACGTCTGCGACTGAAGCGATGTGGCTCTGTGCCAGCCTTTTGACTGTGTTCGTCGCGTATGCCCCAACATCCGACTACGACGACGAAGACGTCGAGGCCTTCTACGTGGAGCTGGAGAAGTTCTATAAGGAAGATCACACCTTCTACAAGGTGATCGTAGGCGACTTCAACGCCAAGATCGGGCCACGAAGGTCGCCGGAAGAACTTCACATCGGAACCCACGGTTTGGAGTGGAACGAGCAAGGTGAAAGGCTGTCTGAGTTTATCATGTCGACCAAGACCATCCATGGAAACTCGCAGTTCCAGAAGCCTCCCTCCCTGCGATGGACCTGGGAATCCCCCGGTGGCCAGTTCCACAACGAGATCGACCACATCATCTTCAATCGCAAGTATTGCCTGACCGATGTCTCCGTTGTCCCCAAGTTTTACACGGGATCGGACCACCGCCTCCTTCGCGCGAGGTTCCGCTTTTCGCGTCAAGGAGAGAAGGCCGCGAAGTTCAAGAAGAGGAATCCCAGAACGACCATCAACTGGGACCTCTACACCTCTCTTGCCAGTCTTTGGGAAGATGCCGTCATGGACAACGTCGACGAGGAATACGACCGCTTCGTGCACCATCTCCACGATAGTGCTAAGGGAGCCGAGAGCTTGAAGACCACCAAGAGACGCCTGTCTCCGGAAACTCTCGAGCTGATACGCCAGCGTGGAGCAGCACGAGCGTCAGGCAACTACCAACTGACGTCCGAGCTTGCAAAGCTATGCAGAGCGGCGATAAAGGAAGATCTCAAGGAGAGAAGGGCATTGGCAACTATCGCCCGATCTGCCTGTTGTCCGTAGTCTACAAGCTGTTCACTCGAGTCATCCTGAATAGGATTAGTAGAACGCTGGACGAAGGACAGCCATGCGAACAAGCAGGATTTCGGAGAGGATTCAGCACGATCGACCACATACACACCATTACGAAGCTCATCGAAGTGTCGCGAGAGTACAAGCTGCCGCTGTGCCTTACGTTCATCGACCTGAAGAAGGCATTCGACTCTGTCGAAACTGAAGCGGTCATCGAAGCCCTGCTCACTCAGGGCGTTCCTACTCAGTACATCAGAGTCCTTCGAGAGCTGTACAGTGGATTCACGACCAAGGTCTCACCATTCTACAACGACGTCGTCATTGACGTGAAGAGAGGGGTTCGACAAGGGGATACCATATCCCCGAAGCTCTTCAGCGCCACCCTCGAAAACGTCATGCGCGAACTAGAATGGGAAGACATGGGAGTGAAGGTCGACGGCCGGCAACTGCACCATCTTCGCTTCGCTGACGACATCGTGCTCATAACCCCGAGCATCAGTCAGGCGGAACGAATGCTGGCCGACTTCGATCGTGTATATGGAAGCGTTGGACTGCAGCTGAATCTTACGAAGACGATGTTCATGAAGAACGGATGGGTTTCTGATGCCCCATTCTCGCTCAACGGAACGAACATCTCCGAATGCTCCAGCTATGTGTATCTGGGTCGCGAAGTCAACATGACCAACGACCTAGCACCAGAGCTGAGCAGAAGGAAACGAGCGGCTTGGGGAGCTTTCAAGAGCGTCGAAGAAGTCGTGAAGAAAACGAAGAACGTCCGACTCCGTGCCCACCTATTCGACTCCACTGTTCTTCCTGCCCTAACATACGCCTCAGAGACCTGGGCTATACGAAAGCAGGATGAACACGCGATCAGCGTCGCGCAGCGTGGAATCGAGAGGACGATGCTCGGAGTGACACGACTCACGCAAGTGAGAGAAGGTCTCCGGAGTTCCGAGCTTCGCCGACGTTCGAAGATCAGAGACGCTGTCGCATGGGCCAAGTCGTCGAAAATTAGGTGGGCCGGCCACGTAATGCGATTCGCAGACACCCGCTGGACGAGAGCCGTCACAGATTGGATTCCGCGGGATGTCAAAAGAACACCAGGACGCCCACCAACGCGTTGGTCGGACTTCTTCGTGAAAGCCCTGAACGACCGATATGACGCTCTTCGTGTCCCTCGAGCGAGGAGGATCCATTGGACCACTCTGGCACGCGACAGGGACGAATGGAGACGCTGCTGGCGCCCGCTCGAGCAAGTCGATGATCAACGGGACGACAGGTGATACAGGTGAATCCACCTAGGGGTATTATAGTGTGTTATAGAGCATGTTTACATATAACATATGCTTCAAACTATAGATTAGCTAAAATTTTCACTTCTGTGTGCCACTTATTTTAAGCCTATTTTGTGTGAAGCTGTAGTTATGTAACGATAGATATTTTGTGGAACTAGTTAAAAGTTCCGACTCCACCAACAAGACTTCGGTCAAAAAATTTTTTTGCTGAAACTTCGTCTAGGGGGTTATTAGGGGTGCTAATCACGAATCTGACATCCGTTTTTCACGATTCGGTCGGAGGCCACCCATACCGTTAACAAGGCCCCTAACTTTGCTCAGAGTTGTATTGGGGTCGAGATACCTGCAGTTTGTTACTTCCTAGGGAGAGGCGGTTCTGCCCATATACAACACTTGCGCCGTTCCGACCTACCGTTGAGATAGTATCCTGGTCAGTCACTGCAGATTTCTCGAGCCTTCATCGCGCTCGGAGACTCCCTCCTTGCGGCCGCGAGCACGTGATTGACACATGGACCAAGTATGGAGACCATTCGCGCCCGCGGGTACGCTAACCGTCTGGAATCTCCCCTGCCGCGCTCGCAACCGCTGTCGCGGGGGCGAGTAGCCCCGCAACCCTCGGTTGGTCCCCAAACGAATGACGTGTTAGAGCGCGTTAGAGTGCGCTCTGGAACCAGGAGAACTCCCCCTCAGTTTTTTGCTTGTATACGTTTAACGAGGAGTATATTTTACTGGCACTCTGACCGTGCACAAATTTTGAAAGTGCGGTCGCCTATATGTCCATGACCGTAGACTGTTCAATGCCCTGTCGAATTGAGGCTGATGCCCTGGCTAATCTCTGCTGCAGACTAGAGACTGCGAAATAGTCCGCACCGATAGGAGGTGGATTCTCTGCGTCTATTACCAGCGCGCGCTATTTCGCAAGACATTGGGCCATTCGAACTTAATATAGCGGACTTATAAGGCATTTCCGCAACAAAAAAAAACGACTATGGTATTCGTTCTTCCCATGGCAGACTACCCCAATAGACCTATTCTGAACAAGATTAAGTGGGGTACCACAAGTACAATAGTACCTTCGAGTCTTCAGGAATCATGACGCTACTCTGTAGAGCTCAAATCCTATTGATCCAACTAGGTGATATAAATCCGTAAGTTCTTAAACTCGACATTCTCTATGAAAGATCTCATAGAATAAATTAGATAAAGCGATATTGGCGATATTGCCAGTTGCATGACGCAGTTGAAACGCAGAACCGATTGAATGGATAACAAAAAGGGCTACTATCACAGCGTTGCATCATAGCCATACGTTTACATAAAGCGACAACCTGTCACCAAAACGGGAAAAAGCGTTGGTCTGAGCCCCTCTCTCTCCAGTCAGCTCTGCCGTCCAGCGCTCACCTTCGATATCGTCTAAATTCCGACCATCAATCCGCGCGCGTGTGACCGCGACACGCGCAATTCAAACTCGTCGTTCGATTAGAGCGCGCTAGCCCCAAGGTGCTCCACTCACACTTTGCGATGTCTTGTACGCTCGCGATGGCAGTCCCGGCAGGCGGGTCGTGGGGCAGTGGATTGTGGCGTTGTTTCATGCGAGGGAGGTCGGGGGTTCGGTTCTCCCGTGTTGAGTGATTTTTGCATTTCAACTGAGTGGTTGAGATTTGAGGGGTTTTGGCGTCTATATAATTGGCCGGCGTTTTCTGGCCTTGTTCTGCGCTCGAAGAGCGGACTCCTCCTGCTCTACGAAAGTAGTTTCCACACGAGCAGCTTGGATGGCACCCACCCTGGAGTCCCTTCCCTAGGCTGATTCTGCGCTTGAAGAGCGCATAACCTTGCTGCGGATTGCCCAAATACCGTCGAGGTTCCGTAGCACGACCCCATACGAGTGGAGCGCCTTGAATTGCGCGCGTCGCGGTCAAGCGCGCGTGGACTGGTGGTCGGAGTTTAGATGAGATCCTCACCTTCGGGGCTGACGCGTTGCGGCCCGTACCTGCGGTGTTGCATTGCGACGCATCGATCGACTATCACGATACTCGTAAATATGCAAATCATCTTTTTGTGTTGCACGAAATTAAAAATTTTATACAGCTCTGGTGTGTTCTACCCCTGTGGTAAACTGAGCTAGGCCACGTCTTAGGTTATTGTGCATTCATGTGCCTTCTTACCAAGGCGGATAACCACTCAGTAAAAGTTGATCCCCTGAGCCACAGCCAACCACTTTTCTTCTGATCCGCTGAAGTCCTTTTCGCGGTTAAGAAGTCATTGTCATTCGTTCTTCTGTGTGTTGCTACATTATCTAAGGGTTACGATGCTGCCGCTTCGTTTGCTTCTGTTCTGCATGGCAGTTGTACATGGGAACTTGCTGAGTGCTGGAATCCTGACTGAAACCGTATCTCTCCGTCCGAATAATGTGAGTTCTTTCCTTTTGTTCCATAATTTCTTATGGTTGTGGTAATGTTTTGTGGGAATACTAGACAGACGTTTTTGTTTTTGTTTATGCCTCTTGGATGTGTGCTGTCTTCTCATTGTATAATTTCTAGTTGTCCGATAATTTCCTTTCGTTTTTTCTCGAACGTCTGTGGAATGGCAAAAAAATATCAGGATCTTCACATGCAATGTCCTTGGATCTCGCCATGTCTCCGAACGGTAGAGAATATTGTCACAGATGCCAACTTTGATATCAAACCTTTATTCGTCTTAGGTTTCGTTGTAACCGCCTTCTTCAAAGCTTGGAAAACTTCAAGTCCCACTTATCTTTTCCTGGCTCTGAAGAAGGCTGTTACGCTGAAAGGTAAGGCGAATAGAGGTTCGATATCAATCTTAGGACGACAGCTCTGTGACAATATTCTCTCACGTACGGATATACTTGGGATTGGATAGTGGATTTGTTAAGTCCATTAACACGCTATGTGTCGTATTATCATTTGTGTTCTGTACACTCACCTATTTATTAATGTTCTTTATTTTTATGGGTTTTGGAGATCAACTTGCAACAATAACCAGGTGAAATCCTTAATTATACTAGGTTACATAAGTACTTAGCCGTCATATGGCATAGCGCAATCAAATTTTGAGTCATTATTTAGATTGTGGTAGACATAAACAAGTAGAATGAAATAGACTTAGGAGTCGGACAGGAATTTTATCCTCGGCCCAATTTGACAATTAATGATAGAGCATTTATGACTCGTCGTTAAACGTACGCTAAAAAAGTGCGGACAAGTTTCCAGACGAGTTTTCGGGCGCGGCGGGAATTTCAAATCGCGCATTCGCTTCTCATTCGCTGTGAGAGGAGCAGGGAAAGTGGTTCAAGATGAAACATTCAAATTCATTTGAGGGGAACGTTAGAAACAGATCATTCAAATTACGGAGAAGTCAAGGCAAACGAGCTATTGCTGATCTGGTGTCTCAACATTACATTTTCCGGTAAAGTGCACGAAGAAATATTGTTTTTTGACATGCCACCGGAGTATGTGGCCGGTGCGTTTCACCACACGGGTGGATTCTCTCGTACAAGAATGTTTTTTCGCGCCATGGGACCGCGATGTTACAGTAAGATTGCGCGTCGGATTGAGTGCGCGAGGTGCAAGGCGCCGTCTATACTCGTGCCGCGGCGCGGCGCGTCTGGCCGCGCTGCACGATTGCAGTCAGAAAAGGGAGCACAAGCGGCGCGCTGCCAAGAGCTTTTGTTAACTACGGGCCCTTCGCCAAGGATGACGAAAGAGAGGGTCCATGAGTCATTGGAGAACCAAAACAGAAAGGATTCATCCGGCTGAGCAACGGAATACATCTTATTAATGTTAGTGATGGGTTTCCTGTGAGGAGCGACGAGTCCTCTCTTAAGGCTGGGGTCGAAGTCATCTGGTCAACCTACGGTTGAAACTGGTGAGTGTGGTATTGAGTCGAATCCCCTGCAATGCAAATGGCACTAACGACCTTTTATTTTGCAACATGTGCGGGTTCAAAAAGAAGATTGCTGAAGGCACTCATCGTCGAGAATCGGTCAGAATTCTCTCTCATATGGTCATTCCGGGATCATTGTGCACTAAACATATCTTTAGCAGTAGTTTAATAGATGAAGAGTCAGTGTCTAAAGATCTTCATTCTCTTTCTAGGTTACACCAGATAGGGGTGACTAAGGTCACGGTCACCGATTTCGCCCAAGCTCTACCGTAAGGCTTCGTGCATACTTCTCGTCGCCGCGATATAATCGCGGCGATCAGTTCTGCAGAGCGACGCGAAAAATTTGAAATTCTCTGTGCTCGTCGCATCGCCCACCGCTCTGCAAGGGAGCGCAACGGCGATCCGTCCAGGACCAACGCTAAACACCGCGCGCGGCGCAAAAAAATATGCAATGCCCGCAATGGGAGCGGGAAGCCATCGCGCATGCCGACCAGGGACGAGCGGATTAACCGTTATCCGTTATCCGGTTTCCGGTGGTTTTGGCCTATCCGTTTTGTTGTTCGTTATCCGGCGATTTTGGACCGGATAACGAACAACAAATTAGCTGAATCTTAGCTTTGGACATGGTGATGGGTGGACTATGTACAGATCGTAAGAGTAGGACGATCGTGAAGGACATAGTCCACCCATGGTGATGGGTGGACTATGTCCTTCACGATCGTAAGAGTAGTCGTCAGAACAACAGAGGTATTCAAATCTAGAAGGGTTAATTAAAGTTTCCTCACTTGGGAACTGGCTTCATAGTTTTAAAGATATCTTAGGCCTACTTAGCGCAGCATTGTTCATTCATCTCATGTGCTGACCAAGAAGGCATACAAAGCAGTCGTCAGAAGTGAAGAGCCGCATCCTGGGAAGAATTTTTACCGCCGATCTTTCCATCGTATCATTTGTGGTTACACGATTGCAGTATGTTCGATTTGATTGCAGGCGGTAATGGTACCTTTTTAGCATATGCTGTCGTGAATTATCAAAAAATACTGCAGTACAGCAATGAGTACTAGCAAAAGAAATATTTATTAATCCAAATACATAGAGTATGCAACTTTTCCATTAAAAATCTTAGGGGAGCAATAAACTACTAAACAAACTTATCGTGGGTGCCGAAGACATGTAGATTTGTTTTAATTTGTGAGTTTTTTTTTGTGAAACTTATCTGCAACATAGGGAACATCTCCGTTTTCGGGCTGGGTCGTATATTCCTCCTCAGATGCAGAAGGTCTGGATGTCATAACTCTTTGAGTGTGTGTTTGCCGTACACAACTGCTTGCAGCTACTACCCAAAAGTTAGTATTTAATCCATCCCAGATAATTCCACGTCGAAGTACCTTGGATCTTAGGATGCTATCGAGCAGCAGCAACAATAACCTTCATAGCATGTGTAGGACAAGATCGTTATGTGAAGTTTGTTTGGCTGGATGGCTCCTGCGTTCTTCTTGTTTCCAGATATATCGGAAGAATTGCTCTTCCAAGGGCGTTTCTATTTTTCAACTGCTCTAATTGAAAAAAGTTCAGCGCATAGTAAGGCTGATAAATAAGATAATCCAACCGACCCCTTAGAAACAAGTGAAAGGCGGGTATGTTGCTGTGCGTTTGTCTTCCTACGGATGGGCAGAAAACCCCATAGAGCGTCGTTAATATGGCGACTGCAAAGCGTTTAAAAAATACTACTAAAATATCTAGAAATGGCTTATAAATTAACAGTGCTTTAAGTCCTGATCTGTTGTTAAAATTAGTACAATCTAAAACGAGTTTTAGTTTTTGTTGTTTTTCATTATCCGTTTTTCCGTTATCCGGCATTTCCGGGCAAAATTATCCGTTATCCGTTATCCGGCTATCAAAATTTCATTATCCGCTCATCCCTGGTATACTCCCGCGTCGCGCCGCGAGGCGGGGGAGTTTACCAAATTCCTTCATCTTACTGTAGAAGGTGAAGCGACGCGCTCGATTACGGTAGGCTGGTAGGGCGAAGCACTCGTTTCGGACGAGATTTCACGCCGAGGTGAAACGAGATGTTTCTTTCGTCTTATGTTGTTGTTCTTTTTGTACAAGAAATGTCTTGCACCGTAAAATAAAACAAATAAATTTGCCAAAGCTTGGCTCTTGCTGCACCATATCGCTTGATCTGCTTTAGGTAAATGTTATTCGGCAACAGCATCGGCGATGCGGTCGGGGGCAGCGTTACGCGGAATGCCACACACTGGTGGGCGGCTGCTACGTACTGCGTAGCACCCGCCCAGCACTGTCGCCGACGTGTCGCCGAAGTACAACATATACCTTAGCCTTGGAGTGACGATCTTTAGGGCGCAGATCAGCGGTCGATGCTGTGGGGCGACCGTCTAATACGGCACCATCTTCGCATCTGTGGCAAGACTTCAATCACGTCTGATTTTGCTTAAAAGGCATCCGGTTTAAAATGAAGAGTGTCCATTATAGTGAGAATGGTAAACATTTCTGGCATTTGCTCATATCATATTGACCTTCAGCACTGAAAAATAGAGGAATTTCAAAGCGTATGAACCAAGACTCTAGTAAAAAGCTATTTTTAGTCATACGTTTGCGAACCTCATTATCATTTATGGCGCACAGTATGTGTAATAAATAAATAAATAAACTTCGCTTATTAGTCAATAAGTGCTCCCACGCGCTTATCGGCATGTCTCGCACTTGCGCGCTTCGCGCGATGTTGCAATGTCACTAAGCTAAGGTCACTCACTTCAAGCTATCTGCTCTGTTTGTGCAGCTTTCTCCCCTCCCTGGCAGTGCAAAGGGCAATATTTGAAGACATTAGTATGTTCCAACGTAGCGCTAAATTTACTGAAGGCACCTTCACTCCTCACCTTCGAACAGTAGCCTCAGGGAAAAATTAATATTTTCGATAGGTACTGAATGTCCGATCGACTTTGGTCGCACGACAGACCGCTTCAGCAGTGACGATTTGTTTACCAGTGATGAGCGGACTAAACATTATCTGGTTTCCGGCAGGTTTTGGCATATCCGTTTTGTTGTTCGTTATCCGGTGGTTTTTGGCCGAATAACGAACAACAAAATCTGACACCCTTATGATTACTTTGTTGAATATGCCCTGCCTTGCTCATTTCTATTTGTGGGGTTTTCACCAAAATTCCTTCTAGCATAATATACTGCCTGGAAAAGAACCTATCGGTGGTTGGAGGAGAAAAGAATAAACCTCATACGAATCACTTCGTTTTAAGGATGTGCCAGATATTCATCTTCTATGTACACGATCTTTTAGCGCATTAAAACTATGTTTGGCATGTGCATAACTTCCGAGTGGTGGGTGGAAAGCCAGTACTTTAATCTCCTATCCTATCCTATCCTACTATATATAAAAGCGTTAGTCCGTCTGTCCGTGTGTGTGCGTGTCACAAACCTGTATGAACCAGTAAAACATGTCAAACGTGTAAAGGTGACCCACACGTGCATGCAAAACCTGTCAATTCTATCCCCATCTGCAATGGATGGAAATGAACCAAAACTAGCGGGAAATGACCAGGTTGGACGATTGAGTGGAAGTGTTCGAACGGACAACCACTATTTGTCGATAGCATCGATTTTCGATCGGAGTTGTCGTTCATCACCCCCATTTGACCAATCGGGATGCGATTATTATTATGCCGGATGGGGAGACCAATATTAATGGATGGTAGCGATTTTTCGACCGCAGTTATCGGTTTTCGCCCAAATTTGACCAATTGGAGTGGGATTCACACGACAGTTTCTTCGAGAGAATTACTCCCGCATGCAGGAAATACTCCAAAGAGATTCAGACAGTTTTTAGAACAAGATAACATTATCGATTGACCGAATAACCGATCGATTATTAATTTTTATGCAGATTAGATCCTTCGGAGTGGGAATAGCACTAATGCGGTGGGCAGGGGACAAGGCTTACGTCAATCGTTTCGAGGATCTTCCTTTATTCTGTGTAGTAAGCGAGATTAATTTTTCTTCTCTAATGGGACCGAAGGGGCGCGTGTAGCGCAGTCGGAGGAGGCGCGACTGTCGCGTGCACCCAATACCAGGTTCCTGGTTCGGATTTCCCGCCCAGGCCAACCAAGCCTTCCATCCCTCCGGGGTCGGTGAATTGGTACCATACTTGTCTGGGAAGGATAAAGCGCTGACTTGTTCATCGGCTGGCCACCGCAAGTCATTGTATGGCCAAACACGCATTCATGTCGCCTCCACGAGATCCCGTAGAATTAGAATGCGCTGGCGCATCCCAGAAGGGAGTGACTAACGCCGTCCTTTATCCTTATCCTTTAATGGGACCGAAGGGTCAATAAACCGTCGTGTCCAAGGCGTTTTGTTTTCGGAGTTTGGACCGAATTCCCAACCAGACGTTTTGCGGCCGATAGGTTTACGGGCAGTTGCTGAGCAGTAGAAGCCGCTGCTGACGAGCTGTGGGTTCAATACTGGTATACGTACTTGGCCAATGACTTGTGATGACCAGTCGATGAACAAGTCAGTGTATTAATATTCCCGTGCAATCCTGATATCTAGATGGAAATCCGAACCAAGAACATTGAGTCGGAGTGCATGCGAAAGTCGGCGCCTTTTCTGAGTGCGCTACTTCGCGCCTCGAAGAAAAACACCGATAAGAAGGTTAAAAGTTGCTCATTTGACATGTGACGAGGACAATATTACAAATCCCGAACTACTATTAGAGAAAGAATGGTTTAAAATTAGTTTTAATTTTTGTTGTTTGTTCGTTATCCGTTTTTCCTTTATCCGGTCATTTTTGAGAAAAATTATCTGTTATCCGGGTCTCAAAATTTTATTATCTGCTCATCCCTGATGCCGACCGCCACTGTTGCGGCAGCCCAGCGAAGTTTCCTTTGATTATTCGACCGCGTGCGGCGGAATGGCCATGAAATGAGCGCCGCGATGCCATCGCGGCGATGTAGGTATGCCCCCGGCCCAATACGAAAAATCGGGAGGGGGACGTTCTGCCTGAAAGCGGCGCGGGCAAAGGCGTGGGCATTGTCTGCGGAGACAATTAGCGTCGACTCGCGCAGTGACACCCGCCGCTTCGCGCTCAGCCAGACAGCCCTCCCCGCAGAGGCGATGCTGACCCTACCAACTACAGGAGCCTGTAGGTCGACCAGATTTGCTGTGATTACAATCGATAGAGGGATAGGAGGCTCAGACGTCTTGCATTGGCAGTCCAGAATATGGGACTGATCTGAACCCTATCATCTTCTATATCAGAATTTCAAGCTCTATCGAATGAGTCAGGAAAGAATCTTGTCTTGATAACCCTTACAACATTTTTTCAGGCGCTGTTTAAAAATACTTTTTTTCTCACTTTTTATTTACATCAGAATTAACTACGAGGCATGTTTTGAGGCTGCTGATGTGAACTCTACCATCTCCTGCATTATATCCTGTCTAGATAACCCTTAAGGCGGCTTTTTAGGTGTTTCGTTAAATAGCAGTTTTTATTTTTACCAGGATTAATTGCGAGGCATGCTGCCATACTACTGATGTAAACCATACCATCTCCTGTACTAGAATCGAAGATTCAGAAAAGAACCCTGCCTCAACAACCCTTGAAGCGATTTTTTTCACACGTTGTTTATTTTTCGCTAGATATCGGTTTTTATTCACATAGATCAGGATTTAATGCGAGACTTGCTTCCAGGCTAAAATTGGACGAGGATTCCAATTAGATAGACGAGAGATCTTTTCACAGAAGTTTAAAGCCTTAGTTTCAACATCACATCTTTTTAGCACTTTGTAACTGATTTTTCTATGGAACTTTATAATGCATACACCATATATGTCGAGACTAAGACTGGATAGGTGGTTCATGAATCCTAAGGTTCACCGAGAATAAATTTCATCACACAATGCTTCAAATTGCTCGTCCAGTCGTTTGTGGCTCCTAGCAGTTTTTTGACCTCGCGTTCCACAGGCAATGTACCTGCATAGCCAATGTCTCCCCCACCAATTAACGAGTTAGGAAACACTCATGAAATGCTTTGAAAAAACTGGAGTACCTCGGTGTTCTTAGGAGGTCCACTGACTATCAAATTGAACTCGTTGGGCAATTTCAGACTGTGAACATGTTCTACGCACTGAAGAATCTACCACTATATAATTGAGTTAGCTCCCCGCCCTGTAGATGATGAGGCGTATCTCACTCAGGTTAGAAACCTGGCTGAGATACGCCTCGTGGAACCGCGCGCAATCTCATGGAACCTCCTGCGACGCCTCTGCGTACCTCGCGCTCAACATGGGATGTTGTTGCAGCGGAGGACGCGTAGCCTCCTGCTTCTTGACACAACGGCGTCTGCGCTCGTTTCGGAGTGCCTAAAGCCAGAAGACGGGTTCCCTTCGTCGCACCACAACCGTCTGGAGTTAGAAGAGAAGACACCGTCGTCCTACGACGAGCCATCTATCTATCTACCACTATATAATTGAGTTAGCGGGCGATGACGTTTGGGTGATCAGACCTAAGTGAGATACGCCGCATCATCCACAGCGAGGGCGGTCGAGTGATTTAACCTGAGTGAGATATCTACTTATCTATCTATCTTCTATCTTCTACCACTATATAATTGAGTTAGCGGTCGATGAGGTTTGAGTGATCAGACCTAAGTGAGATACGCCGCATCATCTACAGCGCGGGCAAAATATTCTATTAAACGTGTGATGTTTCTGCAGCAGGGGAAGCGCAGCCCTTTACCGCTTAACACAACAGCACTACGTGCGTTTCTGGGCGTCCAGATTCAGAAGCCGACTTCGTGCCATTAGCATGAGAAGACCACTAAAGGGGTAAGAGTAGAAGGGGACTTTAAGGGTGGAGAACCGAGAGCGATCAGGAGGGAGCGACCTGGAGGAGGCATCGGGAAGGGGAGGGTCGATAGGGCGAAGAATGAAGCAGGCCAAGAGGTGGCTTTGAGAAGGGTTTAGGCATTAAGGAGGGACCAGTAGGGCGTTACCGATCAGGGGGTGGGGGAGCAGTAAGGAGGATCAGCAAGGGGATCCATTACCAGTAAGGGAGACCGAATTTAGAAGATGTGACACCGATGTTGTGCAATGGGCGTTTGTTCACCGTCGTCATGTCGTGAGCGTGGGATGGTTACTTAATTGGGGTAGAGTAGTAAGGAGGATCTCGAGGGGGAGGGGGGGGGGGAGGAGGAGGAATCTACTTGGGGCCGAATTCATCAACGACTTACCCGCGGGTGGAGATACCAACGATGAAGCCTGCGTCTTTGACCCTTGCCTTATCTCTACCTGACTCTTATCTTGCCTCTACCCCTTATACCCCGCATACCCACGAGTTTAAGTGTTGATGAATCCGGCCCCTGGAAGAAGGGACTTGGAAGCGGGACCAGGACGGGGAATCAACAAGCATAACCTCTTCATGCTCGACGCAGCAGCAACTGCGCGCACTTCTGAGCTTCTGGATTCGGAAGTTGGGCCCCCTACGTCGCGCAACAAGCGTCCTGATTCCGAATACGTGTCACCGACGTCGGGGGGGGGGGGGGGTCAGTAGTGGAAACAAAGAAGTAATCCAGGAGCTGGGACCAGGAAGGTGGGGGACTAAAAAGAGGGGAGGAAAGGCCAGTAAAGGCAGACCAGCAATTAGATCCAGTAAGAAGAAACGAGTGAGGGGGAACCTGGCTTCGGAAGACATGTCAACGATACCTGGAAACGCTAGCTCTTGAGCATGAGAACTTTGCGGAGGAGCAACCTAAGGGACAGAAGTACTGCACAGCACAAATCAATGACGTTAATGACCGGTCCGGAGAGAATGTCTATGATGAATGCACGGAAGTGATGAACGGCTTGATGCCAATGAAGTACGCTTCCATAGGTCAGCGGTGCGGCAAAGTCGCGTGAAGCGCGCAAGTGCGAGACACGCCGTTAGGCGTGTCGGAGCACTTGTCATAAAAAAATCATGTCGTTTTAAAAAAGGTTGAGCGTTGAGGTGCTCTTAGAAGGTCTCTCGCCCTTCTAACTATATTTCTCGCACAATTTCAGCCTGGAAGCATGCCTCGCAATTAATTCTGATATAGATAAAAATTGCTATTTAGCGAAAATAAACAACGCCCAAAAAGCCGCCTTGAGGGTTATCTAGACAGGATATAATGCAGGAGATGGTAGAGTTCACATCGGCAGCCTCAAAGCATGCCTCGTAGTTAATTCTGATGTAAATAAAAAGTGATATTTTTAAACAGCGCCTGAAAAAATGTTGTAAGGGTTATCGAGACAAGATTCTTTCCTGGCTCATTCGATAGAGCTTGAAAATCTGATATAGAAGATGGTAGGGTTCAGATCAGTCCCATATTCTGGACTGCCAATGCAAGCCGTCTATCGATTGTAATCACACCAAATCTGGTCGACCTATAGGCTCCTGTAGTTGGCAAGGTCACCGCCGCCTCCGCGGCGAGAGCTGTCTGGCTGAGTGCGAAGCGGCGGGTGTCACTGCGCGAGTCGACGCTAATTGTCTCCGCAGGCACTGTCCCACGCCTTTACCCGCGCCGCTTTCAGGCAGAACGTCCCTAACCCCGAAAAATCGATGTAGATTCGTGATCAGCACCGCAAATAACCACTAGGTGAAGATTGGGCGAAGCCTTGACAGCCTTAGTCACTCGAACCTACCGTAACTACCGTAATCGGCCGAAATTTCAAAAGCGGATGTCGGATTCGTGATCGGCCCCCTAAATAACTCCCCCTGGGCGAAGCTGGGTCGAAAAAATTTTCTCGACCTCTCCTCGATCTCTGGAGTCCTGAATGTACTACAATAGTACCATAATTTTGCTACACCCTTTTTGTTCTGTTGATTGGGGAACCAAAACAAAAAGAACATAGCAAAATGTTTCATCCCGGTATGAAATCTTCCACTCCATGCCGAGTCTGCCGCATCTGATCGCGCCGCGCCGCGCCGTTCCCTCCAGCGGCGCGATTCGTCGAATACCGCAACCCGAAATTTCGTCAAATTTATTTATTTGTGGTGTTTTGAGGCGGCAGATTATGAAAGCAACGCGGAAAAATCTATAGCCATATCAGCCATCACGCCGCTCCGCGCGGCAGCGCGGTTTCAGTTATAGAAGGGAGCGTCAGCGACGCGTGGCCACCAGCTTCTGCTTACAACGATCCGTGAGCCAAGGATGACGAAGGAGACGTTGGATTTAGCGTTGTAGGTGAAACTTCGGGAATGTCTACAGATCTCCATTTCCTTCCTAGTTTATCATTGGTTTAGCGTTGTAGGTGAAACTTCGGGAATGTCTACAGATCTCCTTTTCCTTCCTAGTTTATTATAGGCACGGGTGACTAAGATTATGGTCACGGATTTTGCCCAAACTTCAGCGTAACACAAAAAATGGATGCTAGATTTGTGATCTGCACCCGAATAGCCCCCTAGGCGAAGTTTGGGCGAAATCGGTGGTTATGACCTCGACAGCCTTGGTTACTCGAACCTACCGTAATCAATTTCAAAAACGGATGTCAGATTCGTGATCAACACCCTAAATAACTCCCCCCTGGTCGAAGCTGGGTTGAAAATTTTTCCTCGACCTCTACCTCAGGAGTCCTGAAAGTACAATAGTGTCACCATTTTGCTACAACCTTTTTGTTCTTTTGATTGGGGAACCCAAACAAAAGGGTGATAGCAAAATGGTTTATCCTGGTGTGAAATCTCCCACTCCACACCGAGTCTGCAGCAGCTGATCGCGCCGCGCCGCGCCCTTCCCTCCCGTGGTGCGATTCACCGAACACCGTAGTCCAAAATTCCGTCAAATGTGGTGTTTTGGGGTGGCGGAGTATGAAAGCGATGCGCCGCTATAAATCGATAGCTATATCAACCATCAGCCGCGCCGCGCGGTGGTGCGAGTGTAAAAGGTACCTAATGTAAAAGCCATTATTACACAACGTCCTATTATAAGGATAAAAAGTAATAATTATTCAGACGTTCCCCACATTGCCTTATTACACACATGAGTTCCGATATTTATCTCGACAGTGTTCAATTATTCTCACGGACTATAACGACGACACTATCTATATCCATATTGCTCGACTGTATAGTTGTGCTCTTCCAAAAATTTCGAATAACCGAATATATTCGAATAGCGACGATTTTCGAGCATTCGAATTCGAATACATTCGAAAATCGCGTTTTTTCGAGCGTTCGAATTCGAATACATTCGAAAATCGCGTTTTTTTCGAGCAGTCAATTCGAATACATTCGAAAATTCCGTTTTTTCGAGCAGTCGAATTCGAATACATTCGAAAATCGCGTTTTTTCGAACGTTCAAATACGAATATTCGAATTCGAATAGAATTATTCGAAATCGAATGCTCGAATATTCATTCGAGCGCAACTATACTCGACTGTTCTCGCGATTATAACTACTATACTGCCTATATATCTACATATATATATATATATATATATATATATTTATAGCGCACAAATATGTGCATTGTAATAAATAATAAATAAATAATGGTGGAAACGCGACTGACCGCTAATATTCAATCGCTACGGGTTACACCTCTTCCAAGCGGATACAAGCGTGCGCTATGACATCACACTTCACCACTGCCTTTGTTTCTACAAGGAGAAGCTACAGATAGCACTGAAACCATATACCAGAAGATTTCTGTTTTCTTAGGGTTTTATATGAGCCCTTAACTTCTTCAGTACCTTTACTGTGAGCAAGGATATCACCTTTCAAACAGTGTATACAGTTTTTTGAGACATCCTGTATACATAACTCTTTCTATAATTAATTATTTATTTTTTATTTATTGTTTCATTTATTTTATATATATTTTGAAATAAGAAGTTATTTCGTACGAAACTAAAAAAAATTTTCAGCATTGGTGTGTTCTCTACTGCGATGAACTGAGGTGGGCCATTTCTGATGTAATTGGACGTGCAAGTGCCTTTCTATCAAAGCGAATATTCACTGAGCACATGGTGACACCCTCCCCCCACCGACCCTATTTGCGCCAAATTCTCAACACTTTCAAAAACAAATGCAATCATTACTTGATGTGGACTGTCCCACACACGTCCCACACACTTGCTGTAGACCGTCACACGCTCCCCGAATTCTTCGACACCTTCGCAGTTACACTCCTTATTTCACGACTGAAATCACGCGAGCATGCCTCTTAAAAGCTTCATTAAAAACTTAAACTATATATGCAATAAATAGAAATGTCTATTATCTACACTAGAAGGCCGCGGCAGTATTGATTGCGCCAAGAACGCTTCGATAAGCTTTGCGAGCGCGACAGTATGCACAGACGCCTGAGAAGGGCGCGAGAACGCAGAGACCCTGGCCGATGGCGCGCTCACCACCGAGAGACGCAGACAGCGCGAGAGACGACGGCGCGCGACCCAGTCAGAGCGCATACAGCCAGTGTGCGCAGAGACGGGGGCGCGGGACGCATCAGGCGCGCTACTCACTGGCCCGAATAACAACAGTGTGTTGCGAGCCTCCAACAGGATAGCAACCGCACTGTTGCTGTTGCAACAGTATAGCAACCGCAGTTTCTGTTGGCAACTGCACTTGCCATTCTGAAGGGGGCGTGGCTGGGAGGGGATTGTTCGTCGAACCCGAATGTCCGAGTCAATGATTGTAAGACGGCTGTAACAACCAGCGAATTGGCTCATTTAATTTTGGAGCGGAATCTAGTTAATTACACATGAGTTGACTCCAAGTCATAGAATTGATTCTACGCCTGATTTAATTCCAAGGTGGTTCCAAGTTATAGAACAACTGGCCATCGCATCTTGATAAAAACATATGTGCTAAAAGAAGCACGAAAGCCTGTCGGCTGCACCAGCCCGTAACCGCGAGTGCAAATGACTCTCTGATTTTATTGTGTCGTGACAAAGAATTGTGCTGTTGAAGTCAACGAAGTGGAATTCTCGTTCGCTAATTGCTCATATATTTCAGATTCCCTCGCATAATTGTAAGTTCCTAGGCACACTTTAGGGATTCATGTTCATGCGCTGCACTTATTCTGACCCAAGGTTTCAAGCAGTTTTTACAGTAAATTGTTGCATAGGACAAACAATTGATAGAAAATTTTAAGAAATCGTACATCCTTCCAAGGGACAACTTCGTGCTAATGGCACTCAAGCTACCAATCTAGTGAACATCGCGGTCCATTGGATGAGTGTATGAATCTAAACATCAAATTTGCGCTTAGATTTCTCTTTCTTGCCATTCAATACAAGCTACAAGTTGTTGGAAAGCTAGGAGTTTATTATCATTCAAACACTGACAACATTCTTTTAGGAGAATCTGTGTTGATGCACCAATTTCGTAGCACTACCTATCATAGTTTTCTTATGAGACTGCTATTTAAGCTGAAGATTCAACAAATCCAATTTATCAAAGACGTGGAACCTACGGAGGAACTGCGTGAGAGTAGCACTCACAGCACTATGGCAGATATGTATGTTAATATAAGATAATGCTGTACACTTAATCTTCTCATCTCTTGCATGTGCAGTCCATTTGACCCGAGCGATCACTACTTTCAAGGCTAATATATCATCTTGTGACGCCGCAATACGTGTATGTTCCAACACAGAGGCGAGAAACAGTCGTAGCGGTTGAATATTATCATACCGTAGCGTACGGCTGCGTTTCTCCACCGTTACACTGCGCGCACTAAATCCGACGCGCAATCTTACTGTTGCCTCAGACACTTGCGGTGATGACGATTGCAGGACGGCGCGGTCACCCAAGGAACAAATCAGAAGTGGCCGTGCCACAGTCGTCACCGCACCGTCCCCCGATGGTGACTGGGCGCTCCCCCGTTGGTGACGCGGACGCGGACTGTGAGCCACGTATTTCATCCTTAGTGTGGACCTAGAGTTTTGTTTAAAACGGAGAGACGGGGATCTCGAGCGTCGAGGACTACCTTTCAGTGGTCTTCTGTCCACATCCTATATGTCCAATGCGTTCCACTGGTTATGGCTGGCTATCTCGTCTCATTTGAGTCCCGTTATAGAGCGTATACACTGTGGTGGTTAGAGAGCGTCGTGCTTACTCGTTCTACTAGTTCTACGCATTTCTAGAAAATCATTTATCTCATGAGATCATGCAAAAACAATTATTGTACATATGATAAACGGATATATGCTAAAATACGTATTCCAACTAGAACTACATAAGAAGCACATGCATATGACAACGCGACACGGTGAACATCAGCACTAAATAACAAATTGTATATACTAAGGTCAAACTAGGTGAAGTGAAGTAGGGGCGAAGTGGCTCTGGGGGGGGGGATCACTACATAGACTCCCGTGATGACGGGTGACCTCATCAGTTTCTTCCTGACTTTTCCTGTTCTGTCGTCTTGATTTTCATGCATTTTTGGCAGTCCTTTCGTCATCACCATGCGATGACAGTATCGTCGCGTAGTTGTAGAAGATGACCCCCCCCCTCGCCGAGTCACTTAGCGAGGAATCGTCGAGGTATCGCCACCCGAACGTGAATGTGATCAGTGCGCCTGAGATGGTAGGGGATCGCACTGAATATCACTCCTGAAAATAACGCTTGTAACTTGAGAAACTGACGTAGACGTAAGTGTGATAGGTAAACTAATGCTAAATACATACAGTGCTCGCTGTAGGTCCTTGGGCAGTTGTTTTCGCCACAAGGAGCGCTCCATAATCAGGGCTTCCAGCGCACGTCATTGTTTCCTAGGCTCACGTAATACCTAAATAAGCATGATTCAGCATCGCGAGGTCAAACATAAGCATAGCCATATTATCTCGACTGGGCCCGGTCGAACATAGTTCCAAATTTGAGCTCGTCTCTGCCCTAACCGAGCATGTCCTCGGCGATCCCTATAAAGCAATTAAAGGAGTAATTACCAGTTACAGGAGGCAAGTAGAAATTACCCCCCCCTCCCTTAAGATACGTCGATTGCGGAGGTCATAATAAACATGCGAGATATGGGCAAATGATAAGGTGGATATATACAGTCCCCTCCCATTATAACGACTCTGGATAAGACGGGACTGTCTATATAACGTCGATCTTCTCTGGCCCCGGCCAACTTACTTAAACCAATACAAATGAACTCCGGTTAACACGTGCCGGATATGGCGTCACTTTCGTTATAGCGCGGTTCTGAGTAGAATTCTGCGTTTGAAATGACTCTTGTTATAACGCGACCAGGACTCAGTTCCGGTCTCACAGAGGAAATGAAGACAAAAAAAAATTGGGAGCTGACCGCGGCTGTGATCAGATCTACCGTTCTATTGTATCGTTCGTATCGCAACCATCACCAATGTGACCATGTATTAGAGATCGACGTTATTCGCGCACAAGTGGCCCACAGAGGTGTTCATTGTCAGCAATACATATGTCGAGCACAGTGGAAGACTCCGAGTAGTCGTTAGAAGCTTGCGTATACTGGGAGATTTCCTCGATCGGGAACAAGTTCGGAGACAAGATGTAGAAATTGTTCAAAACAATGGCCTACACATGCTTTAAGCCTAGAGCAGCTGATATAGATGCTACATACTGTTAGGACTATGGCATACCATCGGCCACGAGTCGCGGCGACAGTGTTGCGCGGGTAGCTACGCAGTTCTCTACAGGATGTTTTGTTGCGGTCAGAACTCTGTGCGGGAGCTTATACTCTGCTTTGCGGACAGGATAACAGCAACAGCGCTGTTTGAATACACGTAACATCCCCATATCATGAAAGAGTGCTGATAAGCAATTTGCAACGAGGCACCGAGATGTGGCGCGTGATTTAACAGCGCTGATGATGTAGTGGGCTAATATCTTGCTAGGCATGGAGTGCGCGTTTGAGTCCTGCCTGAGGCGATAGGTTTGAACGCAATAAAAGACCTTGCAACATCCATGGTTACACAGTTTTGTTGTCGATCACACTATCACAGTATATATATATATATATATATATATATATATATATATATATATATATATATATATATATATATAATTTTTATCCCACTTATTTAACATACATATATAATAGACGGTATCTCTAAAGACAGGGCTTCATTAATAATCTTAAGTTGTTTTATACCTTCTCATTTTTTTCAAGGTTACACATTTTACTACTATATTTGGTCACGGTATGTGATCATAGATAAATCTGTGCATAAAATAGTGTAAAAAGGTCAGCTCCCGCTAGGATGCAACTACCGTGATAACGCGGATTTTCTCCGGTCCCTTCAAACGCGTTATAACGAGAGGGGACTGTATTACATGCACTGTAGTTTCAGGATGTAATACCTACAGTTTCACATGGAGTCGTTCTAATCATTGGTTTCAATTGAGGTTTTTTCACGATATGGTGAACACCTGGTCTATGCTATGTGCTGTTATTTATTCGCAAAATGGTCATCAGTCGTATCATCGATCCTGCGATGAAATCAATTTGCCTGTTGATAGCGGAATTATGAGACAACTCCTTTTGACTGATGTCGACTATCTGATTGGTTAACTGGTGCGTGAAACCCGTAACTCACAAAAAAAGAAACAAAGTAAACGAAAGCAAGAAGCATAAAACTGTGTAAACGAAGAAGCTTAGCTATTGCTCGAGAAATATCGTTGCTGTATAGTTCCTAGCCGTCTGTCCTCAAGCCCACTTTAATTTTATGAGTCCTCTTGGGTGGCATAAGGTGGTCGAAGTGAGGGTTTAGCGGAGTCAAGTGCTCAAGTTGTTTATCCTTTTTCCTCAACTCCTCAATGTGCTTTAACAACCACATGATTTAAGCACTATATTGAAAGGTTGCGTAGCTTGCAAAAGACTGGAAATTGTCTCTTCCTGTGTTTTGAAATTGGTTTAAAGCCTTCATCAGTGGGTAGCAATATTTCGTTTTTGAGTGCAAACAGTTGTTTTGAGGCTCACTGTGTATCAACTCGTGTCGAAACTAGCTAAGTTGTAGTATATCTTGAGCAGTTAGCAAGCAGTTATTATTTCTGGCACTATTGTACTTTACGCACTCCTGAGGACGAGGAGAGGTCGAAAAAAAATTTCGCCGACTTCGCCTATGGGGGTTGTTTGGAGTGCTGATCACGAATCTGACATCCCTTTTTAGTTTTACGCTGGAGTACGTTAGATTACGGTACGTACCTTATTCTACTGTACTCAGGCGTAAAACGAAAAACTGATGTTAGATTCGTGATCAGCACCCCTAATAACCCCCCCCCCCCGGGGGCGAAGTTTAGGCGAAATAGGTGATTATGACCTCGGCAGCCTTAGTCACCCGTACCTATCGTAACCTACCGTAATCGGCCGAAATTTCAAAAATGGATGTCAGATTCGTGATCAGCACCCCAAGTGACCCCTGGGCAAAGTTTGGGCGAAATTTTTTTTTTACCTCTGTTGTGAATACCCAACTAGGGTCTACATCTATTCTTCTTCTTCAGCGTTTGTCCCGCTTCATGACGTGGTCCGCTTTTCTGGTGCCGTGTCGCCATCTTTCCCGATCCCGTGCTAGATCAGGGTGGACACCAGCTACTTTAAAGTCCTTGTAACGTATCAGCCGAGCGCTGCTTCGGGCGCCCTCTAGGCCGCTTTCCAGACACTTAAGAAGAAATAGAACAGAAGTTAAGGCTAATCTTACGGAGCTGTCTTCCTTTCCACGCAGAACGTGGCCGTACCATCGCAGGCGAGCTTCTCGCATCTTGTCAGCTATCGGCTCAACACCGAACTTCTGCCGAATAGCTTCGTTTCGGATGCGGTCCAGGCGCGTGACTCCAGCCATCCAGCGCAGCATCTTCGTTTTCATTACGCTGAGGCGACTTTCCGTTTCCTTTATCGCAGGCCAGCACTCAGCTACCGGCCGAATGATGGTTTTATAGATCTTTGACCTTAAGCGATCCGGCATCTTCTTACCGCAGAGTACTCCAGTTAACGAGCGCCACTTGGACCAAGCTGCACTCATGCGTGAGTTCACTTCAACCATCAGACTGCCATCAGAGGCTATTGCTGATCCCAAGTATTTAAACACCGAAGTGCGTGCAAGCACAGTGCCGTTAATGTTAATGGAGCTGGACTCATTTACGTCAGTCGTGAAATTCTCGGTCTTCCTGACGTTCAATTTGAGTCCGAACATCGTCAGGCGGTCGCACCAAGCCTCACCTCTCGCTCGAGTTCACCTTTGTCTTCGCAGGCGAGCATCACGTCATCAACATATAGCAACGTCCAAGGGACGGGCTTCTGAAGATCTCGCGTAATGGCATTCATTATGACAACAAAGAGGAGTGGGGAAAGCGCAGATCCTTGGTGCACCCCAACAGATATAGGAAACTCCGTCGAGGTTCCTGCTGCAGCTTGCACACGACTCTTTGGACAAGAGTATAGCATTCGCTCCCAATCTACAAGTTCTTCGGGAACACCGTTCTGTCGCACGGCGTACCATACAACCTCACGCGGTACGCGATCGAAGGCCTTCTCCAAGTCGAGAAAGGCAAGATGCACCGGCCTCTGTTTCTCGCGATGCTTCTCTACCAGAAGACGGGCGGCATGTATGGCATCGATAGTGCCACAGCCAGCCACGAAGCCGCACTGATTGCTGGAAAGCTTGACGATTTCGCGAATTCGGCTATCGAGGATTCGCCAGAAGATCTTCACGCTGTGCGAAAGCAACCGAATCGGACGGTAATTTGAGCAGTCTGCAGGGCTGCCCTTCTTCTTCCAAATCGGGATCGTCGTACTTTCCTGCCAAACATCAGGCACCTTCTCCGCAACAACTCGTTGAAGAACTTGGCCAATCACTCAGCAGAGTACCAGAACTTCCACTTCCATAAATCAGCTGGCAAATCATCTGAACCACTCGCATTGCCCGGTCTCATAATCCTCAGAGCCGCGTCAGTTTCCTCCACAGTGACTTTGTGGACGGGATAGTAGCCACAGACGGGACGGCCAAATAAGGAAACTCTTCAGTCGAAATCTCCTCGAAATAATCGCACCATCGCTTCAAGGCCTTTTTGTGCTCTGTCAGAAGATGACCGTTCTCATCATTGATGCCAAAGAACTTCTCTATATCCTCGGATTGGCGATGACGGTTTTTCGCAAGTCGGTACAAATACCGCTCACCATCGCGCAACTCAAGCTTTTCGTAGGCATCATTGTAATGAGTGGCTTTTGCAACGGCCACAGCCTTCTTGGCAGCTTTTTTCGCTTCGTGGTACTTTTGCCAGTTATTGGCGGTCTTGTCACCGAGAAACACATGGTAAAGCGCTTTCTTCTCTCGAATCTTTTCTTTCACATCGCTCGTCCACAGCCATGCCTGCATGTCGACCTTTCGTCGTCCAGGCTTCGCAGTGCCAAGTTCTGACCTCGCAGCTTGAAGTATCGCGTCGGTCGCTTTCTTCCAAGTTTCGTCGACAGTCGTGACTGTCAGTGACCGTACGCGAGAAATCACAGCTGCTTCCTTCTCTCTCATTCGCCACCACTTGATTCTTGCAGCACCGCATCGCTCAACCTGCTGAATTCTCAGAGGGACCATCTTCAAAGTGCAGATGAGCGGTCGATGCCGTGGGGCGACAGTTTCATACGGCACGATCTTCGTGTCTGTGACGAGATTTCGGTCACGATCTCTCACAAGGACGAAGTCTATCTGCGTCTTGGTGTTCCCACTTAGAACGAGATAAGGTGGGAGTTGTGTTTACGAAACACGGTGTTCATTGGTGAGGTATGCGAATCCCCATATTCAAGGATACGCTCACCTTCTGTGTTATGCAACCCATAGCCGAATCCACCATGACAGCTGTACCCGTCTTTCGTAGCGCCTACGTGCCCATTAAGGTCACCAGCGACAATGATGACGTTCTTCGATGGTAAATCTGCTGTGTTCTCATCAAGTAGGCTCCAAAACTCATCCTTGGCTTGATCGGAACACCGATCAACAACGATCAACGATCTTCATCAGTCGATCGTCAAAGGGCTTGACGCTTACAATCGAGTCTCGGAAACGATTATACCTACACCGCTGGTGGTCCTGGGACTACGGCATAGAACGGCCTTGAAGCCACGTCCTATGTCTCTTGACTTGCGGAAGGACCACCTCGTCTCCTGCACCGCACAGAAATCAACTCTTTTACGCTCCAGTGCTTCTACGAACTCGCACGAGCGGCCCGTCAACGTACCCACATTCAGCGTTGCCACGCGGGTCCTCGCGGATCCGGGCTCCAGGGACCCTCGCATACTTCTCACACTAGCCGGGATTTGCGAGTGCGCGTCGGCTCCCGCGGACGCCGTAGCACTATCTCGGAAAACATTAACTGACATACACCCATACAATGTGACATTGGGTTGTTCGTGGGCCGGCCTGTCACCAGGGCGTTTTGCCTGCATTCGAATGTCCGTGTTTGGCTTAGCTTGCAGAAGCGAGCAGTTTCCAATGACACTGCGTGGAGGAACGGACATCGCCACCTAAGGTCTAGATTTATGATTATATAATAGTATAATATAGAGCAAATAAGAATGAATGATAGGGCTTAGAATACTTAGGTGAACACTCTAAGATAAGCACCATTGAGTAACATCCACAGGCATAATTTAGGGGTACCGCAAGTAGGCAATAGAGGTAGCGCTCAAGTAGTCCACTCTAGGCGCGGTGCCCCCTTTCAAGACAAGAGATAGTTGGCCGCATTGGCTAACTGTTGGAGATATCTGTAGCTCCGCCTCTGTATTGTTTATATAACCTATAATAAACCTGTGATGTGATATTTTTGCTGTGATGTGTGCTCTGCAGGTAACCAGCGTAATGAAACCATTATTACAAGCTTTGCTGCAGACGCATCCATTGGTGTCTACCAAATTGGTGCATCGGCCGTGGATTCAAATCCACTCAAAAGTTTCTGCGCTATCTCCTCGTCCTTTGGAGTCCGTAAAGTACAATAATGCCTTATTTCTTTCTATGCGTATGTGGTAGTGCTGCCAGAAGACGCGCCGACTGTCACTTGCACCACCATTTAGGGTTTTAGGTTTGAATCTCGTTCAAACTAAATAAGCCTTCATCCCCAGGGTTCGACTGGTTAGCACAAGACATCTCTGGGAGGTATGAAGCGCTGACTTGTCCACCAAATGACCACCACAATTCATTGTGTAGGCCAAATAAACATCCATTTTTCTTTACGATTCCCGTAGAAATAAAATGCGTCGGGCACCTTACGAATGGATTGTTTAACCCCGTCATTTATCATTGTCACTATCCTTATCCTATTATTTCTATTAACAGATCACAAGTTTCAGTTGCAAGCATTGTCCAATAACAGGTAGTATTTTTAAAATTATTCCAATTTCCAGTACCAGATGATTGGATTCGCGCAGTCTGCTCTAAATCAGACTGAAATTGAGATACGGTTAGCCTGTGTTGCAGAAAACGTCGATATGGATTTCCAGGTGCTTTTAGCTGAATGCAACACTTGTACATTTTTTATTTTATTTTGGTGAGAGCGCCCTTTTAGGTGCAATATGTTATTCGCTCCTCCCCTTGTGACAAGGAGTTCTTTGACGCGAAAAGAGCTGAGAATTTGAAAAAATTATTGGTGTGTTTTTGATCATTAGTTTCTTGTGTGAGTCATGGTGCCACCTTTTTATGGGAATTGATGACATCGAGTGTTTTGCAGTCATTCTACTTCGATGATCCGAATCACATCCCGGACGCGTATAATTACGACAAGATTGTATACTACAAATCGAAACCAACTAATTTCTCCTGCAAGGTAAGCGCAGAACTGTCAACGCCGAAGGATTTTAATCGTGAACAAAAGTCCACGTAGTTTGTACAATTTGAGATCTATTCTCGACTGGATCAGTCAGATTTCTTCTCTTGTTATTTGGCTAGCTTCTTAACATAGTTCCTACAATTCTACGAGAACTTCCATCAGAGGTATATAAGTGACTTTCGCTCCAAAGGAGAATGTGAAGCGAATACAGGAATGCAGATTACGGAAAAATCAGTGCCGACTTACTGTAATACAAAATTGCGTAAGCGGTGTGTTCTGCATTCACGAAACGCTCTGTTTCACGGTGAATGCTTACAAGGGAGGTCAATGAACTTCCCGTAGCAATTTTAAAAGTGACCTATATAGGGTTGTAGGACATTGTCTGAGAAGCACCGCAGTGGTTTCCAAATTTCCTGCGGACATCAGGATAGATCAAAAATTGCAAAAAGACTATCACTTCAGTGCGGGCCGATAAAGCAAAACTGACGTCTGCAACTGCCATGACGTGGTTAGAATCTGCTCTGCAAAAGGTTAGGGATTGGAGCAGCAGCGGAATTAATCGATGGTTAGATCAAAGCAACACTTGTCGATCACGTTCACAAAACAAGAGCGCAAATTGGAAACACTTTGGAGTCTAATACTATTCATTACACAGAAAGCAGGAAAAGCGTATAACGAAAACACGGGAAGCGAAAAAAAAAACGAAAAAAAGCTAATATCTACAACTTTTCACCCAGACTGAAAACAGTGTCCGAGAGCTGTTGTAGTACGTATGTCAAACGCTGTTGCTTTGTGTGCTTATTTTTGCTTTTAAACCGTATCATACGGATTAAAATGAAGTTATAATGTCAGTGTGGTACACTGCCGTGCTCAAGATACACTTTACATCGACAAAAGTACAAAGAGTAAGCTCAGCAATGCAGACTCCCGGCCTCCGGATTCGAACCCCTGACCCCTTTCCTGTAAGTCCCACCCCTATACACACGGCCATCCAGTCGCTGCCGCTTTGCTGGTAAGCGGCGCGCCTCAATGTTCCATTTTAGCTGCTGTACTGCTAACAAGCAAATTGTGAAATCGCTGTAATTCCGCTACTGCTCCAGTCCCAAACCTTTTGCAGCGCAGATTCTAATTACCTCATGGCAGTTGCAGTCGTCAGTTTTGCTTTATCGGCCCGCACTAAAGTGATACATTTTTTGCAATTTTTGACCTACCCAGATGTCCGCAGGAAATTTGGAATGTCAAGTTAGGTGTAGCGTCAGATATGAAGTTTGTGCTTTGCAAACGATGTAACGCTGTCTGAGTCGAGGGAGGTATTGTGTATAATACATTTGTCTCCCGACTCGGTTCGAGGTGGGTGCAGGTGACGACAAGTCGTCTCCTTTGACGGATTCCGCGCCCCATTTCGACTGCCGCGCGCGCGCTCTGGGTCTCCTCCTTCCCCGGGCTATTTCCCTGGGTTTCCTGATTTTCAGGGTCTTCCTAGGAATCAGCGCTCCCAGCCTTCTTCATGGGTTGGGCGGCCATTCGAGCGGCTGTGCGCGTCCGGGAGGGGTCGTTAGGAGGGGTTTCGCTCTGCGCGTGTGTTTTTCGTCTTTGTTTCTCTCGTCTTGCTCCTTGCGCGTGTCCTTCTGGGTTCCGATGTGTGCATATTTTATTGTTCTCGTGTATTTTGTGTGTTGTTCGTGTAATAGTGTCGCTATCTCTCGTTGCATTGTCATCCTATCACATTGCGTTGCATGTATCCTGATCTTGTGTTGTGCTAGTTGCTCAGATGCGCTTGTTTTTCATTGTGTCGCCTTGCCTTTTCCTACTGTGGGTTCAGCATCTTCCTATAGTGGGGATTTGGCTCTTATAATCGTTTATAATGTCCTTTGCCGGTTCATTTGGCTGATTTAGGTTTGTCTAGTGTTCTTTTGCTCTTGTTGAAGTGTATTTTGTTACCTTGTTTGTTCCTCATAGTTGTAGTCATATTTTGCTTTCCATATCAGTCCGTTTCTATCGTGTTGTGTTACCATCGATGCTCTAATGTGTTATGCGTTAGTCTCGCGCGTATTGATTTATGTATATTATAAATAAAGGTTTAATTACCCAAGTTTGAGGTGACTCCATTGCTTCTGGTCGCATCCAACTACTTATTCCGCGTGGCAGCATATTCCTATTTATTCGTCTGGAGTCATCTTCAATTGGTGCATCGGCCGACTGCGATATTCTGTCTATTCCCGTCGGATTCAATTAGTGCATCGGCCGATCTGTATTCAGCTGCCGACAACTGGTCCAGTGCGCGTTCGACTTCGAATCGAGGACCAGCAACATCGGAGACAGGTCGGATTTTTAAACCAATTTCATCAACTTGAGTGCGCGTTTCTGGTAGTCTAAGTCTTTCACTTTGTTTGTAGTTCTTCCTTTGGTGGCGCGTATTAGCTTCTAGACTTAGGGGCTAATATCAAGTACTCAGGACGCGTGGAAACGTACTCGGCCAAATTTCCTAGTCTGGGGTTTAGCGCGTGTACTTAGTTTCTACAAGTCTACGTTTACATTACAGCTTATACTACTTTGTGTTCTCTGTTTGTAATCTAAATATCGATTTGCGCGTACAATGTCAACACAGTTAACATCTTATAAGCGCTTGTTAACACAGTATTGCAACAAGCTGGAAGCAATACTAGCGCGTGCCCAAGAGGACCAATCGGAGACACAAAGGATGGATAACACCAGCGCCCCAAACGACGAGAAGGAGTTCTACAACGCCATGCAGGAAACACTAGGGGCAATAGAGGCGTACACTGCGAAGATCGAGCAGTTGTGGAAAGAGTATTCGGGCGCGTTGGGCAATTTGGCAAGTGTGCCATCGAAGTCAGACAGCGACGACTTCGAGCAGTACTCCAGCAAGGCAGAGGCAATTCTTAGCTCTGCATTCGACATGACAGTGGTCATACAAGGTCGAATTCGAACCTTTACGTCGGCCAAAGGGAGAGACAGTGCAGGTCCTGACTCACGCGCGTCGGCAAGCGCTCAGCAGGACAATTCTCCCCAGACTCAAAGGATCGACCTTCCAGCTATTCCAATCCCAACCTTCACAGGCAACATATGGGACTGGGACAACTTTTGGGTACTGTTCAACGCCAACGTCCATACTCAACCACTGCCTCCTCTCTTCAAATTCAACCACCTACTCAGCGCGTTGAAAGGAGAGCCCCGTAACGCAATTATGCGTTTCCAAGTCACGGACCACAACTACCAAAAGGCGATCGACTTTCTTCACGCAAAATATGGCAATCAAGAGGAGCTGGTACACCACCTAACGTCGAGGCTGGAGACAGCAGCGTTGCGATCATCCTCGATAAAGGACCAGCGCGTACTCCTAGATCAGCTCCATGTCATTGTGTCTCAACTCAGAGACAAGGGCGAACAAGTCGACAGCCAGTGGCTACTAAAACAGGTCCTGGCGAAGTTCCCCGATCAAGTTCAAAGGAGAGTATTGGAAAAGAAGTATTCCATGGAGGGATCCTTTCTAATGGACAATCTCCTGAACACGTTGGACCAAATCATTTCGTGTGAAGAGAAGATTGCGATTTTCACATCGCATTCCGGCACACCATCAGCACAGTATCCACGGAAGGAAAAGCCGAACAAGGCACAGTCTCCTCGTGGAAGTGACGCGTGCATGTACTGTGATGAAGACCACAAAGCGAAATCATGTACAAGGTATGGCACACCGCAGGAGCGGGCCAACTATTTGCGAGAGCACAAGTTGTGCTTCATATGCGCATCAGCTCAGCATGCAACATCGGAGTGCAAGAAGCGCCCGTGTTTCGCATGTCAAGGCAGGCATCATACGTCTTGCTGCTTTAAGGCATCAACATCGCCAGTGGCATCTGCACCGCAAGAGAAACCTAGCATTCCAGCGAGGACTAAAGAGAAGCCGAAGCTCACCCAGAACTCAAACCCAACGTCGACAACGGCTCACCAGCTTAGCTCTCAAGATCAGAATCACATTACAGCGCGTATAGAACACCATGAGGATCCAGTAGCTCAACTCCACTCGACCAAAGGTATTCCGAGTACTCGCGAAACCTACCTACCAATAGGAGAGCTCACAATTATGGATCCCTCTTCGCGTGAACTAAGGAAAGTACCGGCACTATTAGATTCAGGTGCCGAGTGTTCCTTCATCGATCACAAGCTGGCAGAAGAGCTATGCCTGCCGACCCTGGGCACGACAACTTTGCGCGTAAGAACCTTCGGCTCGGATCGCGTACAGGAGTGCGTGAGTCGCAAGGTACCTTTGGAGATGTGGGACGATAAAGGCAAGCCGTGGTCATTGGAGCTTCTCACCCACGAAACGCTCACTAGCACCCTACGAACACCTCCAGTGCTAGCAGAAGATGTCGCATTCATCAAGTCACATAACATTAACGTGAACTTGGTGCAATCACAAGCAGCTATCAAACCGTTGATCCTTCTAGGAAGTGATCAACTGTGGCAACTCATTCGTCATGATGAGGCTCACATATGTCTTCCTTCCGGTTTATACCTGTTGCCCACGCGTCTGGGGCATTTACTAACCGGACAAGTCCACGGTACTTTCCAACATCCGCGAGTGCAGAAGAAGGATGAAGCACGGAGAGCGTGGAATGGGTCGAGGTCGATCGAGACCGATATTAACGCGTTCTCTATTGAAGATCCAACAGAAGTGAGGGATGAACATGCGCGTTGGCAGCGTTTCTGGACCATGGAACAAGAGGCTGAGGACGATTTCGCGCAGCCTGAAAAGGAGGTCCAAGCGGCAATAGATAAGAAAGTACTGGACGAGTTCCGGAGCACAGTCCAGAGGAAAGATGATGGATACTATGTACGCTTGCCGTGGAAAGAAATCCCTGTTGCGCTTCCGGATAATAGAGCGATCGCGTTACGAAGACTCGACAGTGTATGGAATTCCCTTCGGAAAGACTCTGCGCTTCTGGACAAATACAACGAAACGTTCGAAGAGCAGAAACGATTGAACGTCATCGAACCAGTAGATGAAAGAGATGTGGTGGAGGGAACAATACACTACCTCCCACATTAAGCTGTGCTTACGCCGCACAAGAACACTACGAAACTAAGGATAGTTTTCGACGCGTCGGCCCACTACAAGGATTGCCCTTCGTTGAACGACGCTCTTCATAGAGGACCAGTCCTGCTACCCAAGATGTATGGACTTCTTCTCCGATTCCGTATCGGTCGCGTTGCGTTGATTTCTGATGTGGAAAAGGCATTCTTGCAAGTGCGGCTTCATGAGGTGGACAGAGATGCCACCCGCTGTTTGTGGCTACGGGACCACAAGAAACCTCCGAGCAAGGAGAATCTACAGGTCTATCGCTTCACGCGCGTAACCTTTGGACTGCTTCCATCGCCGTTTTTACTTGCGGCGACCACGCATTATCATTTGGATCAATATCCAAATGACGTCGAACTCGTAAAAGAGATCAAGGACAACCTTTACGTCGACAATCTTCTCGTAACGACGGACACACCCGAAGATGGACTTCGCGTGTACTCCAGAACGAAAGAAATCTTCAACGAGTTGAAGATGAACCTTCGGGAATTCGCGTCTAACGATCGAGCAGTCGTGGAGACTATTCCCACAGCGGACAGATCGACCGAAGAGGATCCGAAGGTTCTAGGTATCAAATGGAATAGATCAGAGGATCAGTTCCAGATAGCCTGCACAATGCCCAGGCAAGAAGTCACCACTAAACGATCAGTGGCAAGCGCGATTGCATCAGTGTACGACCCCATGGGGTGGATGTTGCCGCTGGTATACAAGGCAAAAGTCTTCTTGCAATCGCTATGGAGAGGCGAACTGGATTGGGACACACCGCTCCCACCAGAACGCCAACGTGAATGGGAAACCATTTCTTCGGATATGGATGGATTCCTAAAGACAATTCCGCGTTTCTTGCTGCCAAAATCATCAAAGGCACAGTTGATCACTTGTGCGGATGCCAGCAGTGAGACGTTCGCAGCATGCGCGTATCTATACTTCTCTTCGGAAGCGAGTTTGGTCATGGCCAAAGGTAGATTGCCTAGTCTGAAGGCAAAGATGACCATACCGAAGTTGGAGCTAAATGCTCTAAGGTTGGCAGTGCAACTGACGAACTCAGTGATATCGCAGATCTCGTCGAGTATTACAATTGAGCGCGTACTTATTTTGTCAGACTCCGAGATTGCACTGAATTGGATTAGGACGTCGCAGCGTCCAGATGCCGGTCCCTTCGTCAGAAATCGCGTATTTGAAATCCACAGCATTGTCAGATCCCTGGAGGAAAGTGGATATGCCGTGCGATTCGGGCACATTTCGTCTCAGGAAAATCCGGGGGATTGTGCGACAAGAGGCCTGGACAGATGGCAGTTGGTCGACCATTTGTGGTGGACAGGACCAAAGTTTCTTTCCCAACCGACAGAGGTCTGGGATAGCGCGTATACACCAGTAACTCTGCTAAACGACGACAGTGGAGCGAGCAGACCCCAAGACGGTGAGAACAATGTTGCGGAGGGACCGCAGAACACCAGGGTCTTCGTTCAATCGCAGGCAGCCTACACGGATATCTTCCAGGAGATCCGAGGCTCAGATTTATGTAAGGTACAGAGAGTTGTGGCCTATGTCCTACGTTTCATCAAGCTGCTCGTTGCGCGTGTTAACGAGAGACAGACCGTTCCGATAAGGCTGTCTCAGCTGTTGGACGAGCTACCTCCACCAGATACGACTATTCCGAATGGAATGGAGATAAGAGCAGCATGCAAGGCCATGGTGAAGCAACACCAACTCTCTAGGATAACACCGACAATTCGGAAATCATTCCGTCATCTTCAGCCGTATGAAGATGAAAAAGGGATTCTTCGTTGTCGTGGTCGTCTAGGAAGAAGTGATCTAGACGAGCAAGCCAAGTTTCCTATGCTTGGGCTGCAGAAAACATGGCTATCCAAGCTCATCATCATGGATTGTCATCGAGAACTCCATACTGGCATCAGTCACGGTGTGTCGCGTACGTGAGCGGTATTGGATACCGAAGTTGCGAGCAGAAGTCACGACGGTCATACGTCGCTGTATGGAGTGTCAGAAGATGAACAACTTGCCCTACAAGTATCCTGATCAAGGGCACTTACCAGCGCGTAGAGTGACAAGATCACGTCCGTTCGAGCACGTAGGCCTGGACTATTTTGGACCGCTCTCCGTAAAGGGCGAAGCAGGCCCAGAGAAGTGCTACGGATGCATTATCACTTGTCTTGTCACCAGGTTGATACACTTGGAACTTGTGTCGGACGTCTCGACAATAGCATTTTTACACATGTTACGGCGATTCTTCGCGAGGCGAGGGATCCCAAAGTCCATTACGAGCGACAACGCGCCAACTTTCGCGTTAGGAGACGTCATACTCTCAGAATGGTTGGACAGAGCGAAGGACGACCCAACCATTGCCAAGGAGATCAGCAGTCGCCAGATCCACTGGACGTACAACACTCCCTATGCACCGTGGCAGGGAGGCGTCTATAAGCGCTTGATCAGATCCGTCAAGCTGGCCATGAACAAGTCGCTAGGAAAGGTCACTCCATCGCGTGAGGAGCTAGGAACGCTGATCGTGGAGATCGAAAACATGCTGAACACTCGACCACTACTCTACGTCGAGTCGGAGGAAGGTTCAGAGCGCGTACTTCGACCGATAGACTTCCTTCAGAGCGAGTTTGAAGTGCTTCCTCCAATGCAAACGGGAGATGACCTTGTCGAGGATCAAGACTACCTCAGCCCAGCTGAACGCCTAGCGTCCCAGACGAAGTTGCAAGTGGTACAGGCCATTGACAGTTCCTGCAGGATTACGGAGCAGTTCTGGCAGCAGTGGCAGTCGCAGTACTTGACGTCCTTGAGAGAAAAACATCAGAAGGAAGTTGGACACAGACGAGGATCGCGTATCGCTCCAAGGGTTGGACAAGTTGTGCTCATATGCGACGCGTTACAACCGCGCTACATGTGCAAAATGGGACGTATCGACGAGCTCGTAGCCAACAAGGAAGGTGTCGTCAGAGAGGCATCCGTAATGTTGCCATCGCGTAGGAAAATTAGGAGGCCAGTGAACCTCCTAGTGCCTCTAGAACTCGACGATTCGAGCATTGATGTGGACGCGGAGTCTACATCTCAACAGCATCCCGAAAGTTCGTCCACAGTTGTGGAGGACGAAGTGGATGATAGTCAACCAGTCGACACGGAACCGCCACGGTATAATTTCCGTCCAACGAGGAGAGTGGATTACAGGAAATTGGCGCGTTCTAACGTTCTAACAGTAGTTTCGCTTACGGGGGTGTCAGTCGACGACCCGATGGAACAGATACCAGCGTTGGTATCCGACGACGAGCAGGACCAAGGAGACTCAAATCTTCAACCGATCGAAGGGTCCGAGTTAGATCTTGCTGAGGCGGAGGACGTCGTGCGCGACGAGCAGCAAGAAGACATCGAGAACAGTGGTCTAGGACCAGAAGTCCGAGTGCAGCAAGATGAGGCCGAGGAGGCCGATCCGGGACCGGAGGTGCGTGTGCAGCAGGTGAACATCGAGGAGATGGACCCGGGACCGGAAGTGCGCGTAGGACAGCGATGCAAGGGTCGGCACAAGAGGTGCTTCGACTGTCAGAGAATCGAGGGAACAGCATTCGAGGACCTGATTCCCATAGACGAGGGTCAGCATGGGGCCCTCGGTAACGTTCTTCACAAGGAGCTAAGGATCCAGGAGCTGGAGGACGACGGACGACGGCTGACGCTGGAGGATAACGGACGACGGCTGACGGGCCTATGGCAGTTCTTCAGCGAGCAGCGGGACCAGCAAGGACGGAGGACCACATCAACGCGGGCCGGAGTGACGACAAGTCGTCTCCTTTGACGGATTCCGCGCCCCATTTCGACTGCCGCGCGCGCGCTCTGGGTCTCCTCCTTCCCCGGGCTATTACCCTGGGTTTCCTGATTTTCAGGGTCTTCCTAGGAATCAGCGCTCCCAGCCTTCTTCATGGGTTGGGCGGCCATTCGAGCGGCTGTGCGCGTCCGGGAGGGGTCGTTAGGAGGGGTTTCGCTCTGCGCGTGTGTTTTTCGTCTTTGTTTCTCTCGTCTTGCTCCTTGCGCGTGTCCTTCTGGGTTCCGATGTGTGCATATTTTATTGTTCTCGTGTATTTTGTGTGTTGTTCGTGTAATAGTGTCGCTATCTCTCGTTGCATTGTCATCCTATCACATTGCGTTGCATGTATCCTGATCTTGTGTTGTGCTAGTTGCTCAGATGCGCTTGTTTTTCATTGTGTCGCCTTGCCTTTTCCTACTGTGGGTTCAGCATCTTCCTATAGTGGGGATTTGGCTCTCATAATCGTTTATAATGTCCTTTGCCGGTTCATTTGGCTGATTTAGGTTTGTCTAGTGTTCTTTTGCTCTTGTTGAAGTGTATTTTGTTACCTTGTTTGTTCCTCATAGTTGTAGTCATATTTTGCTTTCCATATCAGTCCGTTTCTATCGTGTTGTGTTACCATCGATGCTCTAATGTGTTATGCGTTAGTCTCGCGCGTATTGATTTATGTATATTATAAATAAAGGTTTAATTACCCAAGTTTGAGGTGACTCCATTGCTTCTGGTCGCATCCAACTACTTATTCCGCGTGGCAGCATATTCCTATTTATTCGTCTGGAGTCATCTTCAGCAGGGTTGTCTGTGCCAATCGGCCTGCCTGCTTCTCCACCTGGAGAACTTAGTCGGTGACCTTCTGCACTGTCACTGGTTGAGCAGGCAGAAGGGCTCTGGGAAGCAGTTACCCGTGCATGTCTACCGACACGATGATCTTTGTTAAGCTCTTCCTAAGCTACCGGTACCAGTTCCGAATTGAAAACTCGGAATGGTTACCTAAGATCCCCTACGTTTCTTTTATCTCCCCTCTAGGTAACGGACGGCTGAACAGTATGTCAGGCGGTATGGACACCGTTTGTTTTTATAAAATTTATGATAAACAACAAAAAGAGGATACCGAACGGTTCAACACCAAACTTCAACACGAATACGACGAGGAGTTCGAAGGATATCGAAATGAATTCAAAAGGAGCGAATGTCCATGAACTCAAAATGAATGGAATGCCACCAATAAAATTCGGTTAGTACGTGAGAATCTCAAGTAGGGCTCGTCCAATCACCGAGGTGTGGGAACTCACCGGCTGACTCGCTCTTGACTCCTCTCGAGCTCCACTCACACGATTAAAGGCGGATGGAGAAGAGGTTTACCACCAGGTGGAGATCAACCCGACTAGGTGTTTACCTATTCCTCAAGGACAGATCTCACTTAGCAGTGAGGGCAACTACCATGCAGCGGACGCTGCGTAGCCTGAACCCGGGAGATGCGAGGCGAGAATGGTACGTTAGATACCTATAAAAGCCCACCTAGGAGGTCAGGCTAGGACACACCGCTAGGGAGTTGTCAGCCGACTGCTAATCACTTAGTCTCTCAACTAGATGAGGTTACGCCCAGATAGCACCCCCTAAATTCTCACAAACGCTAACGCTGATAGAAACTCTGGCCGACTAAATCCGTCACAACGAGGTCAGAAGGCGGATACGCACTCCTGCCTGTGCCCACTGGGGAGTCAACACTACGGGGTGGACTGGGTGCTTAAGCCCCTATGGACTCACCTATCCTCTTTCCCTAGTTTAGCACCTAGTTTAGTGGATCTCCACCCAGCAGGAAACCCTACCGTGGACGGCTTATAATTAGCCTACTGCACGAAAGAAGGGTTGGGCTAATTGAGGTTAGCCAAAAGAGGACCCGAAGCTGGCTGTAGACACGCGGCTGGGTGGCACTTGTTGGACGGGGCGTGAGTTTAATTTGTGTCAGGCCAAAAGTGGTGGGAGAGAGGAGGCGGAATTGCTAAGAGTGGAGCACGACAGGCGTCAAGAGCAACAATACCCTTGGTCGCGAAATACTAAAGCTATGCGGAGAGGGAAGCTGTTCCACCCTACCACGAGATGTGGGGGAGGACACCTAGTGTCTTTCCGATGAGTAGCGTGGGGCAAAAACTAAGGTTTCTGACGCTTCGGTCCTTTCCGACGAAGAAAATCCACGCACTCGAAAGTGTGCACTCCGAATCCCTTAATGCCTCTAAGCGAAATGGAAAACCTTCCCCACGAAGATGTGATTAGAAACTCGAACGCAACAAAACGAAAACAAAAGAAGACGGCTCTGCGGCCGAACGGGCTGTCCGTGTCGTGTGCTGGCGAGGAATCCGAGACTCGACTGCTTTGGAGCTAGCGCCGCAGACGCTCGGCAGTGATGCGGTGCGGTTCCCGCCGCACTTGATCGTTGCTGATCACCCCCAGCCTCGTTCGGACGGGCCCCGGCCATGGCGAAGGAGAGGGATCCGGGGAAAAGAGCACTCCGAAAGAACGGCGGTGCCGACGGTAAGAGAAATATCGACACCGATCGACACCGGGGGTTCGATGGACGCTGGACCCGGACTTGACAGGAAACCACTGCGATGCTTCTCAGACAATGCCCTACAACCCTATATAGGTCACTTTTAAAATTGACACGGGAAGTTCATTGACCTCCCTTGTAAGGGAAAGCTCTCTACAACAGCTGTTAGGAAACGGGGAGATACTGAATGCGACGCAAATGCACTTTGAAACTGCTCTAACGAACCGGGGTTATGGAATTCAGTTCCTTACTGAGTTTATGTGTCACACTGTCGGTTTTGTTCATGCAGCCCTCCAAGAATCTACATTTTTTGGCACTGGATAAAAGTTCCGACTCCACCGACAAGACTTCGGTCGAAAAAATTTTTTTCGCTGAAACTTTGTCTAGGGGGTTATTTGGGGTGGTGATCACGCATCTGATATCCGTTTTTCACGATTCGGTCGAAGACCACCCATACTGTTAACATGGGTGGTCCAGGCTGGGGCATCGATTTCGCTAAAACTTCGTCTAGGGGGGGGGGTACTTGGGGTGCTGATCACGAATCTGACATCCGTTTTTGAAATTGCGGCCGATTACGGTAGGTTACGATAGCCAAAGGTAACTAAGGCGGCTGCTAAGGCCATAATCATCAATTTCCAAACTTCACCTAGGGGGGTTATTTGGGGTGCTGATAACGAATCTGACATCCGTTTTTCGTTTTACGCCGGAGTTTGGGTGAAATCGGTGACCATTACCTTAGTCACCCGTACCTTCCGTAACCTACCGTACTCCAGCGTAAAACAAAAAACGGATATCAGATTCGTGATCAGCACTTCAAATAACCCTCTAGACGCAGTTTCAGCGAAATCGGTGACCCTGCCTGGACCACTCATATTAACGGTATGGGTGGTCTCCGACCGAATCGTGAAAAACGGATATCAGATTCGTGATCAGCACCCCAAACAACCCCAGACAACGCTTCAGCGAAAAAATTTTTTTCGACCGAAGTCTTGTCGATGGAGTCGGAGCTTTTAACTAGTGTCCATTTTTTAAGGAATCGCATCCACTTCAACGTTGTTGTTCTATTAGTTTAGTCGAAGGCTGTCGGATTTAAACCATTATATTCAAATTGAAGTATCTTCGCTCAGACTCAATCTTAATGAAATCTATCGGCATCTACAGACTTGTTGGTAAGTCTACGGCGTCGAGTGTGCGTAGGGGTTCAGAAGACGTGCCCTACACGTCGTCCAATGTGCGTAGGGGTTCAGAAGACGTGCCTAACTCGTCGTCCAATGTGCGTGTGGGCATATGATCGTCGAGGAAGGGCTTCACGGCAAGCGCAGGGGGAGCAATCAATGCCGGTCGATATTATCGGAAGGTTAAAGCGCTAAGTTGTACATCGGCTGGCCGCCGCAAGTCATTGTAGGGCCAAATACGTTTTCAAGTAGTACGTAGAAGTAGATTGCGTGGCATATCCCAAGAGGGATGGAGTGAAGCTGTCTTTACTTTTTTATATTTCTATATGCTACAAGTATTTGCTGACGTCTTCGTTTCATTGCATTGTAAGATGTTCCAATATAGCATTTGGAGAGTGACTACAACTATTCGAGAGTGTAAATTCGCTTGCTAGGTCTGCCTTAGATGTAAATGACAAATATTTTCCGTAGAAGCTTTTAAAGAGCAATAATTGTATTTTCTTCATAGCGCTGCAAGCCCTGGTGAATAGATCTCGAGTAAAGAAGTACGATACTTGATGCAGAAGCTCTACGCAACATTGATTGTTGAATAGAGTCACAGCAGACCCGGTTAACGGTTAAGAAATTCCGCGGTTAGTTGAATAAAACGCGCAAAATCTGTGAGAAAGAAAAAATATTTTTCCAGGCTCCAATGAAGGCTTTTGCGCCGCAACGTTAGCCAGATAAAGTTTCTGTGGCAATCTTGGTCTTAAGGATGAAACATTCCTACGATTAGTGTTCAACGTTATGCTAAGATTTGGGGACGGTCGGACATGGAATATATTAGAAGTAGTGCGTTTCTAAACAAAAACTCGCTTTTCTGTAAAGGATGTGGGAAATTACAAGCTACTATAGATCTGAGATTGGCGCATGAACGAATTCCGGGTAAGGAGGTGGCTGTTCTAGGGTAGTGGTAACATTACCTGTCTAGAAACTCGAGTGAAATTATTCAGACAGGCAGACATCTTCTGCTCTCCCACCTTTTGCTGTTAAGAGGCGGTATTACCATCATGTTTTTTTTTCTTTCTTTTAGCGTTGTAACGCGACTACACTTCGTTCATGAAAACTCCATAGCAGAATGAAAAAGCCTTGAAGATAAATCACAGTTAACGGGGCAAAAATATGGTTTTGATTTACATTCCGTTAACTAGTCTTCCTTCATTTATCTAGTTTAACATTTTTCGTCCTGATGCCAAGAAACAAACAACGGTTCAACAGTGCTACGATTAAGAGAATTGAGATGTTACGAAAATCACTCAAACTGCTCAAATAGGGTCCGGGGGGGGGGGTCACCATAGCATGGCGCGACCGGCTGGCGTGGCGAGTAGCCACATACAGCGAATGTGAATGAAGTCTTATCTCTTCGTTTCGATTATAGATCGCGCCTATATAAGGCTTCCTAATTGGACAAGGGAGGGAACTCCAGGATGTAGGCAATTTTAACACGGGTGCGTTACTTGAGCCACACCATGGAGTCCCTTCCCCTGCCTAAATCTGTGTTCTCCTCCGCTGGAGAGCACAGAACAGAGCTAGCATTGTTTGTACTTCTTATATACTGTCAGTGTGTCTAGTCTCTTTGTTTTTGTGTTGGTGACACTTTTTAGGAGGTGACCCTCCCGGATCCTATTTGCGCCTTACAAGCTCCAAGAAGGAGAAACCGCGTTAAAGGGGGACTAGGAAAAACGTTTGCCTGATTTTACACAAGAAACTATGGTTCTGCGGTAACCTCAAGATACTAACAATTAAGTGATCCTCCTTGAATAAAACTGGTTTTATACTAAACATCTGGACAATTCCGCAATTTTTTTATCTCTAATCAGCAGGGAAATTACTCCCCAAAGCATGCTCCTTGTGCATCGCGTGATAATCCCGTGAAACAAGGTGTGTCGTGAATGCACAACACACCGCTTACGCAATTTTGGATTACGGTAAGTCGGCACTGCTTTTTCCGTATTCTAGATTCTTGTGAAGCAAATCATGAAATTTTTGTTCTCCTTAGTTTTCATCCCTTTACTCGGAAATTTACACGAATTTTCCTGAAATGCAGATTGATATGACAGGTTAGATAAATTTGTCATGGCAGTTTCGAAACTTCTAAAATCCTCGCGCTACGCGGATTCCTACATCTTATCCTTACAAGTGCTCCGACATGCCTGTTGACGTGTCTTGCACTTGCGCGCTCCGCGGAGGTTCGTTGCCGGTGAACTGGTGCGCTGGATTTGGATTTGGATGATTCGGATAACAGCAATTTCGCGGACCCCGGATTTTTGGATGATTCGAATCCTGTTATCCGAATCGGATAACCGAAAATGATTCATTTGGATCCAATGTATATCCGCCAGGCAGGGTGCCGACGCGACGCGCGGTTTTTCATCGCGTCGTCTCGCGCACTCCACGCTTCGGTCCTCTCCTCGCGGTCCACCGCCTGACACTCCTCCACCGCCAACACTCGCGTGCATGCCACGTGAGTCGACAGGCCCCTCCACTGTTACAAGGGCTATTCTCGCTAAGGCAGGCCGATCTTAGCGGAATTTGGTACTATTGTGCTTATGGTACCCCACTTAATCTTGTTCAATATGGGTCTACTAGGGGTAGTCTGCCATGGGAAGGACGAATATCATAGTCGTTTTCTGCGGAAATGCCTTATAAGTCCGTTATGTTAAGTTCAAATTGGCCAAGGCCTTGCGAAATAGCGCGCGCGGGTAAGAGACGCAGAGACTCCGCCCCTATCGATGCGCACTATTTCGCCGTCTCGAGTCTGCAGCAGAGTTTAGCCAGGGCATAAGCCTTGAAATCTCGAAAAGCCTTGAAAACCCTGTTGTGTGCTCTTCTCCGCTTGCGCGGACGAGAGCATAGAATTGGACAGGGGAAGGGTCTCCGGAATGTGGGCCCACTAGCGCACCCGTGCTAAAATTGCCTTCATCCTGGAGTCCTCTTCATTGCTATAATGAAAACAAATAAGACGCGGATCTGTAATCAAAAAGAAGAAGTAAGGCTGCACTTGCATTCGCTGTATGTAGCTAGTCGCCGCGCCTGTACGGTGACCCCCCCCCCCCGGGGAGACGGTCGCGATTGTGTGCTGGTAGGAGGCGGTGTCTCTTCGTCTGTCACCAGCGCGCGCTATTTCACAAGGCCTTAGGCAATTAGAACTTAATATAATGGGCTTATAAGGCATTTCCGCAAAAAACGACTATGATATTCGTTCTTCCCATGCAGATTACCCCAGTAGACCCATATTGAACAAGATTAAGTGGGGTATCATAAGTGCATAAGTGCAATAGTACCCGGAATTTCTCAGGGAGGGTCACGTAAACAAGGGCTGCTGAGATTTTCTTCATCTTATTGCTTATCTAAAGCCTTCATTGGTAGTCGAACAGTTTTCGTTGTTATTGAAGTGACTCCAATCAGACGAAACAGCACTGCCACGCGACAATAAGGTAGATGGATGCGACCGAACAAGCGATGAAGTCACCTCAAACTTGGGTAATTAAACCTTTATTTTAAATAGTACATGAAATACAAACGCACGAGAACGAAGCAAGACATTAAAAGCATCGATGGTAATGCACTATGATGAGACAATGCAATAACATGAATAAACGCGATGATAAACATACATGACTATGAGGATACTACGCAAACACAAATAGAGACCAAAATGATACCAATAGGAATAGCACCGATGTACTACAAGACTCCTAAGCAGGACAAGTCACCTAGCAAAGACACACAATGAAAGATAAGGCCAGACTACCCAAATAGCAAGGCACTAGACGAGATAAACGAAATGTATATGCGTAGAGTAACATACGAACAAGATATATGAGAGATAACAAAACATGAGAACAAGCCAAAATCGATTACAACACTGCAGGAATGAACATGCAGGAATACAAAAGAGTACCATGAAAACGACGAACACAATACATTATGAACACAGTAAGAACCCCAAGGTACGCGCAAGGGGTAAGACGGGAGAAACCACGACCAAAAAACACGCGCAGAACCAAAACCATACCTAACGACCCTTCCCGGACGCGCACAGCCGCTCGAATGACCGCCAGCCCATGAAGAAGGCTGGAAGCGCTGATTCCTAAGAAGATCCTGAAAATCAGGAAACCCAGAGAAATAGCCCGGGGAAGGAGGAGACCCAGAGCGCGCGCGGCAGTCGAAATGGGGCGCGGAATCCGTCAAAGGAGACGATTTGTCGTCAGTTATTGCACGGAAGGAATAAGGATGATGCAATACAGATGGTGTTTATTCCATACAAGTGCTCCGACACGCCTAACGGCGTGTTTCGCACTTGTGCGCTTCGCGCGACTTTGCAGCATGACTGATCTATGGCACTTTGGCATCTACAGCACTTTGACATCCCTTTATCGGAAGTTGTTGTTCAGTTAGCTCTTACCCCATCGTAGAGTATTCTGATGGAATAGCGTTAGAAATGAGCGTTGCGCTCACCTCCTCACAAAACGAGTAGTGTTTAAGAGCTTCGGCCACAGAATCCTTTTGCAGCTTCGAGACTTGTAGAGAGACTTAAAAATTGTTTCGGGTCGCAGAAGGATGCACGCAAGCTAACTGCAGCTTACCCTTAAAGGTGGACGCCGTGTACCAGACATATCTGCAAAGGATGAAGCACTGATTTTCATCATCTGGGCACACAAAATCTATTGTATTAGTATAGTATGTTCAAAATACAAAAGGGTTTGCTCTTTTCTACAGCACTATGTGCTACTGTTGCTATTATACAATGGTGTGTTCAGTGTGTCCATATTTTTGTTACACTTTTAACGGCTTTTATTGCTCTTACATTTCTGCGCTTTAGTCTTCTTCGAAACCTGGAAAAGTGGGAGATATTCGCAACACTACCGAAATCGAGTCGACAAAACACTCAACAATCAGCCTAATAAAAGTGACTCTCTTGGTGTATTGGTCAATAAGACCACAACGGTAATCAAATATGTTATGCGGACATTCATTGGAGGTCGAACCTAGGGAACCAAGTCTTCCGAAGGCCCGGAACCTTAGGACGGCCACTTTGTATAAAGTTCAATCCATAACCCAGGAAGAATCATACTATATAATAATCCGTTAAGCGATGAGTCACACTATCGATCGACGCGATGAGTCATAAAATAGGGAAAATTACGGGGAAGTTACGGGGCACAAATTAAGGCAAGAAAATAGCGGAAAATACTAAGACGCTTTCTACGTGCCTGGCGACGCAGTAGACGAGCTGAACACGTCGCCAAACGAGCCTGTCGACTCCGTAGACGTGCCGAACACGTCGGCAACCGTGCATGGCGAGCCGTAGACGTACCGAACACGTCAACGACCGTGCATGGCGAGCCGTGGACGTGCCGAAGACGTCGGCAACCGTGCCTGGGCATTTAGATGATCATCGACGGAAGGCCTTCACAGCAGGGGAGACAATCGATATCGATCGATATTATTGATTTTTTACGGATGCCGTTCGAGCGGCACGAAACTTCAGCGCTGGGGCTAATTGAGGTCGCTGAACACGAATCGGAAGTCGACCAACCGATATCGATCAATATTATCGGTTTTCTGTGGGTGTCGTTCAAGTGGCACGAAACTTCAGCCCTTGGGCTAATCGAGGTCCTGACCGGTGGTTTTCTCCCAGATTTAACCGATCAGGGTGGAAAGGGGGAGGGGGTGGGAGACATGCCGGTGGTTTTCTCCCAGTTTTAACTGATCGGGGTGGGTGGGAGACACGCGGGTATTATGGCCGAAGGAGTGCTCCACATCAGGTGTAATGTTTCAATGTGGAGGCCACTATCGATCGATATTATCGATCGCCTGACCGGTGGTTTTCTCCCAGATTTAACCGATCGGGGTAGGGGGGGGGGTGGGAGACAGGCGGGTACTATACCGAAGGAGTGCTCCACAACAGTCTGAGGACGAAAACACTTATTAACGCGAACAAATTACGTTTCTGAACTGTCTGAAAATAGTGCCGACGTTGAAGAGATGTTGGGGATGGAGGAAGGGAGAGCTGGACGGCTTCATATCGAAGAACTACTCACCTGATCTTAAAGAAGGTAGACCAAGGTTCGAAATTATTAAGGTTTTCAAATACCCCTTTTTACTGCTAAGGTGTCGAGAAGGCTGCACAAGCAGAGGAGCTGCTTGAAGTGAATGATCTTGGCTTAGTGACTCTCTAAGGTCGCGCGAAGAGCGCAAGTGCGAGACACGCCGACAGGCGTGTAGGAGTACTTGTTCTCGGATAATTCAGGTTAGGAGCCCTTCTTTTAAGTTCTGGGGTCAGTAGTGTATTTGTTTCGCAGCACCTCATTGCAGCAAATGTTTCTTGAGGTCCGAAAAATCCTTCTAAGCACGTCTACTAGTGATAAGACGTCAGTCAAATAAAGTAGTGCCCGTGATTGCACTCCCTACACCTAATTTGACGGTGCCAATTTGATGCGTCCGCCCGAAAAAGTTTTGTGTCTATGGAAAATAGTTTTGTAAAACATAAAATTGCTAACATGTAGGATCTGCTGCGTACTTCATTGGCATCAAGCCGTTCATCACTTCCGTGCATTCATCATAGACATTCTCTCCGTACCGGCCATTAACGTCATTGATTTGTGCTGCGCAGTACTTCTGTCCCTTAGGTTGCTCCTCCGCAAAAGTTCTCATGCTCAAGAGCTAGCGTTCGCAGATGTCGTTGAGATGTCGGCGCAAATAGGGTCCGGAGGGGGGGGCGGGGGGGGGGGGGGGGGTTAGGGTCACCCCAGCATGGCGCAGCGGGTCGGAGTGGCGAGTGGCTACATACAGTGAATGTATATGCAGTTTTATCTCTTCCTTTCTGTAACGGACAAAAAAAGGAAGACCCTTATTATTTCTACCGTTCTTCAGTCCTACATTTATAACCTCCGACCGTCTGTCCGTAGATTTTAGGAACAATTTGGAAACATTCCAAAACACATTGAAATGCACATTTTGTCAGCACGAACATTTCGACAACGCCATGGGTGCATAAATAGGTTAGCGTAGGGATCATTGGGGAACGGGGGGGGGGCAGGAACCGCTTAAGGCGATTCCGGAGACGAACGGCTGGGGCGCCGACAGACTCAGACGGGAGCCGACCGCCAGAGGCGGATCAGCGGGAGGAGGTAAACAAGCCGCCTAGGTTCAACTTGATCCTTCTTTTAAACCAGTGCCGAGCACGGCTGTCGCTGTTGTTGACCACGGAGCGTCAGCAGATCCGTGTGAGAGCGTGGGTATTGAGCTTTCTAGAGAAATGACCTTACATCTGCTATTGACTTCTCTACATTTCGATTATAGATCCGCTTCTTATGTGCTTTCTAATTGGACAAGGGAGGGAACTCCAGGATGTAGGCAATTTTAACACGGATGTGTCACTTGAACCACACCCTGGAGTCCCTTCCCCTGCATAAATCTGTGCTCTCCTCCGCCTTAGTGGAAGAGAGTACAGGACACAGCTGCAGCATTATTTGTTTGTTTTCTTTACTACCAGTGTGCCTTGTCTCGTTTTCTTGGTGTTGTTGAGGCTTTTATAAGGTGACCCCCGGACCCTATTTGCGGCGAGACGTCTTCCGAAGCCAGCTTCCACCTCACTCGTTTTTACTGGATCTAATTGCTAGTCTGCCTTTACTGGTCTTCCCCTCCCCTCTTTAGTCTCCCATCTTCCTGTTCCCAACTCCTGCCCTCTTCCTTGTATCCACTATTCAGCCCCTACTTGACTCTTCTTGCTGGTTTTCCCGTCCTGGCCTCTCCTCCAGGTTGTTTCTTTCTTTCCTGGTCGCTCTACTGGTCCACCCTAGAGGTCCCTTTACTGCCCTTCTCCACCACCTCCTTAGTGGTCCTCCATGCTCGCGGCAGACGTCGGTGACACGTATTCAGAATTAGGACGCTTGTTGAGCGAGTGGGGGGGGGGCGTCTTCTGGATCCAGAAGCTCAAAAGACCCGTCTTCACGATCCAAAAGCTCGGAAGCGTTCGCAATCGCCGCCGTGTCGAATGTCGCATGAAGAAGCTATGCATATGGCACATCCCTTGTTCTATGTTTGAAATCCCTTACGGTAGATTCCTCTTTCCCTCCCTCCCCCCCCCCCCTGATTGGTAACTCCCTACTGTCCCTCCTTATTGTCTAAACCCTTCTTGGTGCCACCTTCTGGTCTGCATCATTGGTCCCCCTATCGACCCTCCCTCCATCCCGATTCCTCCTCCAGGTCGCTCCCTCCTGATCGCTGTCGGTTCTCCACCCTCGAAGTCCCCCTTCTACTCTAACCCTCCTCCCAATGCCACGACGTCGGCTTCTGAATCAGGACACTCAGAAATGCTCGAGGTGCTGTTGTGTTAAGCAGTAAAGGGCTGCGCTTCCCCTGCTGCAGCAACACCTTCAATAGCAAATTTTGCCCGCGGTGTAGATGACGAGGCGTATCTCGCTTAGGGTAGATCACTCAAACGTCATCGACAGCTAACTCAATTATATAGTGGTAGATAGTGGTAGATGGATAGATCACTCGTCGTAGGACGACGATGTCTCCTCTTCTGACTTTTCCGATGCTTATTACGTGACGTAGGGAACCTGACTTCTGGATCCAGGCGCTCAAAAAACGCGCGCAGATGCCGTTGTGTCAAGCAGGAGGAGGTTGCGCTTCCTCTGCTGCAACAATATCCCATGTTGAACGGCAAACGTTGCCCGCGCGCGGGTAAAGCTTTCCGTTCAACATGGGATAATGCTGAGTTCTGAATGCGACCGGTGCTCGTACAACGACGGTGTGACCTCTGCCTCCTTCCTCGTCCCTTCTTCTGACTCCAGACGGTTGTGGTGCGACGAAGGGGACCTGCCTCCTGGATTCAGCCGCTCAGAAACGCGCGCAGATGCCGTTCTGTCAAGCAGGAGGAGGCTGCGCTTCCTCTGCTACAGCAGCATCTTATGTTCGATTCTGAATGCGATCGCTCGTCATAGTACAACGTTGTCCCCTCTTCTGACTTCCAAGCTCATTACGTGACGTAGGGGACCCAGCTTCTGGATCCAGGCGCTCAGAAACGCGCGCAGACGCCGTTGTGTCAAGCAGGAGGAGGCTACGCGTCCTCTGCTGAAACAACATCCCATGTTAAACGGCAAACGTTGCACGTGCGAGGTACGCAGAGGCGTTGCGTGGGGTTCCATGAGAATGCGGGGTTCAATGAGGCGTATCTCAGGCAGGTTTCTAACCTGCGTGAGATACGCCTCATCATCTACAGGGCGGGCAGCTAACTCAATTATATAGTGGTAGATGTATGGTAGGATATGGTTTCAAAAACATGATTAAGTCATTGGCGAGTAGATGCGGCCGACCAAGTCTGCGCAGTCCTGTACGGTAGGTGTAATGTGACGCTGTCTCAAGTCGGTGTCCAGACTCAGATGCCGTTGTTCAACGTTCAGATGCCGTTGCTGTTATTTGTTTGTTTGTTGCCGTTTGTTACTGCGGGTTACTATCTTTCCTTAGGTTATACCGAAGCTTCGAGGTGGTAAAAGAAAGGGTAGCATGGGCAGAGAATTAACACAAAGGCTATCTTGTGCAGAGAAGGCACATTGGAATCTCATGAATGGCATTCAGTCTGTATTCTGGCTCCGTTGAAAAGCTTCGCTTCACTTATAAGCAAGGTGACCCGAAGTCCATGGTTGGAGTCTAGTCTTATAAGACACTACCACTTGGACAGTGTTGTAGCGAAAATGGAAATGGCTTGCATTCATAGGGAGCGGAGTATGACTGGTTCTTGTACTCCATAGCGATTGCTCTCCCTCTCTTCTTTAACGTTTACTGGCAGAAAGCAGGAGCTTTCTAGGCTCCTGAATGTGCTACGCCCATCCGCAGGCCCTTCGGGCTTTTATTGCCCCGTTGTCGTACTTGGAGCAGCACTTCAAAACGAGAATTTCCCCGCAGTACACCGAAATCTTCACTATACAGCCATAGCCCGATTCACCTGCTATTCACGTGAGTGGCCTGAAGGCCCTCGACGGCCGTTCGCAAGGAGGCAGGGACGCAGCGACGGTTCGCGCTCGCCCCGTGCTCACTCTGACCGGTGCAATCCTAGAGGGGGGGGGGAGTCCACTATGAATTGTTAATGGTATTAGGTTGGAATCCCACGGATCTCCTTCCATAGAGAGCCTTCGGGCTCTCTTGTCAAGAGGGATCTCGGGCCGCTTGTCGCAGGGCCACGTGGCGCGTCCCCGGGTGGTGGATAGGTGAATTAAACGCGGACCAAATGCGACCGTGTACTGCCCAGAGACGCAGGTGGGATGCGGGGGATGGACTCCTTGCTCCTGCTGTGTCGGGTCGACGCGTTCCTTGTACATCGTAAGGCGATTCGAGGCCGCCTCAAAAGTCTCGCTCCGTCCCTTCGGGCAGTTTGGTTGGCTGCGAGGGGCTGCTAAAATCTCAGGGCCTAACCAGGCTGCGCAAATTGAGAAAGACTAGGATGACGATCTGTACTTACAACGCCCGCACGCTTGCATCGGAAGCATCCGTCGGGGACCTGATGATGCAAGCCACTAGGATCAAGTACGACGTCATCGGACTGACCGAGACGAGAAGACACCACCCCCTACACGCCGCCTACGACTCCGGAGAAGAACTGTTCCTCGGAACATGCGACAGCAGGGGAGTAGGCGGCGTTGGTGTCCTCGTCAACACGCACTTGGCCATGAACATCACGAGTCTCTGACAAGCCGAATCGGACGTCTGCGACTGAAGCGATGTGGTTCCGTGCCAGCTTTGACTGTGTTCGCCGCGTATGCCCCAACATCCGACTACGACGACGAAGAGCTTGAAGCCTTCTACGTGGAGCTGAAGAAGTTCTATAAGGAAGATCACACCTTCTACAAGGTGATCGTCGGCGACTTCAACGCCAAGATCGGACCGCGAAGGTCGCCGGAAGAACTTCACATCGGAACTCACGGTTTAGAGTGGAACGAGCAAGGTGAAAGGCTGTCTGAGTTTATCATGTCGACCAAGACCATCCATGGAAACTCGCAGTTCCAGAAGCCTTTCTCCCTACGATGGACCTGGGAATCTCCCGGTGGCCAGTTCCACAACGAGATCAACCACATCATCTTCAACCGCAAATATTGCCTGACCGACGTCTCCGTTGTCCCCAAGTTCTACACGCGATCGGACCACCGCCTCCTTCGCGCAAGGTTTCGCTTTTCGCGTCAAGGAGAGAAGGCCGCGAAGTTCAAGAAGAGGAGTCCCAGAACGACCATCACCTGGGACCTCTACACCTCTCTTGCAGGCCTTTGGGAAGATGCCGCCATGGACAACGTCGACGAGGAATACGACCGCTTTGTGCACCATCTCCACAATAGTGCTAAGGAAGCTGAGAGCTTGAAGACCACCAGGAGACGTCTGTCTCCGGAAACTCTCGAGCTGATACGCCAGCGTGGAGCAGCACGAGCGTCAGGCAACTACCAACTGACGTCCGAGCTTGCGAAGCTATGCAGAGAGGCGATAAAGGAGGATCTTAAGGAGAGAAGGGCGGAAGTGTTGGCTGAAGCTGCAGAGGCAGGGTTGAGCATACGTAAAGCCCGCCGATACTTCGCTAACTTCAAGACCAAGATGACCGCTCTCCGACGTCCCGACGGAGCTGTCACCCCTTCCAGAAGGACCATGGAGAAGGTCATCCACGACTTCTGCTCCGATCTCTTCGATAGCCACGTCCACCTGCCCCCATGCCATCATCTAGGATGGATACGTCGTCCCCTCTGTTCTCCCTTCCGAGATCCGACACGCCATCTCGTCGGTGAAGAAACGTACAGCACCCGGTCCGGACAGGATCAGACCCGAACACCTGAAGAACCTCCCGCCAGCGCTCATCAACATCCTGGCGCGGCTCTTCACACGTTACCTGTCGGAGTGCAAGGTTCCATCTCAGTGGAAGACCAGCAGGACCGTCTTGCTGTACAAGAAGGGAGACGTGCACGACATTGACAACTATCGCCCGATCTGCCTGCTGTCCGTAGTCTACAAGCTGTTCACTCGAGTTATCCTCAATAGGATCGGCCGAACGCTGGACGAAGGACAGCCATGCGAACAAGCAGGATTTCGGAGATGATTCAGCACGATCGACCACATACACACCATTACGAAGCTCATCGAAGTGTCGCGAGCTGCCGCTGTGCCTTACGTTCATCGACCTGAAGAAGGCATTCGACTCTGTCGAAACTGAAGCGGTCATCGAAGCCCTGCTCACTCAGGGCGTTCCTACTCAGTACATCAGAGTCATTCGAGAGCTGTACAGTGGATTCACGACCAAGGTCTCACCATTCTACAACGACGTCGTCGTCGACGTGAAGAGAGGGGTTCGGCAAGGGGATAACATATCCCCGAAGCTCTTCAGCGCCACTCTCGAAAACGTCATGCACGAACTAGAATGGGAAGACATGGGTGTCAAGGTCGACGGCCGGCAACTGCACCATCTTCGCTTCGCTGACGACATCGTGCTCATAACACCGAGCATCAGCCGGGCGGAGCGAATGCTGGCCGACTTCGATCGTGTATGTGGGAACGTTGGACTGCAGCTGAATCTTACGAAGACGATGTTCATGAGGAACGGATGGGTTTCTGATGCCCCATTCTCGCTCAACGGAACGAACATCTCCGAATGCTCCAGCTATGTGTATCTGGGTCGCGAAGTCAACATGGCCAACGACCTAGCACCAGAGCTGAGCAGGAGGAAAGAGCGGCTTGGGGAGCTTTCAAGAGCGTCGAAGAAGTCGCGAAGAAGACGAAGAACGTCCGACTCCTATTCGACTCCACTGTTCTTCCTGCCCTAACGTACGCCTCAGAGACCTGGGCTATACGAAAGCAGGATGAACACGCGATCAGCGTCGCGCAGCGTGGAATCGAGAGGACGATGCTCGGAGTGACACGACTCACGCAAGTGAGAGAAGGCCTCCGGAGTTCCGAGCTTCGCCGACGTTCGAAAATCAGAGACGCTGTCGAGTGGGCCAAGTTGTCGAAAATTAGGTGGGCCGGCCACGTAATGCGCTTCGTAGACACCCGCTGGACGAGAGCCATCACCGACTGGATTCCGCGGGATGTCAAAAGAACACCAGGACGCCCACCAACGCGTTGGTCGGACTTCTTCGTTAAAGCCCTGAACGACCGATATGACGCTCTTCGTGTCCCTCGTGCGAGGAGGATCCATTGGACCACTCTGGCCCGCGACAGGGACGAATGGAGACGCTGCTGGCACCCGCTCGAGCAATTCGATGATCAACGGGACGACAGGTGATTAGGTTGAAAAAAGGTCAAATCAATTGAGATAAACTCCATTTTGTTCCACTACACAGGATTACACGATGGATGTGGCATTACCTCCCAGCCCAGCTTCTTTATTGTTTCTCTTGTGAGTCTTGCAACATGTCGCTTTGCATTAGCAATTGGCCACTGTATGTGGCAGTAGTAAGTGTCTCTCCACTTCTGAGAGTTTCCCAGTAAATCACTCCTATGATATCCACCAAACACTCAAGAGAATCTTCCTTTCGTGAACACTGTGCTTGAGGTCAGGCTTAGGGTTCTCTCCCTTTTGTACGTATTGCCTTTTTCTTCGGAAGTTGGCATACAGAACTCAAGACTCATCGCCTGCCACAATCCGCGGCAGAATCGATTTTCTCGTATCTTGACAGAAGAGAAGCAGCGATGGAGAGCCGTTGACCTATCTGAGTGTCTGACAGGGCATGTGGAATCCAAGCTCCGAATTTCCATGCAAAGCCAAGATTCTTCAGATGGATTCCTACTATCCTATGAGACACTTTGAACTTCTCTGCCTACTGTCGCCACGAAGAAGATGAAGTAGTTCAGTGTCGTCCAATTCATTGGCCTTCCTGACCTTGCTTTGTCCTCCAGTGAATAATATTCTCCCTTTAAAAACTTTCCGAACCACTCATAACAGGTGCGATGAGTAATATATCCCAAACCATATATGTCGTTAATTTGGTCGGCTGCCTGACGTGCTGTAGATTCTTTAATGAATTCATGAAGAATGCTGTGCCGAAAATGGCCATGAGGTAGATCTGGCATTGAGTCCGGAGGATTGGATGGATAACGAAGTACAAGAAGGGGTTTGACCTATGTCCGCGTGCGAACGGTAGACAAGTTTGATAGGATTACGAAATCAGCTATCAATATTGGCTAGAGCGTTTACAAGCAGAGCGGTAAAAATTTTTTCGAAGCGTGAGAAAGCTTTTTCCAACTTAATAGTTACGCATCAATACATACAACATGCAATACAACATATGAATCCTTGACTTACCTGATCCCCTCCCTTGGAAATGTCTGAGCGTTACGCTGAATATTTGCTTTGGAAAGAAGTCGCAAACCGCTATGCACTAATCGATTAAGGTAATAACGTTGCTTTAACTTTTCGTGGTTTTATAGTATTGTAATTGTTCCAGGTTTCTGTTCAATTTACTGTGTTTTCATTATTCCCTCTCCTGACTAGGAAAGCAATTTAGAAAACTGATTTTGGTATTGGAAGGACAGCAATTGGTAACGTATGCATATTTGTATATATCAATATGTTGCGGTGCATTTTACATTTCTTTAGAAGTTGAAATGAACTGGCTCCCCCCCCCCTCCCTTTTCTAAGATTGCCCATCTGGCTCGCACCGCTCGCGCGTGCCGCAATTTTTCGGGGACCAGTACACGTGTAATCGCGGAGGTTTCCTAAAGTTCGGAGCATTTTTGGGATCTTCTGATTGTGGCGTGCGATTCTCATCGGGACGTGTTACAGTCGGATGAAGCTAGTTCTGCCCATCCGGTCACAAAATGCGTTTGGAGCTGGAATTGTATAGTCCAAGTGTATGGTATGTCTAGCACTGCCGATTCGGTCACCTAGGAGGACCCGCAGATTGCAGTCATTCGCTGCCGTTGTGCTTTTTATGTCCTTTACGTCCACCTGGCAAGTTGTACTTGGAACAGGAATTGCTGCTATTGTACTTACAAGGGAAGGGTCTTAAGCGTATGTCTGAACGGGGGAGTGACTCACATAGGGAGAATCCCCTCCCCTCAATTAGTATGAAAATGTGTTTATTTTTTGCCAAGTCGTTAAACCATAATGGGATACGGCGCATCACGAATTTTGGGGTCTTCTACGCTCGTGATGCTCCTATCGGCAAGCGGCTCGGAGCGCAGTGGAAATGCGGTGGCTTCGTGCGAGGAAGGTCGGGGTTTGGTTCCTCTACGCTGCTGCATTTTTGCATTTCAACTGACTGGTTGAGATTTGGGGGATGGATTCTGACGTCTCTAGTATTCTCAGGCGTTTTTTGCGCATTTTTCTGCTGTACGCTGAGGCATTCAACATGGTGATGTACAAATGTTCAACGCCAGTGATACACAGGTGCAAAGTTCGTGAAGCAGCACTGGGCACAATACGGGCAGCGTATAAACAGGCTCTCCCAGTTTGTTTCCATCCCTACCTCAGGTCCATGTATGGAAAACTTTAAGGCCGGGGGCATATTTCCATCGCCGCGATGCCATCGCGGCGCTCAGTTCATGGGCATTCCGCCACACGCGGCCGAATAGTCAAAGAAAACTTCGCCGCGGCCGCCGCAACAGTGGCGGTCGGCATGCGCGATGGCTTCCCGCGCCCATCACGGGCATGGCATACCTTTTCGCGCCACTCGCGGTGTTTAGCGTTGGAGTCCTGGACGGATCGCCGTCGCGCTTCCTTGAAGAGCGATGGGCAACGCGATGAGCACAGCGAAATTCAAATTCTATCGCGTCGCTCTGCAAAACTCATCGCCGCGATTCCATCGCGGCGACGGGAAGTATGCACGAGGCCTAAAGCTAAAATCAACGAGATCGGCCGTTATTGGCCTCCCGATCAGAACTTTCCATTTGCCGTGAAGCATTTCCGTCGGCAAGAATTTCGCGCCTCTCCATCCGCTCTCGGTTAAATCTGAAAAAACGAAATGGACAAACATGAAATATCGACCGATATTGATTTCCCTCCCTCTGTTGCGAAGCCCTTGCGACGACGATCACAGTCACGTGACTCTTACCGGATCGTTTAAATCTGACAGAAAATCGCTGATATCGATCGGTGTCGGTTGCCAGGTGGATATGTCACGCGTCTTCTGATTGACATCTGCGGCACGCCTTCTGAATGTCGATGCACGTTAGACGAAGTCTCCCTTTACTGGTTCCCTCCTTACTGGTCTTCCCATTACTAATCCCGCTTTACTTGTCCCCCTTTTACCGGGCTTCCACTTGCTGGCCCCCCCCCCCCTCTTTACTAGTTCATTTCCTCTTACTGCTCCTCCTTTCTGGCCCCTCTCCCCTTTACAGGTCCCACTTAATCGTGCCCTTTTACTAGTCACCCCCTTACTGGTACTCCCTTACTGGTCCTTCCTTTAAGTTCTTTCCTTAATGCCTCTCACTAATCCTTTGTTACTGTTCCCCTTACGTTTTCTGAATCCCGACGCACGTTGAACGACGTCTTCGGCACATCCTCTGAATCCCGACTCATGTGAACAACGTCTGCGACAGACTTCTGAATCCCGACGCATGTTGAACGACCTCTGCGGCATGTCTTCTGAATTGGGACTCTCAAAAATGCCATTGGGCCAAGCACCAAGCCCCCGCGCTTCATCTGTTGCCACATCATGCCCTGTTGAGCGGAAAATCTTGCGCGCGCGAGGTACCCTGAGGCGTTCGCACATTGTCTAGGCGTCATCAACGAAGAACCTCTTTTATACATAAGTAGTGATAATGGTTCCTCGATTTAATTTATGCATGTTCACGAGTGTAATGACATTACTGAGTTTGAAACTGCATTTGTGTGGAAGTTTTTTAAGAATTCTCATGGTTCCATCATCTTCTTCGATCCCGAGCAGCACTCGATGACTGTCCGGAATGTCACGAAACTCGTAAGTCTGTCACTGCTAATCACTGACGCACATTTGATGTATTTGATATAATACATTATACGCTCAAATTTCAGATTCCATTCCGCTACAGAAGAGGTGTTTTAAGCGACTTGGATCCTTTGTCTTTAACGTTAGTTCATTGCATTTCTTTTATTTATTTAGACAGATTGCGATTACCTTAATTGCAATTAGGTCTTGGCATCCTGCACAGACAGTTCCTGCTGATGGCATCTATTTTCTTGTGATGAAGGTTTGCAGCTGATATAGAACTCAAATCATTCAAAGTTGTTTGATGTTCGTATAGGTAATTGGGATCCGATACCCTCAGAGCAGTTCTTCTGAAGAGCTAAACATTACGCTTACCGTGAAGTGGAAGCAGCCACATGGATTTCTCAGCGCCATAGACTTCCCTTTGCTAAGGTAAAAAAGGTTTGTTATGATATCTGCAAATGTATTAACCATTGATATTTAGATTTTACGTTTTAATGTGCATTTTTTATGCCTCACTGGCATTGATTTGGTTGGTTCTTTGTATAAATTACTACAAGGACATTCTTCGGATTCAGTACTGGATAGGTATGGAAATGACTTCGATTCCAATGTACCATTGCGTCATAAAAGCATACGTTTAGGGGCGGTGATAATTCTTGGAATGATTGAAAAGGCCTTCTTCTTAGCTGAATATTCCACAATGAACAACAGTGGTCGAAGCGTTGAAGGCGTATTGGAAGTTAGTCTTATACCCAGGTTCACTTTGTTTTGCTTTGCAATGCATATTTTAAAATTACGTGAACCCGTTTTCGCTTGTAGTATTTTCATTATAGCTTGCTGAATTGGTCTCCTGTGCCAAGCGAACTATGTCCAGAGTGCTAGTAATAATTGTTTCTGTGGGATACGGTGTGGTGAAACCCCGTCTTGGAAGCACACTCAGCCAGGTACTGTTCGTTTCTGGTTTTCAAATTCAACGTTATTTATTGAGCATAATTTTGCTCACAGAGAAGGGTGATTTGACCTACTGCTAGGTTTTATAAAATTCATAAATGAACGATTCACGCAGGGTTCACTGATAGACAGCTTTTCTTTATCTTCCCACTTGTTTGTTTTTTCATGTATTTCTACGGGTTATTTGTATACCGTATCTAGCTAGCTATTTGTATAGACACAAATGCTTCTGCACATCTTACGGTGTCACGGACGTGTTCGTTCTCACGAGTTTTCGAGTCGATTTTCACTCTTCTTGCGCCGTTTCTTCGCTCTCCAATAGCACAAAATGTCGTCTCTGTGATGGGTAAAATATTCAAACTCTGCGATACTTTTTCTGAGATCACCTGCGTTATTTTTCCACTTGACTTCATCCTTTCCCCTCACTTTCAGCACCGATCTCGTCTCCAATACTGTTTAGCAGGGATGTACGGAATTTCCGCCTCAGTCTTTCACATTCCGTTTCCCAGCCACTGTGATATGGTCCGTTTCGTGTTTTCTGTTCCGTATTTTGGACTGAAAAACGGACAGGAATTGTTGACTAATGATAGATTGTTTTTCACAGACCCTGGAACTGAAACAGAAGGAAGGAGGAAGTCAACTATGCATTGCCTTTTCTTGCGTTTTATTGCTCTGGAGGGGAGGGGGGATGGGATGGTGCATCACGGTTCTGACATAGGAACAGTGTGGCAACCAAATTGGAATATTTCAGCTGTGAAACAGAGCTGAGAATACAACCCAAAGAAATGCTGAGCGTACTAGCAGTGCTTTCCAGACGTGAGATTAAAGAAGACATTAAGTATATCCAAAAAGTGTGATTGATGAAGTCTTTGCATGTAACTCGACAGAAGATGCCAGCTTCTTCGCGTTTAAAATATTTTCTTCCTATTTTCAATAACTGCTTTTGAGTCCTAAAGAATATCTCGAAGTGAAATCACACCATTACGAGGAAAACTTCAATCTGTTGCATTAGTGACCAGCGTCGGTTGCGGGCTCCGTCCGCACCCGACTCTGGTCGGGCGGGCCACGCTAGGCTAGCCGGCTTCGCCGGCGTCGGGTTTCCTGAGCCACGTGGGGTAGCAACCGATCCCAACGTCCGCGCGGTGGTTAGCACAACCCAGCGTCGGTTGCGGGCTCCGCCCGCACCCGACTCTGAGTAAGGAAGCATCCCTAGCGGCGAGACCCACACGCATATGAACACATCCGGAAGCATAATTAGTACGAGCCGTAATTTGCGGGTAAGAGGATGGAAACCTCTCCGATAGATCATAGCGAAGCATTGCCGTCGTGCAGCGTGTGGAAAAAAAGCAGAATGCTCAGTAACGGAAGTGCATAATCGGGAAGCGTAATGGTTATTTGCGTGGATGGAGAGGAGAAGCAATGCGTAATGTAATGTGTGTTGAGTAGATTATTTCCATTATAACTGCAATAGAAATGCAATACATTGTCGAGAAGATAGGAACATTAACGGATTAGGAGTGGGACGAACAGCAACTTATCAAAATGAAGAGAGAGGCTGTTATCATCGTGCCTGTAACTGTAGATCATGTCGAAGTGGACTTGAATAATGTTGTAGTGGCAGGTAGCATTCATGCACGGGTCCACGTGAGCCATAGTTGGGGGCGCCAGCTGGATAAAACGAGCGGCGGCTCATTCATCCATTCATTAAGGCTCACTTCGAAACTCAAACCCTCCTAGGAAGTCGAATTCTGGACAGAAATGATGTGTGTAGCCCCGCTTCCATTCAGTGTAGCTCCGTTTCCATTCATCCATTCATTAAGGTTCACTTCGAAACTCAAACCCTCCTAGGAAGTCGAATTCTGGACAGAAATTGTGTGTAGCCCCGTTTCCATTCATCCATTCATTAAGGCTCACTTCGAAACTCAAATTGAACACAAAAAAGCCATCTGTGGGGGGAAATAGCAAAAAAGTGCAGCCGGTTGTCATAGTGCACAGCGGAGAAGGATTCAATTAGTGGAATCGTAGCTGTAGAAGTACGGCAGCAGAAAAGAGCAGCGGGTGGGGTAGTGGTAGAAGTATGGCGATAAAGACAGAGTAGTGGGATAGCGGATGAAGTATGGCGGTAAAAATAGAGGAAAGTAGCACCACACAGGAGAGCAGCGAAGGATCATATGGTGGGTGTCCTGTGGTGCTGGCGTATAGCCAATGGAGACGTGTTTCGAAATCACCCACCGTCTCGCACTCGATGCGAGGCGATGGTAAACAACAGTGGTGGACAACTGTCAAGCGTCTTCGTTTGGGCAGTTGGCAACCGCACCGCAAACTTGGGTGATTAAACCGGCTAGCTAGGCAGTATACGAATTGCGGGTGGCTAACATCGGACAAAAAACCCTTCCTCTTTTATATATGGGGGGATAATTGAAAAGTCATCCAATTAACGTTAGAAATGCAACGATCTTTTATTGTTAAAGAAGTGCTCCGTCATGCCTATCGTGGTGCCTCCCACTTGCGCGCTTTCCGCGATGTCGCAGTTCCCCACTAAGCCCACTAAGCTAAAGACAATCACATCAAGCTAACTGCTCTACTTATACAGCTTTCATGCCTCCCTAGCAGTACAAAGGGCAGCATCTGAGAACCTTGTCACGTTCCAACCAGGGGTGTGCGTTTAACGATTAGCGATTTACCGATTCACCGGCATTATTTGTTAAAAAATTTTAACGGAATTTATCGACGAAAATTTCTGTTAAATTGCATTAACGACATTTTAAGCTCCGTTTTTGAATTCTACTTCTAAATACTTTGAGTAAATATGAACGAACATCCTATGGTTGACGATGCTGAATTTTCACGAGATAATACTTCGGCGTTCGCGGGAGCCGACGCGCACTCGCGAAGCCCGGCGAGTGTGGAATGTACGCGAGGGCCCCTGATGCGAGGACGGCATCGAGGGGGGGGGGGACTGTGTTAGTCCAAAAGGCCCGCAACATAAGCAAGATCCGCGTGGCAACGCTGAATGTGGGTACGTTGTCGGGCCGCTCCTGCGAATTGGTAGAGGTCTGGAGCGAAAGAAGACTGACTTGTGTGGTGTTCAGGAGACAAGGTGGTCCTGTAGCTAGTCAAGGGACATAGGCCGAGGCTATAAGGCCGTTCTATGTGGCACTCCCAGGCCCACCAGCGGTGTTGGCGTAATCGTCTCCAAACGGTTCCCAGACGCGATTGCAAGCGTGAAACGTTTCAATGACCGCTTGATGAAGGCCGTAATCGCTGCTGAACGGCGTCGGTATCATCTTTTCTCTACATATGCTCCACAGACTGGCTGCCTTGAGCGAGCAAGGATGGAGTTTGGAGCCTGCTTGATGAGAATTGTCGCAGGTGACCTTAACGGGCACGTTGGCGCTGCGAAAAACGGGTACCGCTGTCATAGTGGTCTCGGTTGATGGTGAGCGTATCTTCGAGTACGCGGAGTCGCACGACCTGACCATCGTAAACACCAGATTTCGAAAACATGAATCCCACCTTATCTCATTCTACAGCGGAAATTCTAAAACGCAGATCGACTTTGTCCTTGTGCGAAATTGTGACCAAAGGCTTGTCACAGACACGAAGGTCATGCCGTGTGAAACGGTCGCCACACAACACCGCCCACTTATCTGCATTATGAAGATCACACCACTGATGTGTATGTAGGCAGGTCGAACGGAGCGGTCCGCCGAGGATCAAGTGGTGGCGCCTGAAAGAGAATGAAGCAGCTGTGACTTCGCGCATTAGGTTGTCGACGGTCGCGACCGTCGACGAGACGTGGTAAAGTGCCGCTGACGCGATACTCAGTGCTTCGCGTTTCGAACTCAGCACTACGAAACCGGGACGGCGTAAGGTCGATAAGCAGATATGGCTGTGCACTAACGAAGTTAAAGAAAAAGTCCGAGAGAAGAAGAGATTATACCACGCATTTCTCGACGATAAGACAGCCGATAAATGGCGTCTTTATCAGGAAGCCAAGAAAGCCGCTAAGAAGGCGGTAGCCGTTGCAAGTGCCGCTCATTACGATGATGTACGATGATGCTTTCGATTCGCGTCTCTGTCTTTGTGGCGCGCGGCTGGTTTCCGGTGCTGTGGACGGTCCTCTGCTCGTTTTGTCTCCGGAGTTCCTCTGCTCCCGACTACTCGTGTGGAACGTGCGAGCACTCTTGTGGCGGAGTGCGACTTATTTCTGTCGACTTGGCCACCGGAACAGGTCTATTTTTTATTGGTCCGTAATCTTGAGATTGTGGGTCGATAGCGCGTTCTTTCGCTGGTGCCTATCGACTATCGACTCTTCCACTTGACTCCCTGTGGCTGGGAGCGATACTTTTGATTATCCAAAAGCCACCTTATCAGGTCTGTCGGCTCTCGAATTTACTTTCCCGCCTACGCATTCATTGTTCTGCTGTTACTTTCATTCAGTTTCAATGTGGACGCGAACCAAAACTTCAGTCTCGGTCAGGATGGGTCGGAAGAAGCTCGTTTGATCTCGGTCCGCACGTGGAGTCTCTATTAAGTGACGATTCGCTTCCTTTTCACTACAAAGCGATTCTCTCGATCCTTCCACAGGATCGCAAACGCTCTGAATCAATCCTTCGCACGTTCAACGATCTCTCAGAGCAGATAAAAGCGCTCAGAGAAGAAAACCTTGCACTCAGAAAAACGCTAGGCCTCTCTGTCTCATCTTGTGAGCCTGTAGCCTCTCTTATGGTTAGTCCATCAACAGATTCTTTTCCACAACGTAGCGTGCCCTCTTTCGGTGTTAGTGATTCGTTACATTCCCGTCCTACTGATAACAAAGATTACTCGCATGACGTTATAATAAGCGGTGTAATTGAAAGTAATGCTCTCAGACCATCCGATCGACTTGTTCACGACACTTATTGTGTTCGACAGGTGCTTGATTACTTAGGTATTGAGTGTAAACCCGTAGCCATGTATCGAATGGGGCGCGGCAACCCTAGAATCCTCAAGGTTGTATTTCCAGCTGCACATCTCGCTAAAAGAGTTGTCAGCCGCGCCCCTATGCTCAAAAAGTCTCGGCTCTTTTGTAATATTCAAATACGTCATTCCATGCCTAAGGAAGAGCGAGAAAAGCTCAAAGCTGAGAGACTCTCTCGTATCATGTCTCGAGGTTCACAGTCGGTTCAGAATGTATCGACGAGTACTCCGCTTCGCCGAAACTAGGGAAACTATTGAAACCGTCTCGAAATATACGAAGTTTTAAATTTCTCGTGACAAACATTCGTTCTGTTTTCAAAAACGCTCGGGCCTTGTCGTACGTCCTCGTCAGTTCAAACTGTGAAGTGGCTGTTTTGACCGAGACCTGGCTTAAGTCTGCTGTTGACTCATCGTCGGTACTTGAGTCGGGTTGTAAAGACTATGCACTGGTCAGATGTGATAGATCAAGGAAACAAGGTGGCGGGATACTCTTCCTGATTCGACCGTCACTATCATATGAAATGATTTTTAAGAATACAGTTTGTGACGCCTACGAAGTTCTTTGCTGCGACGTACACCTCGGTAAAAAACAACTTAAACTCATTGGGGTTTATCGTTCCCCTTCTTGTTCCAGCAGCAATAATTCGCAGCTGTTGAATACTATCAGTGATTTGGCAGCTCAAAATGTAAACTGCATTCTGACAGGCGATTTCAATTATCCGGACATCGACTGGGTTCATAATAGGGACAGTTCTAAGGTGTCTACAGATTTCATTGAAATGTGCTCGACTCTTGGCCTCTCTCAATTGGTTTTCAGATAGCACTTTGGACCTGGTCCTAACTAACAAAGCTTCTCTGGTTAAAAATATCGCTGTTAAGCCCCCTGTCGGTACAAGTGACCATTGTGTGGTAGAATTTTCAGTCCTCGTTAAGTGGTTTCCCCGACCCACTAGGTTAGTCAGAGAGTTCAGTAAAGCCAAATATGACGACACTGAGGGAGGTTGACTGGATCAGACTACTTGAGGGAGGTTGACTGGATCAGGTCCTTCTCAGTCCTAAACACCGTCGACGAAATGTACGAAATGCTTATCTCTATTCTTAGTTACTGTATTGAGAATTTTGCTCCCTGTCCAAGAAACCTTTTCACCAATGCAAATGGCCAAGGTATCTGGTCTCACTAGCGAGAAGGCGTGAGTTGGCGTGGAAAGAATCCATAACTCATCCGTCGAGCAGGTCTACCGCGTATTTTAAGCTGCTAACTAAGAGGTTTTGCAAAAAATTGAAGAAGTTTTCTGCCTCACTTGAGGAACAAACTATTTCATCCCGCAAGCCCAGCGATTTCTTTCGGTTGATCAGTTCCAAACTCCACTCTAAGGAGACAGTACCTGTACTCATTGATGATATGGGTAACAAATTTCACACTGACCAAGACAAGGCAGAATTATTTGCACAAACTTTTGAAGCCGTATTTCAGCGGCCCGAGAGCTCAAGCCAATGCACCAGCTCCTGCAGTCGGACGATACTCCCACAAATGAATGACTCATTTTGGTTTCATAAGGATGCCATCCTTAAGCATCTGCTTACCTGGTCTAACCAGGTTACTATCTTAACGGTAGGTCGGAACGGCGCAAATGTTGTATATGGGCAGAAGCGCCTCTCTCTGGGTAGTAACAATCTGCAGGCATCTCGACCCCAATACAACTCTGCGCAGAGTTAGGGGCGACGGAAGTCGCGTGTTGTCGCCCTGTTGATTCACGTGCTCCACGGCTGACGGGTGCGCGCGGGATGAGGGCTCGTATCGCGGCTCAGCGTAGTGCACGAGTGGCGTAGTAGGGAAGAGCTCAGGCTCGTGAACGAGGGGTCGGGGGTTTGGATCCCGCAAACTGCGTTTGTCTTGTACTTTTGCAAAATCCATGTTTATCATATAGGTTATCCACCTAGGGGTACTATAGTGTGTTATAGAGCATGTCTACATACAAACATATGCTTCAAACTACAGACTACAGGTTTATTTGGGGTGCTGATCACGAATCTGACATCCGTTTTTCACGATTCTGTCTCTACTTGCCGTCACCGGTAGAAACTTTAAGAATGTAGTCCTGTGCCTTCCTGTATCTATATTATCTAGCCGAATCGAGAAAAACGGATGTCAGATTCGTGATCAGTACCCCAAATAACCCCTCCCCCCTAGACAAAGTTTCAGCGAAATCGGTGACCCTTCCTGGACCACCCTTGTTAACGGTATGGGTGGTATGTTATATGTAAACATGCTCTATAACACACTATAATACTCCTAGGTGGATTACCTATATGATAAACATGGATTTTGCAAAAGTGCAAAACAAACGCAGTCTGCTGGATCCAAACTCCCGACCCCTCTCTCACGAGCCCGAGCTCTTCCCTACTACGCCACCTATGCACTGCGCCGAGCCGCGATACGAGCCCTCATCCCGCGCGCGCCCGTCAGCTGTGGAGCACTAAATCAACATGGCGCTAACACGCGACTTCCGTCGCCCCTAACTCTGCGCAGAGTTGTATTGGGGTCGAGATACCTGCAGATTGTTACTACCCAGAGAGAGGCGGTTCTGCACATATACAACATTTGCGCCGTTCCGACCTACCGTTGAGATAGTATCCTGGTAAGTCCTCTTCCAGAACACTGGATGAGATTCCATTGTTCTTTGTTCAGAGAGTTGCATGTGAAATCGTTGGTCCTCTACAAATCGTCTGCAATTTAAGCTTGATGCATGGGGAGGTGCCCCTGAGGTGGAAACAGGCATTCATTATTCCTTTACTAAAAAAAACCGCCTTACAATAGTCCAAAAAACTACAGACCTACCAGTATTACGTCCATTTTCGCCCGTATATTCGAAAAATTACTCAAAGAGGTCATCACTGCTCATCTGGAAAGTAACTCAATAATTCCACCTGAACAATTTGGATTTCGAAGAGGTGGCTCCACCAGCGCTCAGATGCTTGCAACCTTGAATGACTGGACTAGTTGGCTTGATAATGGTGTCGGTGTTGATGTAATTTACTTTGATTTTGAGAAAGCTTTCGACAAGGTGCCGCACGCAAAACTCATAGAACAATTGTCAGTAGTTGGTCTCCACCCCAGAATTGTGAATTGGGTCGAATGCTTTCTGTCTCAACGGACATTTCGGGTTAACTACAAGGGTCATTTGTCATCAGCTAAACTTGCGAGCAGCGGCGTCCCTCAGGGTTCCGTCCTCTCTCCTATTCTCTTCAACATATACACAAGAGAAATTCCTTCCCTTATCAACAGATTCGGGGTGTCCTGCAAAGTTTTTACAGACGACCTCAAAATTTATAGCTGTGTAGTGGATTCTACGGATGTTGATAGGATTCAGTCTGCAATTTTAGCTGTAGCCAAGTGGGCGCGCGCTTGGGACCTTCCTCTCGCGAAGGATAAAACAAAGGTGTTGCACTTGGGGAGGAGCAACATCAATGCTCCCTACTTTATCGAGGACCGACGGCTTCTGCAGGTTTCCGAAGTGAAGGATCTTGGATTTCTCATCACGGATAATCTGGAATTCGACAAGCATTGCAACGAGATCGCAGCTAAGGCAGCTCGTAGGGTGTGCACCTTGTTCAGATGCTTAGTTACCAGTAACGAGAATATTCTTCTCAGAGCTTATAAAATGTATATTCGTCCTATTCTAGAGTATGGTACACCTGTCTTTGGCCCAACTAAAGTGAACGCTGTCGGACGCTTGGGTTAGAGCCTCTCTTCTTGCGAAGAAAAAAGTTTGATCTCCTAATGGTGCATAAAATTCTCCAGGGCGCTATCCATCTGGGCGGGTGCAGATTCTTCACAACTAGAATCTCGAGTACCAGGGGTGCAGCAGTCAAGCTAAGCTACCCGCGGGCCAGGTGCTCGGTCCGTTCCTGCTACTTTACCTGTCGAGCTGGCAGTGAGTATGTCAGGCTAAGTAAGCGTGTTAGTTTACCGTCAAATATTTCATCTTTCAAACGAATGCTTGACAAAATTCTGTAGACGTTTCAAGCGTTTTCTGATTTTCTTTCGAGGCGGTTAGTACTTGTCATAATATGAATGATCTTCTCCTTCCTTTTATTTTTTCTTCTCCTTTTCTGTTGTTCCCTTGTGCTCCATTGTTCCTTTTGATGAACTTCTCTTTTATGTTCTCATTTACTTTTTATTGTATCATTCCCTATATTCTGTTTTACTGGCTCTGCGGAATGCTAGGATCTAGTTTCTTGGTCGCGATGGTGAGTCACCCTCACGTTTATCGCCTTACATGTGTTGCAGCACATGTCTCAATAAAGATAAAGATAAAGATGTCAACGGGAGGCTTGAGTCGCGCGATGGCGAGCGATTTCGTTATCGACTCGCGAAAGTCCGCCACCGCCAGACTGAGGATGATGAGAAGTTCTTTAGCATCAACGATGAGAACGGTCATCTACTCACCTACTTCGAGGAAGTCTCGACAGTAGAGTTTGCTCATCCGAGCATTTCATATTTTCCTCCTGTATGCGGTCCCGTTCAGAAAATCACCATAGAGGAGGTAGAAGCGGCTTCGAAGAAAACAAAGCGGGCAAGGCAATGGGCTCCCGATGATTTAGCGGCCGACTTATAGAACTCGAAATCCTGGTACCCAACGAAGTGGCCAGCGATGTTCTTCAATCAGGTTATTGCGGAGAAGAAAGTGCCCGATATTTGGCAGAGAAGCACTACGATTTCGATTTCGAAAAAGAAGGGCATTCCGGCAGACTGCACAAACTACCGTCCAATCCGGTTGCTTTCGCATAGCATGAAGATCTTCGGGCGCATTCGTGATATCGTCCAGCTCTCTACCAACCAGTGCGGCTTCGTAGCTGGTTGCGGCACAGTCGATGCCATACACGCCGTTCGTCTTCTGATAGAAAAACAACGGGAGAAACAGAAGCCGGCACATGTTGCCTTCTTCGATTTTGAGAAGGATTTTGGTCTCGTTTCGCGTGAAGCGATATGGTATGCCTTACGAGAACACGGAGTCCCCGAAGAGCTCACAGAGTGGGTACGAATACTGTACTCTTGTCCATATAGTCGAGTGCAAGCTGCAGCAGGTACGTCGATGGAATTTCTCATCTCTGTCGGAGTACATCAATGGTCTGCGCTCTCCACTCTACTCTTCGTCGTCGTTATGGATGCCATATCGCGTGATCTTCAGCAGCCAGTCCCTTGGACGTTGCTTTATGCTGATGATGTAGTGCTCGCTAGCGAAGATAATATTGAACTCCAGCGGCAGGTACAAGTTTGGTGCGATTGCTTGGGGAAATTTGGGCTCAAACTTAACGTCAAAAAGACCGAGTATATGATGACTGACGAAGATGAGTCCAGCTCCATTAAGGTAAATGGCATTGAGCTGTTACGTACTTCGGTATTCAAGTACTTGGGATCAGCAATCGCGTCCGATGGCGGTTTACTCGTTGGAGCCAACTCACGCGTGAGTGCAGCGTGGTCCAAATAGTGCTCTCTGACGGGAGTGCTCTGCGACAAGAAGACACCAGAGCGCCTAAAGTCGAAGATCTACAGAGCAGTCGTTCGACCAGTAGCTATTTACGGAGCTGAGTGCTGGGCCGTTACTAAAGAAATTGAAGGGCGCCTCAGCGTAATGGAAACGAATGTGCTGCGCTGGACGGCTGGAGTCTCGCGCATGGACCACATCCGAAACGATGGCATTCTGCAGAAGTTCGGTGTCGCGCCGATATTTGAGAAGATGCGGGAAGCTCGTCTGCGGTGCTACGGCCACGTCCTTCGCGCAGAAGATGACACCGTTCATAAGACTGGTTTTAACGTTGATGTGCCCGGTAGGCGGCCACGAGGGCGACCAAACCACGGTGGTTTGATGCGCTGCATCAGGGCTTGAAGATGGCTAGGTTGCACACTGATCAGGCATTTGATCAGGCAAAGTGGCGCCAACATCCCAGGGAAGCGGAAACCCGGGGGGACTAACGCTGAAGAAGAAGATAGTGATCATGTAGATGCATTTCGGATGAATTTTTGTTTGAGCTTTCGGTGTTGCGATACCGAGGAAACGCCTTACTTACGTAATCAGTGGAAACAGGCGATTGATATGGTCCTCGTATGGCCTATGTTATACTCCCGCGGGAGCATCCGCGGAAGGGCGGGAATCGCGCCGAGACTCCTCACCTGGCCAATCGCCGCGCCTCGCAACGCCCGCCTCCGCCGTGCACCATTGGTCCGCGGACGTTCCGCGGATGCTCCCGCGGGAGTATAACAGAGGCCTATATGGCATTTTCTTGCTCCTTTAGCAGTTTATTTGCACCCGCGTGGCCAACGAGCTAGTGCCAGAGCAGAGAAGGAATAAACGAGCGGATCGGGAGGTTTCAAGAGCGTCGAAGAAGTGAAGAAGGCGAAGTACGTCAGACTAACGTCCGACTCCGTGTCCGCCTATTCGACTCTGTTCTTCCTGCCCTGACCTCAGAGACCCGGGCCATACGAAAGCAGGATGAACACGCGATCAGCGTCGCACAGCGTGGAATCGAGAGGACGATGCTCGGAGTGACACGACTCACGCAAGTGAGAGAAGGCCTTCGGAGTTCCGAGCTTCGCCGACGTTCGAAGATCAGAGACGCTGTCGAGTGGGCCAAGTTGTCGAAAATTAGGTGGGCCGTCCACGTAATGCGCTTTGCAGACACCCGCTGGAGGAGAGCCATCACCGACTGGATTCCGCGGGATGTCGAAAGAACACCAGGACGCCCACCAACGCGTTGGTCGGACTTCTTCGTGAAAGCCCTTAACGACCGCTATGACGCTCTTCGTGTCCCTCGAGCGAGGAGGATCCATTGGAGAACTCTGGCACGCGACAGGGACGAATGGAGACGCTGCTGGCGCCCGCAAGAGCAACTCGATAACGGATGGGCAGATGATACAGGTGACAACAGTTCTGTTGATGATAGATGGAGTGTTGTTACTTATTATGAAGATGAGGATATCGTCATATGACTGATATGTAGATGGAGTCGAAAAAAGAAACAACAATGGAAAAAATCTGGTTTTTACATATGAAAATACTTATAAAGTGGCTGCAGTAAGGAAAATGTTACTTAACGAATTTACCAATTTTAACGCAAAAATTTTTCATTAAAAATGGTCGTTAAACATTTACCAAAAAATTGCGCACACCCCTGGTCCCAACCTTGCTCTACCTTCCTTAAGGCTTATGTTATACTTCGGCGACGCATCGGCGACAGTGTTGAGCTGGTGCTACGCAGTGCGTAGCACGTACTTAACTCCCACTCTGATTGGTAAAATCTAAGAGAGTATCGATAACTGGAACTGATCCCCCATTACTGGTATTGGTCCCCCAGCTACAGGCCCCTTACTGAAACTGGTCCCCCATTGCTGGTATTGGTCCTCAACGGTTGCGGGGCTACTCGCCCCCGCGGGCGCGGTTGCGAGCGCGGCAGGACTCACGGCCGCGATGAGGGAGTCTCCAAGCACGATGATGGCTTACGAGATCTACAGGGACTGGTACCGACCACATCACGCAAAGGCCGGTTGCATTGACTCGCTTAGGAGGTCACATTGAAATATTTGCGAGCAACCATAGGAGGGGAAGATTTTTAAGGAGGAGTGAAGTAGCACGACTCAAATGCTCCAAGCAGATAACTTCTCGAACTACACTCCAAAGCTGTCTGAGGATGGACGAAAGCTCTCTCTCCACCTCACTGGCACCTTCGAGGTCTAACCAGGCACCAGAATGTCCTCATAATATTCTTAATAGAGATCTGCCAACGCTCCTAGGATTTTTCCTACGTCTTTACGACAGTGGAGTGGCATGAGTCGAAGAGTCGACACATACACAGTCAGTGTAGATAATCTAGGACAGCTGGCCGAAAAGCTAAAGAGCTTAAATGGAGTGAAGCATATTGGTCATATGTGCCTCTTTCCTCTCAATGAGCTCATGAACATCTCATCCCCAACACTAAGGTCTTTCGTATAATGAAGGAGTGAGGCTCACCCTGTAGAACAGCACTACGCAGCGCTTGGGGCAAGGCGGAATAGCCATCGAGTACATGTTGACCCCCCCCCCCCCTCTAGTCAATTTGCATCTATAGCCATGTGCCATATGTTTCCCATGATCCAGGCATATCCATAAACGCTTCGAAAGAACCCGCTGGATATCTGAAAACGCCCAGGACTCAATTTCTGGCGCTAAGCACAGAAAATAAGGGCCTGATGTCTGATACAAAAGCCACCATCACGTACAGGCCTTCTCTATTAAAGGCAAATATGATAGACCAGCCCCTATCTCTGATTAAGATGCTCGTAGCAGTGTCCGTATGGTAATCGAAGCAGAATGCCTGGCGCATCGTTGGGATCATCACCGTAGTTCAAGTGCATATTTTGCAAATGTAAGGACTCATGGATTTCTGTTAAAAGGCTAGTCAGTGTTTCACCATTCCTGGGCACGTCTGGCACCAATTAACTCACTCCGGAGATGGTTTACTGCCACTAAGTGAAACGGATTCTCATGGACACACGAGGGCTCCGCTCCGTGGTGTAGAAAATGCGCTCCACTGAAGACTGCAAAAGTGCACGGAGAGATGGAGGCTCCGGCTGCGAGTGAGAGATTCGGTTGGCAGCGAGAGACGCCAGACGTCGTGCAAAACCCCGTTCGCGCGCCGACTGTGACGTCACGGGGGCGAGTAGCCCGGAGACCGTCCCCCACTACTGGTCCTCCCTTACTGGAACTGGTTCTCCACTACTAGTATTGGTCTTTCACTACTGGTCCTCCCTTAATGGGACTGGTCCGTCATTACTGGTGCTTGTCCCCCACTAGTGGTTCCCCTTAATGGAACTGGTCACCCATTTCTGGTATTGTTCCCCCAATACTAGTCCTGTAAACGCGGTACACTAGGCGTTTTGTTGGATTGTGATTAGGCGCCTTTAGATTACCTAGGACACGGTTTAACTGTTACATAGGTCCATGTCCGGACCTCGGAAGCCGAGAAGAAGACGAATTCCTATGCTCAGGTTCGGAGCGAAAGGATAGACAGTCTTCCTCCTTTATACGATTCCCTTGTGTGACGTGGATGGAAAATTATCCTGTTACATGGCGCAAGCACTTCTTTTATATTAAGTTTATTCGCTGTTATCACTACATCGAAAGGTTGGTACCGACACTACATATCAGGTGAAGGTGGAATGGAAGAAAGTGGGAAGAGAGGTGAGTGAGGGTTAGAAAGAAAGGGAACAACAAAATCATAGGGACGATAGGAAGTAGTCGCTGAGGCGACCCCGACGGATGGTCCGGTCCCAGACGATCCACTGGCGAACTCCCCCTGGGCGCGCCACCACTTCTTTCATTCCGTGCACTTTCCCGATCTAGCTGATTGAAGAGAACGCCTCTTTTCTTTAGTTGCTGACTTGAGACGTTAAGTAGAGACAATTGCGCGTCTTCTGTACAGTAGACATGGGATCCGAATCATGCATTTTCGGATATCCGGCCGGATTTATCCGGTTTCGGATTATCCGAAATCCGGCTCGGTCGAAAATTGCCCTCATCTGAATCATCCGAAGATCCGGGGTTTCTAAAATTGTCCTCATCTGAATCATCCGAAGATCCGGGGGTTTTAAAATTGCCCTCATCTGAATCATCCGAAGATCCGTGGTTTTGAAAAACGCAATGATTCGGATAAAATCGGATAAAAATCGGATAATAGGAGGTTAGCGCGTCTTGCTGGCAAACTCTGCGCCATTGATAACCTGACTTTTTCGGGCACATTTGCAATCATTTGGAGGGAATTCTCTCACATGGGAAGGGTCTGATAGCGTATATCTGAACGGGGAGAGGGAGTCATCCTATTAAATAGGAATAATCGCCACCCCTCAATTAGCATAAAATGTGTTTCATTTTTGCCAAGTCGTTAAACCTTAAGAGTGGGGGTTCTTGAAGTCACAATTGAACGGCGCATCACGAATTTGGGTTCTTGTACGACCGCGATGCCTCTGCCGGCAAGCAGCTCGGGGCGCAATGGGTAGTGACGATGCTTCATGGGAGGAAGGTCGGGGGTTCGATCCTCATGCGCTGCTGCATTCCTGCTTTTTGATTGATTGGTTGAGATTTGAGGGATTCTGACGTCTATACCATTTTAAGATGTTTTCTGCGCACTTTCCAGCTGCATGCTTTGGTACTCAACATGATTATGCATAAATATTCAACACCAGTGATACACAGGTGCAACGTGCATAAAGCAGCACTGGACACAATGAGCAGGGTATAAATGCTGCAGGCTCCTCTCAGTCTGTTTCCATACATCGCCCAATGACATCGGGTAAAACCATCCTGCTCGGATTTTCAAATGAGACCATGATGTGACGTCACATGTGGTCAAAACGAGAAAGTCTGTGGATCCCGCAAATTGACCTAAACGGCATCGATACACTCTTTCTCTCATCTTTGCCTGTCATCTGGAAATCAGAGGTCTGCTGGAGGCTCTCTAAAACCTAACACCAACAAAGTCGCCGATGCTCGAGTGGTCCACTTGCTCACGCTGAAGTGTGGTCCACCTTTAGATAAGCAGCCTTCATGGGAATAACGCCAACCTGACCGAACGGATGGCTAGCATACCCAAGGACTTCGAAGCACGTCAACTTGAAGTTAACGAAGACGAACGGCTGGAAGTGGTGGAAAACCAGAAGAAGGTTGGGGTCCGCAAAATGAACTGACAGACGTGGAAAGGCTGACAAGCAGTGGGCATACGATAACGTTTTCGGCTGGAACTTTTGTTTCAGAGGAAAGGAAACGTCTTCAGTTGGATTTTGCCTATGGAGCCGATCCCATTGGTCCATGTATGGAAGCAAACTGTGAGGAGCCTGTAGCCTTTATAAGCTATCCGTATTTTGACCAGTGCTTCTCTTTCATGCACTTTGTGTCTGTATATCACCTATTGTTAAACGTTTATCTATCATTATGTTGAACAGCTTTCTCATTGGCTTTTGGTTAAAAACCCGCCAGTAATAAACAAGTGGCAACAAAGTTGCTCTCACGGCATACATCTGGAAACACTGCACAGCAAACATCTAAAATGGTGCAGATGTCAGAATCGCTCAAATCAAACAATAAGTTAAAATGCAAAGATGCAGCAGCGCAGAAAAGTCGAACCCTCTACCTCCCTCTCATGGAGAAACGTCGCTATCAGGGGTGTGCGTAAATGAAATCCGAAATTTCGTAAATCGTAAATCGTAATTACGAAAAAATCGCCGTAAATCGTAAATCGTAAACCGTAAATCGTAAGAGGTACCTGACTTATAACACATTTAATTTCCTTGTTTTTTTTTTTGCATTATGTTGAACCTAATCGAAGCTACGTTTTGTTGGGACATTTTCAGCTCGAGCTGGACACTTCTAATTAAGATGGAAGCCATTAAAATCAAACAGCACCTTTCAAATCAAGCTTGACAAGTTTTTGGAGGAGCAAAAACCGCTTGTTCAAAGATCTGCTCGCTGAAGATCACACCTTCAAGGTGTAAACATGTCGAGCGATGTGGGTCGGCTAGAATCAAATGGTGGCGACTGAAAGAGAAGGAAGCGGCAGTTCTTTCTCGCATTCGGTTGCCGACAGTGACAACTGTCGACGAAACCTGGAAGGACGCTACCGATGCGATAACTCGGGCTGCACGCCTTGAACTCGGCACAACGAAGCCTGGACGACGCTGGGTCGACAAGCAGGCATGGCTGTGGACTGATGATGTCAGAGAGAAAGTCCGAGAAAAGAAACGGCTCTATCACGTGTTTATCGGTGATAAAACAGTCCATAATTGGCGGAACTATCGAGAAGCAAAGAAAGCGGCAAAGAAGGCAGTGGCCGCTGCTAAAGCCGCATATTACGCTGATGTCAGCAAAAAATTGGAAACGCGCGATGGTGAGCGTTATATTTACCGACTCGCCAAAGCTCGCTGTCGCCAAGCAGAAGACATTGAGAAGTTCTTTGGCATTAACGACGAGAGCGGTCATCTTCTGATGGAGAGGGCTGTGAAGCGATGGCACGACTACTTCGAGGAAATCTCGAATATAGAATTTGAACATCCTGCTGTTCCTTTTGCATCACCTGTATACGGTCCCGTTCAGAAGATCACAGTGAGCGAAACTGAAGCAGCCCTGAGGAAGATGAAGTCAGGCAAAGCCACTGGTCCCGATGACCTGTCAGCTGACCTGTGGAAGTTGAAGGGCTGGTGCCCTGCTGACTGGCTGACTGCGTTTTTCAATCAGGTTGTTGCTGAGAAGAAAGTGCCTGAGGGTTGGCAGCAAAGCACGACCATCCCGATTTGGAAGAAGAAGGGCAGTCCTGCAGACTGCGCCAGTTACCGTCCAATTCGTCTTCTTTCGCACACCATGAAAATCTTTGAGCGAATTGTCGACGGACGTATCCGGGATGTCGTACAGCTTTCCACGAATCAGTGTGGTTTCGTATCTGGCTGTGGCACCGTTGATGCCATTCACACCGTTCGTCTTCTGCTAGAGAAGTACCGCGAGAAACAGAAACCGGTGCATTTTGCCTTCCTGGACTTGGAGAAGGCCTTCGACCGCGTTCCGCGAGATGTTATATGGTACGCGTTACGACAACATGGTATCCCTGAAGAGCTTATTGAGTGGGTGCGCATTTTATACTCTTGCCCAAGGAGTCGAGTGCGAGCGCCAGCGGGCACCTCGATGGAGTTTCCCATCTCTGTAGGGGTGCATCAGAGATCTGCGCTATCCCCACTGCTCTTAGTGGTCGTGATAGATGCAATCTCACGAGATCTCCAAATGGCGGCACCTTGGACGCTGCTGACGACGTCATGCTTGCATGTGAAAACAAAACCGAACTCGAGCGACAGGCACAGGCGTGGTGCGATCGTTTGGCATTGTTCGGTCTCAAGCTAAACGTCAAAAAGACGGAATACTTGACGACGGATGTGAATGAGCACGGATCTATTAAGATCGATGGTACTGAGCTCTCACGAGTGACACCTTTCAAGTATCTTGGGTCAACAGTCACGTCCGATGGCAGCTTAAAGATGGAGGTGAATGCGCGTGTGAGTGCAGCCTGGTCCAAATGGCGCTCGCTGACTGGGATGCTTTGCGACAGGACAATACCTGAGCACCTCAAATCAAAGGTTTATAGAACAGTAGTCCGCCCAGTAGCGACGTACGGTGCTGAGTGCTGGCCCGTGACGAAGGAAGTTGAAAGCCGCCTCAGTGTAATGGAGACGAAGATGCTACGGTGGACTGCTGGAGTTACGCGTTTGGACCGCGTTCGTAACGACACCATACGACAGAGGTTCGGTGTCGCCCCGATATCCGAGAAGCTGCGCGAAGCTCGTCTTCGATGGTACGGCCACGTCCTTCGCGCTAACGACGACACCGTGTGTAAGATTGGCCTGAATCTTGTGGTCCCTGGAAAGCGGCGCAGAGGACGCCCGAAGCAACGTTGGCTAGATACGTTGCGCTTGGACTTAGAGATGGCTGGTGTGCACCCTGATCAAGCATTTGATCGGGAGAATTGGCGTCACCACACCAGAAGAGCGGAACCCGCCACCAAGCGGGACAGACGCTAATGAAAATGATGAATGATGATGAAAAACCGCTTGTTCAAAAACGCTATCTTAAAAGGCGCCTATACAGGGTGCCCGAATGAAAAGCTTACACTGCTTGGACGATCAAAAATGTTCATCATTCTACTTGCCATTGGCTTGCATATAAAACTATGACTTTGTAGAAACAACCGCAACAACACCGAATAAATCAACAAAAACCATTCCAACCAAGACCAAAAAAATAATTTGCTCGCTGGCCAACTCGACGAAAACAGTATTTGCACAAATAATCCAACAAGCATCCCCTACTGAGTGTGCGCATGGCACATTTCTATGATATGACATACCTAAAGTTCTAAGCATTCCCACACTTTGAATTGTACCCCAACAGCATTTTTGTAGCAGACCGAAAGGAATTGTGTGACGATTGATAGAGTATGATCACATTTTTGGACACTCATCATAGTCGGATTTTTGACTTGAAATTATAAAAGAAGATATTTTTGTAGCATTCTTTAGGAGTAAAGTAGAGAAGAAAGGTGCAGTTTGAATTGAATGTGGTTTAACTGGTTCGCACAAGGTGCATTTTAAACGCATAGGGAAACACATGGTAGGGAAGTCGGAGGAGGATGGCTATTGCATGCTCCAGAATAGGAGTTCTTGATTACAGTCCTACCACGGGCAGTCAAGTTTTCCATACCTGCTGGGTTGTGAGTTGGTACCTGATTTGTGTGGGAAGGATAAAGCACTGACCTCTACATCGACGGCAACCGCAATTCATTCTATAAGGCAAACCCACACTCAAATGACCTTTACGATATCCCACAGAGGTAGAAGTGGATGGTGCATCTCAAACAGGGAGTGATTAACGCTGTGATTACCCTTTGTCATTTTTGAAGGCAACCACAACTTCTGGAATGTTTGACGATACCAGGTAATTACTTTCGGCATTTACTTCGCTCGCAGGTTTGTCTGCACTTGTCAAATTTCGAAAGCTCCAAAATATTGCATTACTAATTAATGACTGCTTGCATTCGCCAGTCCTGCTCTCTGCTACCTTTGTAACAAACGCCATCGTATCTTTTGCCCAGTCTTTAGGATTCTGAATGGATCGCATAGGGCGAACACAGCCTCAATCAAACCACTGAAAACGAGGCCAAAAGTGCCAAACTTTTTCATTTTCATCATGAAAATGCCAGACGTTTTGCTTAAGTTGCACCTTAAATGTGAATACACTCCGCGTCATGACGTGCAGATAATCAGATTGAAACATGATTGTTTTACTCTTTCCAACAGCTTAGCTGTTACTCCACAGCCTCCAATCAAGTCCAATATTCCTTGACGGCTTTGCATGACTTCTACTGGTGTGCATTGGAAAGTGTCGTCTATGTGGTGAACAAACGAAAAAGTTACAAGTTGACGAGGCGGTGGTTGCAACATAGAACATGGTTCAGCAAGTGATCATCTCCATTCCAGTGCCATGATTATTTTCATGTTTTCCTGTGGACTGGAACGAAATTCAGGCCATTCGAGCGTGAGATGTTGTGCTAGAGTGCGACCAGAAAATTAGGCTAGCCCAGTTCCATTGCCAGGAATTAACTAGAGCGACCTATCCACAATGCTGCGTTTTTCTGTCACAGCGCCACAGCAGAACATAAAAAAAGTAAATAGGTAATAGCAACGAGCTATGAGGAAAGTGTTTAAGAGTGGGTACATCGTCATAATCCGAATTATATCACGTTATGTGGACGTTTCTCATCCGTGGACCGAAGATCACATTTACGAAAATTTACGATTTACGACCCAAAATGTCGTAAATCGTAAATCGTAAAAAAATTGCCAAAAATCACCGTAAATCGTAAAATCGTAAATCGTAATTACGCACACCCCTGGTCGCTATCTACTGCGCTACGAGCCGCTTCCCGCCGGCGGCATTGCGGGCGTACAAGACTCTCGAACTCGTGAAGCACCGATTCCACTGTAACTTCAAGGGTTCTCTACTCCTCGGGCTTATCGAAAAAAGAAACACATTTTTATACTAATTGAAGAGTGGCGATTATTCCTATATATGGTGGGATGACTCGCTCTCTCCGTTCAGACATACGCTTCAGACCCTTCCCTTTTCAGAGCACGAGAAATTTCATGCGGGGCGTTTCGGAATTGCTTCATTATTGTCCTTTAAAAGACTTGCGAACTACAAGTGCATTACCAACTCACAATTGAGTTGGTATTGGCTCTTTGGGGTCTTAAAGCTGTTTTTGTTTGTTCTGGAAGCGCAAAATAGCTCTGCGGAGGACTCCCCTCGTAAGGCAGTCAAATACGACATCTTTTACGTAGCGCTGGTGTGTTCCACTCCATTGGTGAGCTAAGCTAGGCCAGATATAATGTAATTGGGCATTCATGTGCCTTGCTACCAGGGCATATAAATACTTAATTCAATGTGAGGCGCTCCAAGCTGCTTTGCGCGCTCGTGACTTCAATTGATCAAGAAAATAAACGCGGAGTTACTGATGTGTTCCGTTTTTAGGAGGTTGTGTGCCCCTATTATATCACTTATCCGGTTGTATCCGAATCGGATATCCGAAATCCGGCTCGGCCGAAAATGGCGTTATCTGAATCATCCGAAGATCCGGTGTTTCTAAAATTGCCCTCATCTGAATCATCCGAAGATCCGGGGTTTTCGAAATTGCCCTCATCTGAATCGTCCGAAGATCCGGGGTTTGAAAAAGTAGCCTATCCGAATCATCCGATTATCCGGAAAATCGGTGTCGGATCCAATGTCTACTGTACAGTAATTGTATCGGAGCGGTTGCTCTTCACGTGGTCTCGTTCCTGAGTGTCTCTCCTTTTTTCGTTCCTCACACTGCCTTACTGGAACTGGTCGTCCATTACTGGTATTGCTATTGCTCCCTCCCCTCGCACTACTGCTTCCCTATTACTGGTCGACCCTTACTGGAACTGGTCCCACATTACTGGTACTGGCCACCCTCAATGGTCCCCGTGAGCGAACGACGCGCTCGGCACGTCTTCTGAATCACCAGGCACGTATTAGGTTGTCCGGAATGTTCTGAGCGTTTTGTGTTACTATTTTTATTCGTCTATTATTAAGTGAAAATTCAACTTGCATTGCACATCAGTGCTACTTTCTCTACAGAATTTTTCTCTCTACCTGAAAAAAATAATTAGTTTCATCGTTGTTTTATTTTTCTGTTCTTGAATGGGTTATTGAAGTATGTCGAAGAAGAAATTCCGAACGACATTTTATTTTAACTTCAAATTGGGACACTTTGCCGAGACAGCTCGACAAATCAGCAAGTGTGGGAGCCTATTTGTGTTGGAGAAAGCACTGTGCGCCTGTGATTCAGTAAACTTCGGACAGGATATTTCAGCTTCTAAGATGACCTCCGTAGCGGTCGACATAGAGCAATCCTGGACGACGAGTTGAAGGAAGTGGTGGGAGCTGAACCTTCCCAAACAGTTCGCGACATCGCGGAATAGCTAAACGTCAGTAAAACTGCTGTTGCGGATGCTTTGAAACGCCTTGGGAAGGTGAAAAAGCTCGAAAAGTGGGTGTCCCACGAATTGAGTGAGCGCCGAAAATTGTCACGTTTCGAGATTTGTTCTTCTCTACTAAACTGACTGACCGTTTTTCGATAGAATCATCACTTGCGATTTAAAGTAACATAACAGGAAACGTTCCGGATAGTGATTGGACGTCAACGAAACGAATTAAGGGTTGATGTTCTGCCTCACTCGCCATATTCTCCGGACCTCTCATCAACTGTCTACCACCTTTTCAAACACTTTCAGAGTTTTCTGGCTGGTAAAATCTTCAGCAATCAGAACCAAGCCAAATCAGCTTTCGTGGATTTTGTCGAGTCTCGACCACCTATTTTTTCAGGTAGCCCATTGACAAAAGTGTGCGGATTCGAACGTGCTTATTTCGACTATATATCTTATCTTATTTCGACTAAATCCGAAAGGATTTCAGAATGTTATGGTAGTACAATGTAAAGCACTCAAAACGCTGAGAATTTTTCGGACAACCTAACAGAAGACATCTGTGTATTTCCCCTATCTTCCCGCCTCATAATTGGCGTCCCTTAATCCACCCCCCCCCCCGATTTTATGACTCATCGCCGATCGATAGTATGACTCATAGCTTAGGGGATCATTATACAGGGTGCGCCAAAATTATGGCGACAAGGTATTCAATTCGCCGAGAGAGAAAATGCGGTACTTTTGAGAAACCAACGATGCGATAATGTTTAGCAGTCTATTGTAAACTATACGCAACACTGAGATTCGAAGATATCTCCATCGGCATCGATATAGACTTTGAGACGCTTCGGGTAGACATCGACGGCGGCACGCAAGTAAGGCGCATTGAGCTCATCCCACGCTTTTCTTCAAAGGATCCACGGGGCGGTGAGGTTTGCCGCAGGCTTTGGCTTCCATAGCTGACCAGACCGTGTAATCCATCACATTCAAATCCGAAGAGTTGGTTGGCCACTCGTAGAAGCTGATGAATTGCGGAAAGTTGCCTTTGCACCAGTCTTGCAGCATTCTTGCTCTGTGAGCTAGAACTCCTTCCTGTTTGAAGGCCCAGGAGGGTGCACGTGGATCTTCTCGTAGGCCTTAAGTTTCAGTTTACCGAAGATTCTTTCCAACGTCGTCTCCATGATGTCCATTTTCCCGACAACCGGCGGACCGAGCGCGCCGGCTTCCTGTGAATTCGTTCACGTACTTTCCTAATGTTGTCCGTAGTTGTCACAGATACGTGTCTTTCCCGTCCGGATCTATCATCCTCCGTTCCCAGGTCTTCTAAGCGTCTGATGGACCTATTCATAATACTTTGATAAACTCCAAGACGGTGGTGAATGTAGCGTGCCGAGAAGCCTTGACGGTAAACCTCAATGATTTATGAACGGTGGCACGAACGTTTCACTATTTTGAAAAACTGCTTACTGTTATGTTTGACTGAGGTAGGCATAAATTAATTGACTCAATAAAAACAATAAGAGCACGAAAAAAAGCAGACGCTCCGAATAAAAGGTCAAATTGTTTGCGCGTGTGCTGTCGCCATAATTTTGGCGCAGCCTGTATAATATGATGGTAGGATCTTGCTGAGGAAGAATTCTACGCTACCTTGCCTAATTCCTGAAGCTCATTACCAGTAATTTAGCTATTGCAACCTTTTTATATATATTTATGAGGAATCCAATAAAGTAATGAGTTTTTTGTTGATCATGGTTCGTGACGGGTTTCTCCATCATCCACCCTGTCATCTTGGGCCTGACGTTAAAGCAATTGCCAATTTTGCATAATGTGCAGAACATCACGTGAGGTGGCATCACAAACCGGTGAACGTTTGTGATGTCTAACTCCCTCGTGGACGCATGAAGAGATTCTTAACGCCATAGGGAAGATGAAGCTTGGGAAGGCTGGTGGGCCTTATGATGTGCCTATAGAGGCTTGGAAAGTATTTGGGGATGTGGAGTCAGTTGGCTGGCGCAATTCTTCAGGGGGATCACAATAGAGGGTAAGATTGCGGATGACTGGAGGGAGAGCACCATAGTGCCGATCTTCAAACAGAACGGGGACGCGAGGGAGATAATCACCGTCTCCCGGAAGCAGTGGAGCTCTATGCCTGAGACGACCATCACCGACGCCATCTTCATTGCTCGCAAGATGGTGGAGAAGTATAGAAAGAAACGAAAGCTCTGCTACTTGGCATTCCTAGATCTGGAAAAGGCCTACAACAGGCTACCCCAACCGTGCTCTGGAAATCCTTCGTGGGAGGGTGTTCCGGAACGTGTGATCTTGGTCATAAGGGACATGTACGAAGGCTCGAAAGCGGCGGTATGATCTTCACACGAGATGACAACAAAGTTGCATATCACAGTGGGATCCATCAAGAGGCGACTCTAAGCCCGTACGTCTTCGTGCTTACGCTTGACAGCATAGTGAATCATTATGAGGAAGGTACTCAGGACCATCATGTACGCTGACGATATCGTCCTAGTAGCTGACAGTCGGGAGGATCTAGAGGAGGAAGTAAGCTTTGGCAAGGAGCCCTGGCAGACAATGGCCTGCGGCTGAAGGAAGGCGAAATTCATCGCTCCTGAGCAGTGCACTGGACCGATGCTAGACTGTTAATGCGCGGCGATCGAGAAGGTGGAGGAATTCCGCTACCTCGGAAGTGACATATCGGAGGAAGGAAGTATGGACTAGGCGGCCAGGGGGTCGAGCGTTCTATCCCCTCGTCCCCCTGGCCCTCCCACCCCAACCCCCTGGGCCTGCTCGAGAGTCCAGTGGCTGCGTTACGAGATAGTGGAGACGCAGACATTTGCCACGCTTCTGTTTAAAGGGCGGGGGGTAGAACGCCACACCGCCGGCGGCCAGGGGCGGGTAAGTGCAGCATGACTCAAATGGAGGATGTCCACAGGAATCCTCTGCGAACGTAATGCATCAGAATACTCAGAGGCAGGGTCTATAGAACAGTAGTGAGGCCTGCCCCCTCGGTGAGTGCTGGGCCCTGAGTGAGGCGCTGGAGCGGCAAGTGCACGGTACAGAAATGAGGGTGCTCAGGTGGGCATGTGTATGGACCCATCGTGATAGGGTGCGAAATGAGGATGTTAGGGCAGTGACAGCCCGACACAGCTGAAGATGAGTGAATAGAGCGTGAGGTGATACGGGCACATCCTCAGATGACTAGAGAATCACCGCACAAGGTTGGCCCTAAATTTTGAGGAACTTGGAAAGCGCCTGAGAGGAGCCACAAGGAAAAGGTGGAAGGGGAAATCTCACCGAAGTCGGCACCACGCCAGACGCCATTAATAGGATGAGGTGGCGACGGATCACAAGAACAGCGGGCACTGCGACTGCGCAGGATTAAACGCTCAGTAGAAGGAGAAGAATGAGTTTTTTGTCATTTCCGTTTTTGTTTTTCGTTTTCCACTATTCTGGAAAAAACTTCCGCACATCGATGTTCAGTGATGTCATTGCCTTTTCACTTAGCACCTCTAAACAGGGAGGTCTCAGGTGTATGTATGTCTGAACGGCGGAAATGGATAACACTGTGAGAATCTCCACCCCTGACATAGTAGAACACGTTTCGTTTTTGCTGAGTTCTTGAACCCTAGGAGCTTGGGGCCCTCCAAGATTCACGTCGTTTACGCGTACGCGCTACGTGCCACGTGTGTTGATTAAAGCAAGTCAACGAAAGGGTTGGCTGCTAACGGGTCGGTGGCGCAGAAGTGAGTGAAACTCTTTCGCAGGTTGAAGGCCAGGCCCCGTATTCATCAACGAGGGAGTCGTTAGATCGTTACTACAGATTTACCTACCGGCTCCTTGCTAGAAACTCACCGCCACGTGATTCGCGAAGGTCGCGGTGAAGGATGCCGCGCCGGAAAATTGACGGTTTTTACGCATTGGCTGCAACCACACCAGCCAACGTACAAAGGGCGTTACAGTGTCACTCGCAACGGCAAAAGTACCGCGGAAGCGCACTATTTCGACATTTGTTTTAGTAACGATGCTCTTTATCATTTTTATTTCACCCATCGAACAAAAACGTTTGGCGCATCGTAATCAGCGACTTGTTAACACCGTCCTTTATTCGTTATACGACATCGACATTCTCAGCTGTGAATAATTGGTTTCAAAATACAGTGGGAGTGACTCCTTCATTTCTCCTACAATTTATATTAAATTTCTCCCGTACCTGTGCTCCGTTAATTTCAATACTCGTCTGGTTCTGTCCTCTTAGCTTTCTCTATTCTCGTAATTCTTGCCTGTCTCTGTTATAGACTATGTTAATAGACTTAAAATACTTCGCTGTTTTTTCGTTCGCTTTTTCTTTCTTTCGTTCATTCTTCCTTCAGAGAATAGCCGAAAGATAGTCTCGGAATGTACCTTATATTTCTCCCTTACTCATGTATTACTCAGTCCTTACAAATTATTTATTTATTTGCCTTGTCTGGCAACGAGTTCATTTAATGATTAGGTGTCGAACAGGTTTGACATGACTGGATCCTTGTCTACCATGGCGAGAACCTGCAATTGTTTATTGCAGCAGCTGTAAGGCGTCGTGCATGCTTCCCGTCTACGCGATGACATCGCGGCGATGAGTTTTGCAGAGCAACGCGAAAGGATGAGTTCTCAGTGCTCGTCGCATTGCCCCTCACTCTGCAAGGAAACGCGACGGCGATCCGCCTAGTACCAACGCTATATCCCGCGCGCAGCGCGAAAAAGCATGTCATGCCCGCAATGGACGCGGGTAGCTATCGCGCAGGTTGGCCGCCACTAGTGCTGTGGCCGCTGCGATGTTTTGTTGACTATTCGGCCGGAATGTTCGTGAACTGAGCGCAATGACATCGCGGCAGTGGAGGTATGTCCCCGGCCTAAGCGTTCTTTCATGTAAGGTAGGACTATAGATGGAAGAAGCAATGAAATAGGATGATATTTATCAAGTTCGATGGCAGCAAAATGTCCCGTGCGTTTGGCACTTCTATTGACTCTGAAGGAGCTGTTCAAGTTGTCCGTCTCGACAAATAACGTCCACATATTCATTACAAACATTGGAACTAGTTAAAAGCTCCGACTCCATCGACACGACTCCGACTCGAATTTTTTTTGTCGCTGAAACTTCGTCTAGGGGGTTATTTGGGGTGCTGTTCACGAATCAGACATTCGTTTTTCACGATTCGGTATTCATACCGTTCATCAAGTTCTATAGGGGGACGTCTTACCTGATGAATCCTACGGAGTATCTGTTCCTAGGTTTTACTATACGGTAGATGGTATGTCATCTTTATTATAGAGTGGCATACAGTATATGGTATACGGTAAGTTGTGAGGGACAAGGGAAGGAAGGGAGAGGGCAGACAGGCCGTCTGACAGGCTGCTGGCAGGAGCTGACGACATCCCGGTCGTGGTCAAGTAGTCGAGAATCCAGTAGCCGGCTGCCGCTATCTGGCAGCAGAGCGTCGCCGCCCAGGGTGCGGAAGATTAAGCATGTGGTGATGTGAGTGGTTGACCAGGAAAGCATGATTCGATTGAGTGGTCGATGAGGGTCCACACAATTATTGAGAACAAGCTCGTCCTCGAGCTTGCGTAGAAGTGTGTGGGTGAGGAGGATTGAATCAAAGACGATGTTCAAGTCTTTCGTCTCGAGGGATAGGAACGTGGAGTGCGTTGGTGAAGAAGATGAAGAGGTTTATGTCTTCCGCGTTCGTTAGTAAGGTTGATGACTAAGACTGTTATTAATTCAGTACCTTATTAGGCACAGCATTCAATTTAATAATTTTAAACATATCTACTGTTACGTTGACGAAACATTACTTTACGGTCAAATAGAATTTGTTATGAATGTATACAAAACGAAAAACATGGATGCTACAAAATCTCAAAAAAGAGGAAGTCTTCAATATCTTGCACACATGTGCGAGCAAAAGGATAATTTGGACGATACAATGCCATGGATATACAATTGGGAATAAATTACATTGTATTGTAATACTGTTGTAATTCACTACATTTGAGAGAAATTGTTTTACACGTTACGGAATTGATTATTCACATTTTTCTACGCACAAACAAGCAGTTTTTTCAAACGTCAGCCTTAGTTTTTCAAAACTCGTTCGGTTTACCCAGGGGCGAGATTTTGAAAGAGAGAAGAAATTTGATTACTAGTGCGAATTGGAAAATTCTATGAAGTGCTCATTTGTATGCAAACACAATGGGCTGAAGAAAGTCTGACAACAGGTCTCGCGCTTCTGAGCAGTATGAGGTTAGGGTATCATGTACCACATGCACTACTCGCTCCACCTGACTGTTAGCTTTATGGTTGTAGCTTGTGGTAAACTTGGTTGAAATACCAAAAGTGTTGTTTTCTGCAAAGATAGCGCTGGTGTAAGTTGATCCCCGATCCTAAACTATCTCATTCGGAATGCCGTGTTTGGATATAACATTGTTTATTATAGCCTTAACGACCAACTCCATCGTTTGATTGACGAGAGGGGTACATATTACAATCTTGTTCACAGCACATACCGGTGTGAAGATGAACCTATTTCCGTTTATACATTGTGTCAGAGGTCCGATAATGTCCGTATAAATGCGCTCAAAAGGAGGACTTTGGAGAATGGGAAAGCTTCTCAGCTCTTTCCGTATAATGTTGCCTGAAGAGGTTTTTACTTTTTGGCATAATGAACAAGTGTTGTCATGTTGTGACATCTAGATACAAAGTTGGCCAGTAATACTTAGCTTTTGCCGCTGCTTAAGTTTTGTATTCCTAGATGAGATCAAATCGACAGTGCAGTCGTACTATGCGGTGTACAGTACAGACAGTCCTGGAAAATATGAAATTTGTCAATTGTGTTCTGAAATTTCTTAGGAGGTTGATTAACCTTTCTCTTAAAAAATCTTAATAACCATTTTCCATATTCGGAATCATCTTTTGCTATTCGAATATCTTCAGAGTGGGTAATAAGCATTGAGAAATAGCAGAAACTTTGTTAATGAGGTAGCGGCAAGGGAAGTCACATAAAGTATTGTGTTTCCCAGCACGATATTCTATAGTAATATCGAACGCTTGTATGGAAACCTTGTAAATGGCCAGGCGGCCTACCAAACCTGACCTGTGCATCAGAGATTTCAGAGGTGCATGGTCAATTACTAATGTGGTTTTTGCGCTTGCAACATACGCGTAAAAACTGCTTGAGAACAAAAACTATAGATAGGGTCTCCAGTTCGTTGACTGCATAGTTTTCTCGTGAATGTTCACTGAGCAATTGCATACCGCGGCTGGATGATCAGCTTAGTTTGGAGATTTTTTCGGAAGCAAACATGCACGTGCTCCCGTGATACATGATTACATCGGTGTGTGTGACGTAAGGACGACCAAGAGGTGGGGACACCAGAGCTAAGCCTGGACAAGTGCCTGTTTAGATCCAAAAACTAAACTCCTGATCTTTGGTCCTCTCATGCCTTACTGTACTCCGTGGAGAACAGTTTCGTTCTAGTTCAGAGGCAGCACTTCTTCAACTGCTCGGAGACTATTTATATTCGCAGATGCAACTGCGGCTTAGGAGGAGAGAAAAAATAAAGCAAATGATTTTCTTAATAAAAAAATTCAGTCTCTAGGTACCTTATTATATATAAGGACACTGAGAGAGCACTAAGAAGTGCCTACCAGAACTTACAAAGACCGAGACAAGCGATAGAGAGAAAAAATCGCTTTTTTAAGAATACATTTTTTTAAAGTAATGTAGCCTCCTCAAAGCTAAACGGTGAGACTCACGGCAACCAATTGCCCAACTGTCCTCGATGACGAAGTACCACAGTTGGTGGTTGAAGGGTCCTTGAGTGAGAGACAGTACGTTGATGAAGCCTCAAGAGTAAGCTAACCAGTCGAGGAGTCGACTGCGGGTTGAACAAATGAAGCTGGGAGGGTGGATCATTGTAAAAGCTTCTGTGTGAAGCTTGTTATTTCCGAGAAAAGCTTCCCATCTGTTATGATCGTATCCGGTGTTTAGAAGTTTCCCCTAATGCCGTGCAGGTCACTGGTTGTAAAGATAGTGTTTACGAAGCTGTTGCGGTTCTGTTTGCCACGATTCACAGCTTTATCTTATCCTGATAAGATGTTGGAATGACCTTTTTTGAAATTCCGATCCTAAACTATCCGTGGGCGCAATGCAAAAATTATGTTTTGGTCGGGACTAGAACAAACAGTTCACGTTTCGTGCCACGGGAAAACTCCACTGCGCCGTAGGGACATATTTTTTAAAATACCCAACGGTAGTGGGAACAGAGCAAAAAAACTCGGAGTGGGATTTGAACTCACTCGCTCTTCAGATGCCCCTCTTCGCACTGCGCATAGAGGTTGCTGTATTCCTCTTAGAGGGTACTTCTACGAACTGCAAGGTTTTTTAAAATTAATTAGTCAAATAGGTCTAAAATCACTTTAGATTTTTTGTGAACATTTCCTGGAGGTTCCTCTCCATTATTCTCGTTTCATAGGTCTATTTTGGAACCCGGAGTCTAAAAAATAAAAAATTAGAAGAGTAGCTTATTTAAGAGACGATTTTGGGGTGAAAGAAGTGACTTGTGTCTGAAAAGATGAAGGAAGGTTATTTGTCTTATTGGGTGTAGAGGAAATATAGGGAATTGGCTGGAGAAGGTTACAGTGTCGTAACTGCGGTGTAAAGGCACCCAGATATTGATTTATTTTATTTCCATTTGAGCGCCCCATGGTGCAGTGCGAGTAGGCTGGTTTTACCTAAATCGGTCGGGGGTTGGGATCCCTTCTGAGTCAGAACTTTTTTCCTTCGGCCTCCCTCTACAATTAGAAGTTGAATTTTCGAATATTGAGCGGGATTGTTTTCCGCTTTGTTTCAAAATATTTTTAAAATATTTTAAAGATATTTTAGAAATATGTAAAAAATATTTTTTTAAATATTAAAAATACTTTTAAAATATTTACAAATTAAAATGTTCCTTCCATTACTGTTTCTAAAACCCTTGGGTCAAAACGCGGCCTCCTGACGATGGCTGAGATGTGTAGGAGTTCATCACACCAATCCCGACGGTAACAGCTCTGCCTCGTAAAGCTTCGTCGCTCCGCTTTAGGACTATGGGCAGACATACCCCATGATCCGTCCCTTTGTCGTGGATAACATGTTGCACTATATGCTCTTCTTCTGCTATCTTATGACCCATCTGTTTATCGTGAATAAAATGTGCTACTATATGGCCGGCTGCTCCAGCCGCAATCTCTAAACGGTGGTTGGCAATTTGGTCGTCGGCGAGGCGCTATCTCATGGAGCGCGGCCCATGAAGTGCTTGGTGAATCAACAAAGGAGTGTGCTCTATCGGTCAGCTATGTTCGACGCGTTAGCACTATTGCGTGCTTCTGTTAGACGCGATAGCGCTGTGGTGTGCTTGTGAACTAGCAAGAAAACTTGCTCTGACCGTTCGTGCGAATAGACGTGATAGAGTGTGTAGAGGGTTCGGACGGCCCATTCTATTAGACGCGAGGTAGCCCTTTTTTGTTTATGTGCCGTGGCCTTTGGCTTTTTGTTTAATGTCGACTATATAGCAATCGAGTCATTTTTTCACCGTTTTAGCAAAAAAGAGAAAAAGCTAAATACTTTGAAGCTCAAAGCGCTTCAAATCAGTTTTAATGGACAATAGTTGCCCTGAAAAAATTGAAAAAAGTTTAATTAAAAAATTTAAATTGAAAAACAAAATGCCGTAGTTCGGCGTTCACGTATCTCGGCGCTCCACGTCTCGGCTTTTACGTTTTCACGGCGTTTGCGTATCTCGGCGCTCCACGTCTCACGTTTACATTTTCACGGCATTTACGTCACATCGGCGTTCACGTTTCTCGGCGCTCTATGTCGCTTAAAGTTATATATATATATATATATATATATATATATATATATATAACTTTACAAGAATGCTGTGAAACACAGGATCTCGCCGCCTGGACTAAGGATAAATAAAAAGGATAAAGTACGGCGTTACTCAATCCCTTTTGGGATGCGCCACACATTCTACTTCTACGGAATGTCGTGGATGAGATTTGAATGCGTATTTGGCCATACAATGACTTGCGGTGGCTAGCCGATGAACAAATCAGCGCTCTATCTCTCCCAGACAAGGATGGCACGTAAATACACCTCCATGTGCAATCGACTGGGTCAGGCCTTCGCGATAGGGCACGCTTAGCACCGAGTGGAGATGTCGGTGCGGCATCATCTGCTGGCTTAGTAGCTTCGAGAAGACTGAAAGGGATTACAACACTTATTGATGTAGTACTGATGAGCATATGACTCAGTAGTACTGGAGACCGAGTAACCCGCTCGATGTGCGGGCAAAGAAGAAGTAAGAAAGAAGAAGGAGTCGACTGCTTCCATGTTCAATGTGCGTATGGGCCCAGAAGATGCGCCGCTGACGTTATCCAGCGTCCACTGGAATCAGAAAACTTGTCGTAGACATCGTCCAATGTCCGCCGGGGTTCAGAAGACGTGCAGTACTCACAAACTCGCCTCAGTGCGACATGAATAATCGGCTATAGTTTCTATCGTAACCGACCGAAATTTCAAAAGCGGATGTCAGATTTGTGATCAGCACTTTAAATAGCCCCCTGGGCGAAGTTTGGGCGAAAGATTTTCTCGACTTCTAAGCCTCTGGAGTCTTGAAAGTATTATAGCGCCATTTTGTTTGTTATTTAGTTTTGTTATGTTTATGTTTCGATCCGTCTCGGATGTCACTAGGGATGGGCTAACAGCGCCGTCCGACTTCTTCATTAACGCGCTGCTGCGATTAGCTGAAGATCGCAGTTCTGCCAGCGCTGCGAACTCACCCATGAAAACACAGATACATATATTCCTATTCTTTCCAAATTTGCTACATCTCTTAGGACAGTAAGAATCGGCGCAATTCGTGCAGATTCTTTTAGTGATCATTAAGATTAACTCTGAGCGAAGGCAACTGCTCAAATCCGACATTTTGGACCAAACTCATGGAATAACAACGTCGAAATGGAAGCGATTCCTTTGAAAAAAAAGGATTCTAAGAGGGCCGCACGAGCAAAACTGAGTGTTTGACGCACATATTCAGTAAGCAACTAAATTTCACAACCACGGATCGTAACAGCAGATTCAAAGTGCATTTCCTTAGCGTTTACCGTGCCCCAGTTTCGTAACATCTGTTGCAAAGTGCTTTCCCTTAGCGTTTACCGCTAAATATGGCTTGTCAAATACGCCTCACGCGTAATTTCGGTTTACGTTCAGTAGGTACTGTTCTGATGTAATCCATATTTCTGTTCCCCTCGAAGCTGCTAAGCCAGCGGACGATCCCGCGCCGTCGGCTTCACTATACGGTGTGCAAGCGCGCCCTATCGCGAAGGCCTGACCCAATCGATTGCTCAGGGGGGGGGGGTGTTTTTAGGTGCCATCCCAGTCAAGTCTGGTACCAATTCACCGACCCTGGAGGGATGGAAGGCTTGGTTGGCCTGGGCAGGAAATCCGAACCAGGAACCTGGTATCGGGTGCACGCGACAGCCGGCGCCTCCTCCGGCTGCGCTACACACGCCCTGGACTAATGAAAATATTTATATGTGAAAATGATATCTATTAAATGGCTAGATATAGATTTTGCTTCAAGCGCTTTTTTGAAATATATTTTTTATATAGAAGAAAAATTGTTTCTATACCTTCGAATGCATAGAAAGAGTCGTTCGACTACGTCAAGATATTCACCGATCCGGTTGTAGATATCGGTCGTCGGGTGCCAGCGCGATGGTAGGGGTAATGAGGGTTAATTGATGGCCAAATAGTTGACGGAAAAGGGGAAAAATATTTTTTAAATTAGTAAACATGGTATTTGAAAAAATCTCTCCGGGACCACCATATGAAGTTATAGGTTAATTACGCCTTATCTGATGAATCCTACGGAGTATCTATTCCTAAGTTCTACTATACGCTGGATGGTGTGTCATTTTTATTATAGAGGCATACAGTATATGGTTCACGGTAAGTGGTGAGGGATAAGGGACGGAAGGGAGAGGGCAGACATGCCCTCTGACAGGCTGCTGGTAAGAGCTGACGACCACCCAGTCGTGGCGACCAGGGGTGTGCGTAAATAAAATCTGAAATTTCGTAAGTCGTAAATCGTAATTACGAAGAAAAAAAAAACGTCGTAAATCGTTAACCATAAATCGTAACTGTCCTGATGTGTAAGGCACTATAACTAAATTTTCAGAGTTTTACTTGCTAATCTTATTTAAAATGATCCGATATTAATATATTTATTTGTTATCTTCAGCTGAAGCCGGATAGTTTTCTTCCCAACCAACTTTATCTTTCCTTTTAGTCTGACATCTTTCTTATCAATCACTACACCTTTTAAGAAAGCCGATGAATAGTTAATTCAAATACTTTATGCATTACCTTCCAAAAAAGTTTACCTCGTTTAAATGACTATTGAATTCCCAAACTCTTAGCAATTCTTTATTGTGTGCATAAATCTAGAACTTGGCAAAAACAATAGAAAGTCACTATGAAGACCCATTTTTACATTTTGAATTTCGTCCAGGAACGTCGCTAGTAGGATAGAAAACTTGCGGCCTCCGAAACAATATAATCATATTTCTTGATCACCCTCTGTAGTAGCTTTTGAATGGAAAGTGTAGTGTGAAACCTTTAGCGCATCCCCAATTTGATTCCATAAGCATCCAATCTGGTTTGGAAAGGGTCCTGTTTGATTTTCGAACATTCCAAGTCGAGTTGGGAAGGCAGCAGTTATAGTGTGAGATGGATTTTTGTTTTGTTTCTAAAAGCCCATTTTAAGCGTGATAAAGGACAACGGTTTATAAATCATCGCATGAAAGTAGTTAAACATAGAATGCATTATGAGAAGTTACTTATGGTTAGCAACCTTATCCACAGGGCGATATCCGAATTCCGATCTCTGTTAACTGTAGAGCGATTAGAAAACTTGACAACTTCCTAACAAAAGTACTCACGATTTCTGAAACATCGACCGGCAACATCAGGCTTCAACGCTGTGATACTTGGGGGTCTCCTTATAAAAATTCTCACTGATACAAAAAAAGAAACGAGACATACTGTTAATGAAGAAAAAAAGAATAATACGGTTGTGTTCCGTGCTCTGCTCTTCTGACGCGGAGAAGAGTACAGAAGGGACTTCGGCGTGTGGCCGGCTGGTGCATCCGTTTTAAAATTGCCTACATCATGAAGTTTTTCCCTTGCCAGAATATGCAGGCAAGCAAAGGTGGGTGTATGGTCGTAAGGAAGAAATAACAATGCATTCGAAGACTAAACTTCTACACTATGTACTGTATAGTAATTGTCTGCATTCGCTGGGCTACCCTTCGTAATTCTGTAGGGGAGGCCCGAAGTACTTCGACTCTTTCTTTGAATAAGTTCCAAATTTGCTTTCAAACCACTTTGAATACTTTGAAATTTGCTCCGTAATACGGCGTACAATGTTAGTCTGCGGAAACATCAGTGGTTTAATCTTTCCATATCTACGATTCTAGTCAATGTCTACATCCGCCTCCAAACACGTATTATATTCCATCATGTCTTGCGCCAGTCGTGTTCGGAGGTGTTAGCATGAATCGTTTATTAAAAGACTACCATGCTACATAGTTACCTAATAGGATGTGAATTAGCAAATAGTCATCTCTTTTATTACAATATAACCTCGAATATCTTTCTGTGGATTGGAATGGAACGTTCTTCGACAGTAGGAATGCTTACATTGCTGGAAAAGGAGGGGTCCAATCTCTCAGTGTGTACATTTTTAATTATGTAGTGTCCTTGTCTATTCTTTAGAACAGTTCTGCTAGCAAATGGCAGCCCTTACAGTGTTAGAGAGATGTAAAAGTCAGTTAAGCAAAGAGATAAGTCTAACTCGAGAGACCTGTGCACAGTACGGTGTCTTCTGTCATGGTGCAACATCAGAACATAAACACTAAAACGAACAGAGGCAATGAGCAAGACTGTTAAATAGTGGGCATATATCTATAATTAGGGCTGCATAGCCTCATTCTTGGAGTTAAATCAAAGATCACATTTACGAAAATTTACGATTTACGACCCAAAATATCGTAAATCGTAAAGAAATTGCCAAAAGTCGAAATCGTAAAATCGTAAACCGTAAATCGTAATTGCACACACCCCTGGTGGCGACGTAGACGAGACTCCAGTAGCCGGCTGCCGCTATCTGGCAGCAGGGCATCGCCGTCCAGTTTGCGGATTGGGTACAACTCGACACGTTAACAAGGGTGGTCCAGGCAGGGTCACCGATTCCGCTGAAACTTCGCCTAGGGGGTTATTTTTGGTGCAGATCATGAATCTGACATCCGTTTCATAAGCGTCAATCTTTTTTAATTGATAGATATTGCGCCTAAAAATGACCAAAACTACCTGAAATGTTTCAGCCGAGAATAAAAAGGCAAGGAAAGCAAAATGCTCTACCAAAAAACGAGGTTAACATAGATATAATGACGCATCCTGATTCCAGAAAATGAACACTGCCGCTTTTCGATCCCCAAATTGCTCCTCCAAGGAACTCGTTCAAATATCTATATCTACAATTGTTGATACCGTACTTCGCTCGATGAACCGACCACTTACCCATGCCAACCTCTACCTGTCGTCACCGGCAGAAACTTTAAGAATGTAATGCCTGCCTGCATCTATATTACCCAGCTGAATCGTGAAAACGGATGTCAGATTCGTGATCAGCACCAAAAATACCCCCCCCCCCCCCAATATACGAAGTTTCAGCGAAATCGGTGACCCTGCCCAGACCATCCTTCTTAACCGCATGAGTGGTCTGCGGCCGAATCCTGAAAAACGGATGTCAGATTCGTGATCAGCACCCCAAGTAACCCCCCCCCCCTAGACGAAGTTTCAGTGAATTTTTTTTTCGACCGAAGTCGTGTCGGTGGGAGTCGGAACCTTTAACTAGTGCCCAAACATTATATTCCTATTATACATTCATGTCTTCGAAGACTGAATAGGATTTGATTTCTCCGTGGCTTTGTTCATTCCTTAATAGAGTAACGATGGCCTTCTACCTTAACAGTAAGTTTTTTTGTGACTCGTGTTGCAGCCTTTGCCACGAAAGTAGAAGGATATTGGGCGACGTTATCCAATCCCTTTGGGGAACGCGTCACGTATTTCTTAGTAGAGCTTTCTTCCCTCCCCCTCTTTTGTCTTCATTCCTTAGTGGAACTAAGGAATAAACTGTCGCGTGCCCTCTGACTCAAGATTTTTGATTCGGTTTTTCCGCCCACGCTAACCAAGCTTTTCATCTTATCGTTATCGATAATTTGGTACCATACTTATCTGGGAAGGATATAACACTGACTTGTTCATTGTTCATGCTAACCAAGCTTTCCATTATTTCGTTGTCGATAACTCGGTACCATACTTATCTGGAAAGGGTAAAACACTGCCTTGTGCATCGGCCACCGCAAGTCATTGAGTCGGCCAAGTATGCATTCAAATTGCCCCGGCGATATCCAGAATAAGTAGAATGGTTGGCACTCCCACCGAGGGAACCAACAAACGCCCCTGTGCATGCGTCCGACTACTCTTGGTGTCATTGGGTCAGATATCAGCAGTGGAACGTTACCGGTATTTCTAGCGACTTCTCCGCGTCTGTTATCCGACTTTCTGGCCTGGTATCCGTTGCAACGGATTTCACTGGAAACCTGTCACGCCGCGCGTTGAGCCGCGGTACGTCGTGGTTTCGCGGTAAGTTCCATCGTTACCGGCCGGTAAATCGTGGATGAATCCGGGCCTAGGTGTTCGATTCCCTTCTCTTGCCGAATGTTTGCATTTTAGGCGTTCGTTCCTTGCTCGTTATTTATCACCTTTTCGTGGGCCTGTGTTTTACTATAGATCCCCAAATGTGTGTTGAGTAAGTTTTTATTAGTTGCCCTTTCTGTATACGACACTTCGTATTTTGCTCCAGATTTTTGGTAGAATCCCTGAATGGATGAGGTATGAACCTCCCCAACTATCGACATGAGTGAAGTAGTAGCAGTCACGAGCAGCTCGTGATGACACCGGTCCAAGGAATGAGTGTAATCGTTACCTGACATGCCACGCGTTCTCAATGAAGGCAAGCCGTTTGGAGCGGTGGCTCTCTTACTATTTTTGGTACCGTGGTGAAGTAGAAGTAGCTGGTGATTTAACCCTGTGGATAGGGCTATGACCCTATCATTGATATCTTTTCTTCACCTAAATGCTCCCCCTCACCTACCATAAACAGTCGTAATCGGCCGATATTTCAAAAGCGGATAACATATTGGTGATCACTATCTGCAGATAGGGGCGCGTGTGGCGCAGTCGGAGGAGGCGCGACTGCCGCGTGCACCCGATACCAGGTTACTGGTTCGGATTTTCCGCCCAGGCCAACCAAGCCTTCCATCCCTCCGGGGTCGGTGAATTGGTACCAGACTCGTCTGGGAAGGGTAGAGCGCTGACTTGTTCATCGGCTGGCCACCGCAAGTCATTGTATGGCCAAATACGCATTCATATCGCCTCCACGACACCCCGTAGAAGTAGAATGCGCTGGCGCATCCCAGAAGGGATTGAGTAACGCCGTCCTTTATCCTTTATCCTTTATCTGCAGATAACCCCCACCCGGGCCAATTTTGGGTCAAGCGATTTTTTCGACCTCTTCACGACTTCTTAGGAGGTGAAAGTGCAATAGTGCTGCTCCAAATTTATGCATGGTAATCGCTTGGTTAGAAGAGCGTAAGCCCATGTCACGGCAAATCATTTTGACAATGTTTTCGCAGACATCTCTTCCCTCCTGTCTTTAACAAAAAATCTGTCTTTGACATGTTTTCAAAAGGACGACTCACCACATGCGTTTCAAGACCAATGTGCCGTCCAGCAAAGAAGGAACGCGACGATATGACGGTGAGCTCTATTCAGTGACATGCTGGGACTGCATTAATTACCTGTCTGCCATCATCAGTGCGTCTAGTTGTAAGCCTTCGAGGGGCAGTGGTGTATCACGGTACTTGTGCTACAGTACTCGTACTGGTGCCACGTGTAGACCCTCATTCTTATGGACTTGTCGATAGTTGAGGAGGTTCAGACTCCATCTAGTTAATGATCCTACCAAAGATCTGCAACCAAATACGAAGTGTCGTAGAAAGGGAGGACAACTAAATAAAAAATATGTCCACGAAAAGTTGAGAAGGTTATGAATTCCAAACAAGGAACGAAAACTAAAAATGATGAAATCCGGCAAGGGAAGGGAATCGAACAACTGGGCCCAGATTTATCCACGATATACCGGCCGGTAACGTTGAAACTTACCCCTTATCCACGACTAATTGTTAGGGAGATTTTTATATCGATGTTCTCTTATTTACAATGGACACTGTGAATGCTGTACAAAAATTTCCCCAACCTAAGAGCAACTGTGAATTTGTTGTTGATGACGTTAACTTTAGGTTGAAGCGCAATCGTGTTTTAGGTAGCTGGAGTTGGGTTGGTGTATTTTGTGTTTTGCGCCATAGAAGGACTTGCTCGCGTCTCGAAGGTAGGTCCTAGCTTTACTTGTATTTATTTGTCTTTTTTGCTTATCTATTGTTTTTGTTTACGTAAGCAACATTCTCCAGCGAATCTCTTTATTCCTATCTTCTCCGGAATCAAGCTGGTGGTATTCTCTTTATGTTTTACAGAATCACGTTGAAGCTGCAAAGCAAAAACAGTTTGCTGCGCTTCCGTTGGTGATTACTGAAATGGTTATTTTCTATTGGATTTTTGCTTCTCTAGGGAAAACTATGCGAACGTTGAAGTTGAGAAGAAATGAGGTTCGCTTGTGCATAAAAGTTCTTACTGACCAGGAAAGTGTCTGAACGATAAGCTGGGACGGCAGAAACGAACCATATCCGAAGAATGGCCACACTTCAAGTAATAAACAACGATTCCTCGTTTTTACCGATTCCTTGGGGCAAGCATATTCAAGGCAGTGAATTATAGAGGTCGAATTTCTGTGGGCTATGCATACCTCGCCCTATCTTCTCGCCTTTCTCGCGCTCTTCCGTTAGCGATGTTGCCCGGCAGGGTTCTCTGCTCCTACACGCGATGTACCTCGGAAGAGGTACGGTCGGGGAGTTTTTTGCCCTAAGGCGTAGTTTATGTATGAACTACGTCCAGGGCTAGGAACCATAATCGGCATCGATATCGATTTTTCATGTCACACGGCGGCGCCTCGTGTTACTTATATTTCTTTGCAATACACCTCATTTGAAGGAATTTTTAGGCACTGTAGTTAGCATCTCCACAAAATAAACTGAAGCGCGAAGTGTGATGACAGACGGCTGGCTCGATATAGCTACTCTAGACTCCACTTTTTTCGATTTTCATTTTATCTTTCTGGGTTTTGTTTGAACAGATGTATTTCTATTCCATGTCTGACTGTCGTTGAATCTTGGAATGTCGTTTAACAGTGGTGCAGGATGTTGTGAAGCTGTCGAGTCATTATTGTTATAAGAGCTTTGTTCTGCTTACGTTTCGGCGTAACCGCCTTTTTCAGAGCCTGAAAAAGACAAAAGGAGTTTGAGAAATCACTCGTCCAAGGATCATTTCAAGCTACAGGAGTCTCGAAAGTTAATGAGAAAATGAAACCAATAGGGGGTAAAGCAACCCGACCTTATGGAAACAGCTGAACGGCTGATTGGTTACCCTTAGATGAAGAACGACCTGGGTGATTGAGTCTTCCCTTCGGGTCCCATCAGCTACCCTCCAAATGGCGCCCTCCAGGGTCAAGCCCGCAGAGGTCGACAAGTGGAGCCAGCTCCTGAATTACGGCCACACGCTCCTCCTTCCTATTGATCGCGGGATTCTTGAACACATTCCGTAACGCCAACAGGGTTTTGCGCGCTGCGATATCGAACTCACCCACTAGGATCTTCACCGCTGTCCCATCCACTGCGCCACTATGACTTCGCAGTCTGTGTTTCCCCAAAGGCATAGAGACCTTGCCGTTATCCAGTCCATCCACGTGCTTCTTCAGTCTGACCCAAAGAGGCCAGCGCGTGTCACCGATTTCTTATACTTCGGACCGAATCGAATAATTTCGGATGATTATTCGAATAAATTCGAATATTCGAATATTCATTATTCGAATATTCGATGAGGCCCAAAATTCGGATATATTCGTTATTCGACTATTCAACGTGGCCCAGAATTCGAATATATTCGTTATTCGACTATTCGACATGGCCCAAAATTCGAATATATTCGAATACATTCGACGCTAGCAAGGTAGATTACTGGGAGTCAGTTTGTGCGTCTTCTGGATATAACTCGCCTAAAGTCAACTATATGAAAAACCACGAACATATTTGAGCTCCGGAGGTCATCCGTCGCAAGCGCGAGCGACGCCGCCTTTTGTGCCAGCCACTGGTAATTCGCCAATTGTGCGCTCGTCCTCTTTTTTCTTTTTGGTTTTTGGTGTTTGTTCGTTTCGTGGACTGAATGTCACCGTCCTAGGTTCTGTTTATACTGCAACATCGAGCACAGTATTATAAAAATCCGACTCCTGAATCTGACACCGACCCGGCGTTCGATTGGGGCGCGGTCGTTCCTTTAAACTCGTGATGTAATCACAGGGTTTGGAGCGGTTGTCGACTGCGCCTCGAGCATCCTACTACCATCTTGAAGAATCCGAGCAGTGGTGCGGGGTACATGTTGGGACTAATCGAACGGATCTCGAATACTTTGGCTTCCTCAGTCGAAGTTCCTTACCTTGTCCGGTCAACTGTGACGTAACACTGGGTCTTAACTTAGCATGATTGCAAGCGCATTGGCGCGAAGGATGTCTTGTAGATTTTCAAATAGAACTCATTCGAGGAACTTATAGCGAGCGGCTGGAGCCCCTCCACAAGATGAGTCTGTTAGATAATAGGCTTTGAGTCCTGAGCGTTCCCAGGTATTTCACGAGGCTCTTTCGAGGCGTTTGTGAATCTGTAAGGATCTTGGGTAACATATGGCACATGGCTATGGGGGGGGGGGGGGGGGGGGAAGGTGTTCGTATCACCTGGTTGTAGGCGCCGCGGCCGGCCCATGTGGCCATACCTGCGGCGTCATTCCTCTGCTCGCCGTCTCCGCTCACGCTGTGACACCCGTGGCGCGCGTGGTGGACGACGGTGTGGGCCCTGGTTTATAGTTGCGCCGCTTTTCGGCGCGGCACCATGTTCGGAATAGATATCGATCAGGCGGCGCGAAGGATCGATATCTATGGCGATCGTGGTGCCGCGCCGCCTGGCGGCGTAAATATTAGGTTGTAACGAAATAAATGGCACTGAACCACTGTAAATTTAAACAGTTAATATCTCGGCTTGTAGGCAAGTTTATTGATCGAAATAAAAACCTTCTGATTCTACACATCTTTGCCAACGTGACACAAGCTTTTTTATCCCAGTAGCATAAAAATCAGAAGTTCTGGAATTGACGAAATCTTCGAAGGCACTTTCGGCATCCTGTTGGTATTTGAATATTTTCCCTACCATGAAGTCGCCAAGGTGCTTGAAGAAGTGGTAGTCTGTTAGGGAGAGGTCGGGAAAAAACGGAGGATGTGGTAGAGTTTCAATGCTCAGCTCATTCAATTTCTGCTACGTCATTCGTGCTACATGGGGGCGAGCATTGTCGTGCAGAAGGAGAACTCGCCTTCGGTTTACCAAGGCCGGCCGGATATCCTTCAACTTTTTCATCATTTCTTCAACTTCAATGCAGTACATACTTCTCTGCCGTGATGGATTCACCGGGAGGGAGGAAGCTGTGGTGAATTATTCCCAGCGAACACCGCCATACTGTCACCATTACTTTCTTTTGGTGCAATTCCGGCTTCGAAAAAACCTTGGGGCTCTCATCGCTGTTCACCCACTGTGCCGATCGTCCCTGTTGTCGTACATTATCCATTTCTCGTCACAGGTTACGATGAGATCAAGGAATGGGTCCGTTTCGTTCCGTAGAAGCAGTGCGGACGAGGTCTCTTATTGTCGGTTTCTTTGCTCCTCAGAAGCTCGTGAGGCACCCATCTTTCCAGCTTTTTGGTCTTTCCAATTTCCTTCAGATGCCGGGCAGCTGTGTTGTGACTGACGCCAAGAACCTTCGCTATCTCCCTGGTACCTTTGTGTGGATCCTTCTCTACCACATCTCTCAGCTTGTCCTCATCAACATCACTATGCCTCCCACGACCTTCATGTTCTTCCAAGCTTTCATCTCCATTCCGGAACTTCTGATACCAACGATACGCCGTCCGAATTGTGGAACATCCTTGACCGAATGCGGCGTTGATCTCCTCGTCCGCCTCCTTAGCTGTAGTACCCAGCTTGAATTCATACAAGTAAATGCCTCGGATTACCCTTTTGTCCATCTGCAAAAAAAGTCAATAAAACTCTAAAGTTTTCCCACTTTTACATAGAAAATTTGGTACTCACCGGTAGAGCAAAGTTTGCGCTTCTAAATGATATGCCACATGTTACGGTTTGTTCTTGATCAAACGCGTAAAGACGCGCCAAAAAATGGCGCGAGCCAGTGCCATTTAATTCGTTACAACCTAATATAAACTAGGGCTAACAGAGGCCGTCAGCGGCGGCCCGATGGACGAGCGGGGACGAGCGGAGCACACGGGTCGACCAGATTCGCTGGGACTGCAGTCAACAGAATGTTCAGAGGATTTACAAAACCAGTGTATAGATATACGTTGGTGTGAAAGAAACATAGGTCTACATCAGAATTTCGAGCTCTATCTAATGAGCTCTACCTCAAGCTTATAAATGCTACCGTTGATGCGTTTTCTTCAATTTTAAGGAGTTTATAGCGATCGATACTTCAAAAACGAACTTCAAGTTCATGTTCAGCGGTCTCGATTACTCCCTAACTCTTTTATATGTAATAGGATAGGATATCAACTTCGTGATTGAATTCTGCGTAGACTGTTGGCTTGGAGGTATTTCCCCAATGGTGTGACACACACAATTTTTTTCTTTGAAAAAGCGCTCCTCTAGAAGTTATTTAGATGACGTAGTTGAATTCTGTGTGAAATTTTAGCCTGGAAATATACCTTTCACAGTTTCGTTGCAGATTTGCGAAGAATTATACTTCAGTTTTAAATTCGAAGAGCTATGTTTTTTTTACACCAACATATATTTTACACTGGTTTTGTAAATCCTCTGTACATCCTGTTGATTGCACTCCCGGCAAATCTGGTAGACCTGTGTGCTCCGCTCGTCCCCGCTCGTCCATCGGGCCGCCGTCGTGGGGCCGCGCGGCGGATGACGGCTTCCGTCGGGCCGTCGTCCGCGGCGCGCGCGACGGGTGTCACAGCGTGAGCAGAGACGGCGAGCAGAGGAATGACGCCGCAGGTATGACTGTTGCGAATCGGCGGGTGCCCTTTGTCAACTATGTCCATTGAGGCCCCAGTTGCCCAAGGAGGGGGAGCGCTACACCCCATGCCCTGCGTCCTTGCGTCCGGTTGGAATGCCGCTTGGTGACCAGCGATCCGGGAGGCGGAGCCTATCTTAGGGGGCGGAGCCAATTCACAGGTGCATGACTGCGCAATACAGCCGGGCCCGGGCCGACTGCACCCCTCATGAAGTGACACTACAGGGCCAATACACACAATGCAATAATACGATACCGCTACGTCGGTTTACCCGGGTCCGCCCAGTGCGCGACCCGGTACGACTCCGCTGGAATGGCCATGCGTGCTAAGGACTCACCAACTTGGCTCCCTGCCTCCAGTAGACGTGAGTAACAATACAGGTTTACTTCCAATCCATATATATGCAGCATAGCAATACATCAGCAGATAGATATAGACAGAAGTGGCAGTCGTCGCTGAGGCGAATTGAGAATAGGAATGTCGCGTCAGCAGTCCAGAATGCAGATGTATCGGAGGACTCGACGGCAGGCGAGCCTTCCCATCAGGCTCGCAGCCCCCCTTGCCCGCAGCTGGCTCATGGATGATGGCGGTGAGACGGCAAGGCCCGCAGGCCACTCCCGGAGCGGATGGATGGAACTCGGAATGCCGAAAGGTCGGCGCTCTGCGGAGCGCGACCGCGCAGGACCCAGGTGGAAGTGTAGACTGACTGCCGCGCGCCCGGAGCGGGCGGGGTCAGCAGCAATCGATAGGGTGCGCTGCGGCTGCAGGCCGCTCCGCACGCACCTCATCAGGGTGTCGCTACGGGACCGGTGACCGCGGAGCATGGAATTGAGAGGGAGCGATCATCGCATTCGCGACACTCCCGGCCACAAAAGGAAGGGCTCCCGCCGGCCGATACCGATGTCTGCCTTGCCGTGAAATGATGGCCTATTGCCTTTTAATATATGGGAGCCTGCTGCTTGCATGAAGGGATAGGCAACCCCGACAGGTCGTACGCGACCCACGACCAAGACCCCCAAAGGCCGAAAGAGGGGGTCTGCCGACACGACGACGAAAGAGGGCGCGACGACGCCAGAAAGCCCCTAGCGGGTCAGTACAGTGCAGCAATGATGTTAATTAGCTACCTGAAGTGCCTCAATGACGTTGCCACGAAGGGCGAGGCGCACTGACTACAGGGGGGAACTTCAATACATGAGAGAAAGGAGAGTAAAGTACGGAAGAGATAACCGGTGTACACTACAGAGACTACAGAAGGACTATGGAGAAACTACACTACAGCAGAGAAGTAGAAAACTATGAATAAAATGTAATGGCATGAGGATTGTGAATAAAGCGTTCAAGTGCCTGTGTATGACACCGAACAAACAGACAAAACACACATGAATAACACACATTAACACAAGTCGAGTATCAGACGAGGTGTGTATAGCGTTGACGTGGCTGCAGTGCGACGGCGTATCGTTGACGATCCATAACGACCATTTGATGTTCGCAGCTGACCATCGACACTAACAGCTGGATTGCGTTCGAGGTAGATACGTGGAGGCGGTGATCCCGAGCACGGAGTAAGTCGACGTCCCCCGACATCTCGAGACAGATCGACGCAACGGACCATGCGAATGCATACAGTACCATGTCGACCCTCGCCTCAGACCATACGTTCGCCAGGTAGATGGAACTGCGCGGCTTGTCCTTCAACATAGAACATTAATACACACACGCAATAACTCACGTGTATTGACAGGTCCTCGATCGTACAGTGGACCATTGTGCGCGCGTAGCTGGGCGAACCTTAACCTCGTGTCTGGAATCAAAACCGGGTGAAACGTACAAATAATCGCACAACTGCCCAAGTTGCGCGGCGAGTTCATAGACGTCAAATCGAGTAAAAAAACGAACTGTAATGAGAATGAAGTGTAAATTGCCACCTTACCATGAGTTATCGCTGCCATATTCCTCACCCCAGCGGCGGTATTCCTCGCTGGGCGAGGCCTCCCCCCGGCGAAATGGTGAACGGAACCGGGGCGGCGTCGGCATGCGGAGTGCGAGAGCAAGTTTTAACGGAAGCTTGTGCTTCCTCGGCTCTACCATGCCTTGGGGGCACGGCCTGAACGTTCGACGATCGAGTATCCTGTAAAATTCAAACCTACCGAACTTGACATCCGGATAGACTCGTGGATTGTCCATACAGAACGCTCGATGATGGCCTTCGATCCTGCAATAACTACAGGGATCCCTACGCTTACACACGCCACGGTGCTGTTTGACGCAATTCGAGCAGAGCAGGAATTGTACAGCGAGCCGGGCGCGGTCGGACAGCCTGGGAAAGCGAGTGCAATCCGAGGTATAGTGATAGTGCGATGAGCAGAAAGCGCAAGGAAGCGAACGCGGTGGCGGTACTGCTGGTGGATCTCTAGGCATGAGGCGTGCAACTTCCGGATCGAGCGGACGCGGAGAGATGGCTCTGTAGAGGTTAGGCGGCCACGAGGAGTCTCGGCTTTCCCTTGACTCCTGACGAGAGCGATCCGAGTATTGTTGTTGTTCTCGGTATGTGTCGTATCGACTCCTCCTTCGACTTGTCGTCGGTCGGTCTTCGTATGGCGGGCTATCCGCTGGCGTTGGAGGAGTTGGCGGTATCTTCGGGCGAGGCTCCCGAATCGGGACCTCTTCGTCATTGTCCGGTTCTTCTGATGGAGTAGTCCTTTTCCTTGACTCCGCTGGCGCGGCGAGCGTGATGCGATGTCGTGGCGGATCCTGAATTGGTGTTAGCTCACGAGTGGGCGTTGGTGTCGGCGTGGAGACTTCTTGAGGCGCGATGGACTGCGCCTGATCCGGTTGAGCACTGTTGTGCTCTTGCTGCCCTGTCTGCAGCTGTTCGTCCACTTGACTCGTGGCGAGGTATCCGTCGGTGATGTTGATGAGAAGCGCATCTGAGTAGTTGCTTCGCCACCATTGGAGAATGTCCGTGTACGACGATGGATCTGTCGAGATCGGTTCTGGCATGGTGGTCATCATCTGGTGGGCATACTGCCTGTCTGCGTCGGTGACTGCACTGATCTGGTAGTGCAGCACATGAAGTGCTTGGTATGCCTCAAGCACACGTCGCATCCTGGTGGCCTGTGCGACGACCGCAGACGCAAACTGTAGCGCCTCGGTTATCAAGGGCGCTGTAACGCTGAAAATCTGTAAGGTTGCTCTAAAATAGTTTTGGTTGTTTGACCAGTCAAGGAGTTTAGGTACGGTGAGCTCTGTGAGCTGGCTGAGATGGACCGAGAGAGATGTTATACTATGCGTGAGCTCTTGAGCCCAACCCATGAGGACCATGAACCTAAACTGAAGTGGATGTCTACGTCCTAGGAAAACGGCAAGATTGTGAAATGATCGAACAGTAGAACTGGCCAAATTTTGGAGTTTTTGCAAAAGAAAGACAATTCGAGCGGCTGTATCGTAGTCTTCTTGTCTCGCTGGAGTGGTTTCTCGAGCGGGGACTTGAAGCGCATCGACTTGTGCACGCAACGAATTGTTGGTAGTGATATAGTTGAATACTGAACGAAATTGGTTGGCCGTAAGTTCTTCTACCGAACGATGGTCCAAGAATGAAGTGCCCGTAGAAGAGGAAGAAGAAGTGGGAATTACAGACGAGATTGATGGGTTAGATGGAAGAGAACCCTGAGAACCTGAAGTGTGCTGACCCTGATGACCTAATATGAGCGCGAGAAGATGATGGTAATTACGCTGATCCTCTTCAAGGATCTGCTGACGGCTCCTCTCTTGCTGCTCAGCCTGTGGCCGTGCATCCGAGGTCTCCCGGGGAGACGACAGTGCTTGGGCTGGCTGTACGGCAGGATCAGGAGAAGGTTCCTCGACGATGACAAGATGGGACTCATCGTCGGGCTCGTCTACGTCTTCAGCTTCCTTATCCTCAGCCCGTGAACCACGGTCTCTTGGCGATGATCCGCCGCGAGCCACGAATACTGGGGCTGGAGTGGACACTGAAGATGCAGCCGTAAGAGTGAGTGGAACGACGGCTGGCACCGAAACAGTAGCAGATGGTGAGCGAGTAACGGTAGAACCCATAGATGGTGATGGGATAGGTGTGACAACGGATGAAGTGAGTGACGTATAAGGGCGAGAAGAAATGGTGGGAGTAACGAATGAAGGAATAACTACAGGAAAGGCTGAACTAGAGACAAGAGACGAGAATGCAGAACGAGTAGATGGAATAGAAGTAGAAGAGAGAGGAGCAAGAGTAGATGACGTAGGATGAGGCTTAGAGGTGGGTTTGGAATAGAAGGAAGAAACTGCTTCAGAGTATGGAGAGATAGGAGAATAGAAATGAGAAACTGCAACAGCATATGACGAAGAGACAGCAACGGATGAGGAATGACAGGAGGGTGGAATACGAACCGAAGTGGTAAGCTGATGAGACAATTCGTGCTCAACGGTATTACTAACTGACCTGGGCTTCGGCTTCTGCTGACCTTTCCTTCGACGACGTCCTGTATTGCCTCGTTTCTGATCTTGAACTCGTTGCTGCTCGTTGCCATTGTTCTCGGCTTGTTCCCGATCACGTTTGCGTGAGGGTACCATCGCACCAAAATTCAAACGCTTATCTGCAACGAAACGTGGTCATATGCACGTAAGGCGAGTTAAATCGCCGAGACCGATGAAAATTTTCCTTGCGTAGATGGGATACAAGGTGACTATGGTCTACTGAAATGGATATAGTGCAATCATGACAGATGTTGAGAATGAATCAGACTGAAGCATGAGGAAGCGAGATGAAATGCAATGGGTTTTAGGCCACATGACGCTAGTACCCTACGGAAATGGTAAGAGTACCTGAAGATCTAAGGGTTATCGTGGCGGGACCCAAAGGTTAAGGTTATTCTCGCTAGTGCGAGTGGTGATTTCGCAATCGCTTGAGCAGAACGCAGATGGTAACGCGAAAACGTGGACAAAGGTGGATTTTGAGATGTCTGGCTGCAGTACAGAAGTATTGAAGAAGAGGACTACAGAGAGAGACTGCGAACAATACAAAGAAATGCAGCAGAGTACAGAAAGAGCAATTTGATGAACACGAGGGGAGAAAAAGGAGTGAAGGAGAGCAAGGGAAATGATGAATTGAGTGCTGGAGGCGTGCCTAATGGTCGCGCGAGCGCGCGTAGAGGCTGCGCATGCGAGCGAGGCTACGGTTTTGGCGTAACCTAAGGATATTAGACGCGGAGCGTAGTACCGAGAACCATTGGAAGAGATGACTAAGAGCCTCCCAAAACTGGATGAAGCGAGATAACAAAAGAAAGGGAACCTGAAACAGGAAAGAACAAATTTGAAGAAGGAAATTAACCTAGAACAGAGGAAAACTACTAGAAATGAGGAGAAAGAAGAGGAGGAGAGACCCTGTGCACTGTCACTGAGCGGATTAAGTGAATTGTTGTCTTTTTAACTTTACGCGGAGGTTGAATCCTAGTCGGCTTCTTGAGTTCCTTCGGACAGATCGATTTGCTGTCTTCTGCCGCGATTTCGAGCGGGATCAGCTGATTGGTGGACCGATCTAGGATCTTATGCCTACCTGTTCTTACTTTAACTGATCTAACTGCTCCGTCGGCTGATCGATTGACCTGAATAACGACACCGAGAGGCCAGTTTGACCTGGCCGAATTGTCAGTGAAGAGTAAAACAACATCTCCTATCTTAGGCTGCGTTCCAGAGCTACGAGTTTTCGGTGAACGTAGCTGGTTACGTTCCGCTAGCGCCTGAAGATAATCTTTTTGCCATAGCTCCCAAAAAGTCTGAAGGGAGTCTCGGAGAATGCTGTATTGACTCACGAGAAATTCTTGCGAGTCAGAGTTCGCAACGTGGTCTGATGACGTGACCTTAGCAGTAGGATTCTCTAGATAACCTAGAGTGAATTGAGGATTAATTAGATCGATTGGACGGAGTACGAGTGCTCCGTCAGCGGCTGAACCTGTTAAAGGTGTAAGAGGACGTGTGTTGATCGTGGCTTCGATTTCCGTGAGAAGCGTTTGGAGGTTCCACAAGTCGAGAATATTCTTGTGGACGGTCTTCTTCAAGGCTGTCTTCACCGATCCGACAAGCCTTTCGTAAAAACCTCCTTTCCACGGAGATAATGGTGTTATGAAACGCCACTGAAGTCCTCGTGCTGTTCCAAAGTCCTTGACCGCTTTGTCTTCGGGTAGTTGCCGTAGTTCGTTGACCAGTACATGGCGACCTAGCTTGAACGTTGGAGCGTTATCGCTGAGAACGAGGTCAGGACAACCTCGCCTCGAAATGAATCTTCTAAACGCTAAAAGGAATTGGGTTGTTGAATTGTCTGCAACCACTTCTAAGTGGATTGCGCGAGTTGACATGCACGTGAACAGACTTACCCAAACCTTACGTTCTTGGTCGTTTCCTGCGCGGACAACTATTGGACCGAAATAGTCCAACCCGGAGTTTGCAAACGGTCTGCTCGAATTGACGCGTTCTGGTGGCAAATCTGGCGTCTTTGGATATGCGTAAAAGCGACCTTGATGTTTTCGACAGGTCACACATGCTGAAATTACAGAGTTGGCGATTCGACGTATTCGCGGTATCAGATATGTTCTTCTTAAGGCTGAAATGACATGTGACGCACCAGCATGAAGTAGTTTAAGATGGAAATAGGTAACTACCATACGAGTTAGTGGATGGTGCGGCAAGAGCAGAATCGGATTCTGAACTGTCGCCGTAGATATTGCATGTGCCATCCTTGACATGCTTCTGTACGTCCCGTCATCGTGTAGCTCTACCTGAAAGCGTTGTACAGCGCGGCTTTCCAGCTGCGCCACTCCTTCGCGATAGTGCTCGCGAATTATAAGGAGTTCTGCCGCTTTCCAGTCGCTCGTGCTAATCCAGGATGTTGAGCTGAAATGGTTAATTGTGCGGATCTCGTTCGGCTGATGGTCTACCTGTCTTTTGGAGCGAAAATGATAGAGTTTTGAGAGAAATTTGAGTGCGTAGGCCGTCACCCGTACAAGTTTCGCGTACGAGTTGGTTCGCTGAAATGGTATAAACGATTTATAGTCCTGAATAATGGTTGAGGAGACAATTTTAAGTTCCGACTCCGCCTCCTTGGAGGGAGGTGGAGAGGATGCAAAGTCCAGATGAGCGTTAGGCCACCTAGAAGGTGGTTGGAGGATAAACTGAGGACCACGCCACCACATGTGGTTTTTGATTTCGAGGGCCGTGAGGCCTCTCGTTGCACAATCAGCGGCGTTTTGGTCCGTACTGACATAGTAGAAGCGAGATGGAATATTAGCTTGGGATAACCCATCCAGGATGTTGTGGATGAGCTTGACGCGATTATTTACAAAGGTTTTGAGCTGCTTCTTAGAATGGATCCAGTATAACGCTATCTGAGAGTCAGAAAGCAACTGAACCGATCTTATGCGAAGCGTGAGCTCTTTGTGGAGGAACCGAGCCATTTGTACGGCTAGAACAGAGGCTTGAAGCTCTAGGCGCGGGATGGTAGTGCTGCCTGGAGCTGCTAGTTTGGATTTAGCACAGAGCAGATGGCTAAAGGGTTCGCCGCAAGATGGTCTACATACCAAGTATGCAACGGCAGCGTACACCCTCTTTGACGCATCTGAGAATACGACAAGGTCGTATTTGCACTCTGTTCTGCTCGCTATGAAGCGAGGTACGGTTCCGACGTAGGCACCGATGTTGTTGGTGATTTGGGTCCATTTAGCCATGGTGTCGGCATCCAAGGGCGAGTCCCAATCGGTCTTTTTCAGCCACAGGTCTTGAATGAACGTTTTGGCTGCCACGAAGAGTGGAGTGAGGAGACCGAGAGGGTCAAAGGTAGACGCTAGCGCTTTGAGAGCAGAGCGTTTGGTGTTAACTGCCTTCTGCACCTTGGTCCGAATTTGGATTATATCGGTGCTAGGCTGCCACCGTATGCCCAACAGCTTAACTGTTGACTCAGCAGCCCTTTTCATACGGTCCCTATCCGGGATAGCATTTATGACAGCTGTCGAATTGGACATGAACTCACGAAGATTCATACCCATCCCGGAGAAAGTGTCCTTGCATTGTCGTTGTTTGGATATACCTTCGTTAGCGCTTGTGGCGCCTATAAGAAGATTGTCCACATACGTATTAGCAAGGATTTCCTGCCGGAGGCTGTCGTTCTTGTACCTTTCAAGGGCGTACTTCATGGACATACTGAGAAGGAAGGGTGAGGCATTCACGCCGAATGGAATGCGCGTGAACCTCAAGATGCGGATGTTATGCCAGGAAGGTGGCTTAGTTAGATCTTTCAGCCACAGAAATCTGGTCGCATCTCTTTCACCTTCCTGCAATCGTATCTGGTGGAAAGCCTTTTCGACGTCAGCCGTAATTAGAATTGGAGTGAGCCTTGCACGAAGCAAAGTCCCACATAGGTCTGGCAACATTGTTGGGCCCTGATGGATACAGTCATTGAGACTTGGAGCCCCTCGCATATGACTGGACGCATCGAATACGATGCGTAACTTAGTAGTGGTGCTGTCTTCCTTGACAACGGCCTGATGTGGTATGTAGTACACTGGTGTCCCTACTGGAGGGTCTCGATGGACCTCTTCGATGATACCGGATTGGAGTTGTTGCTCGAATGTGTTACAGTACTCACGCCACATTTGGCGATTTGTACTGAGTTTGTTATACTGACTTTCGAGCCTGCGCATAGCTAGCGCTTTGTTGTCCGGTAAGTATGGATGGTCGTTCTTCCAGGGGAACCGTACGTGTATGAGGCCTTTCACCACTTGAACGGTTTGACAGAACTGTTGGACGATTTGTGCGTTGCTTGTCTCACGGTCTTCGTCCAAATCCGGTGAATCTAGCGCGAACAATCTACGGGCCAGAGACTCCACCTCATGATCGGAATCCTGACTTTCGACTGTAGTTGCCATGACTCTTGGAAATGGGATGTTCGGACCGGACAAGATAGGACCTAATTTGGTTTGAGACTGAATAAGGCCTGACGGAAGCTTTCTGTTGCGATTCAGATCCAATACGTTCCAATAGTAATCCATTCCGATGAGGATATCGACTTCTGCCGAACCCCGAGGAAGGACGTTCTTGGATTGTGAGCGGGTCTTCACGCCTGAATTCTCTGGCACTGATGTTATATGTGCGCGTGTCCAGAGCTTTAGCTTCACTGGCACTCCAGTCACAGGATTGCGTAGCACGATTTTTGTGCTGTAGGATTTTTCGGTATGCTCATGGCCACCGAAAGTGATTGCCGTGATGTTTTTAGGATGTTTGAGAGGTAGGCCAAGGGACATCGCTGTGTCCTTACAGATGAAACTGTGTTGGCTACCGCTATCTAGGAAGATAGTCAGTAGCTCGTCGGCTTTGGTATTGAAATTATGAGCGAGTGCCTCGACGATCATAAGTCGAGGTGCGCAGTGTTTGGTTGACGATCCGCAAGCCACTGCTTTAGATGTTGGATTTGCAATGACCGCGAGTTGGACGCTAGTGCAGAGATGTTTGTTCTGCGCGTCGAATGTGTCGTCTTCACTGTCGCTTGATGACTCGCTTGTTTGCCTAGAGGATGTTGCATAATGATGAGATGTAAGGGTATCAGCCTCAACAGGCGGCTCCCTAAATCCAACCTTGGGATAGGGTGAGCCTTTGCGTGTCCTGGCGCGCTCCCTTTTCGGAGTTGGACTCCTACTCGACCTACTGGATGAACGTGAGCGACCCCTTGATGTGTCTCTGGATTCTGTGCTGGACGAACGATCACGTGGTGATCTAGTCCTGTAGAAACGATCACGCCTAGATTGATGCGACCGATCTGGACTACGTCCTTGATATTGTTTAAAGCACAGAGCTTTGTGGTGACCATGACCACAATTTGGACACGAGGGCGCTTCGCAGTATCGACTGCGATGGCCTTCTTTGAGGCATCTCCAGCAGAGTCCATTATTATGGACGAGCGCTCTTCTGGCGCGTGGGTTAGTTAATTCGGTGCATTGGTCTGCATCGTGTCTACCCCGCACACAGAAGGGACAACGACTTCTATGAGTCGCGCGGTCATCTCTTGTGGAGTGACCTTGCCTGTCGACGCTGTTGCGCCTAGGTGGTGAGCGCCGAGTATAGGCTCTCCGAGGAGAGCGTGAACTATGCCGGTGTTGGATAGGGAATGCATATACGGGTGGTGATGTTTGCCGATCCGGTCGTCTTGACACCTCCAGCCGTTGGATCACTTGATCCAGGGCATTCAGTATGTCGGTCACGGACCAGTTTTCCGCCCCTGCTTTGAGGTCGTCCACCTTATCGTTGGTACGATGAGGGAACTTACTGCGTATCGTGAGTATCATCCCGGTGGCGCCGGGTTGTTCTCCCAGTTTTTCTAGCTGTAGCCAAAGCGCTTTAATAGTGCACAATGTAGTGCGTTGCGACATTGGCGTGTCCTTTGCCGGAGGAACAGCTTCGATTTGGTCGAACAAACGAATACGCAAGACCTCTGGACGCATATAAGTACTACGTAGGATTTGAACAGCCGTGTGATAGTTAGATTCAGAGAACTGAATCGGAGCGATCAATGCGAGTGCATCCCCTTTGAGTTTACCTTTAAGGTAAAGGAACTTTGAGATGGTTGGCACACTGTTGTTATTGTGTATTGCCACCGAAAACAGTTCCCAAAACTCGGGAAACGCATGCATGTCGCCAGAAAAGTCCGGAAGATCGAATGGAGGAAGTTTTACATATTGTGTTGGCTCGACACTAGGTCGAGAAGTCGTCTCCGTACCTTCGTCATTAGGATCCGTCCTCGCACTTTGTGTATTGTCTACACGCAGTGCTGTTGAGGGCTTTCCATTCTGGCTATCCCTCGCGGCCGGATTATCAGAAGGCATGGTTAGACTTGCACTCTGTGACTCCGTAACACCGGGTTCCCTACCATTGGGTACTGACGGTGAAACAGTGTCGGGTACCTCTACCCCAACTTTGGGCTGCACAGATGGAATGACATTGGGAATTGACGGTGGAAGCAGTACGAGAGCTGCCTGTAGCGCCGTCACGAGCCTTTCGGCCTCCCCAATTGCTTCATCGCACCCATTGGCGTCCCAATGAGCGCGGAAGTCACTGAGCAGGTCGGACCCGTCGTCCGGAGCGGTGTGCTCAGTCGTATATTCCTCGGCCCGTTCCCAACGGTGCTTCAAACATTGTATCATCTCCTTGAGATGAAATGCAGTTGATACAATATCTGTAGCACGTTTGTGCACTGCCATAAGATTCGCACCTGGAGATCCTGCATCCGGTAGTGGCTCCAGAAATGAACGATCGATGTTGTCCATGCTGGTCTTCAACGCATTGGCGGCCTTGGCGATTTGCGTCTTCACCGCTGCGACTGTTGACATGATGTTGAATACAGAGTAGCAACAACTGCGAGACGTTATCTGAAACACGTACTAGAGGCGAAACTTCGGGGCCGCCCCAGTGGCTGGCTCCCGACGCGACGCGACCGATACGGTAGATGATGGAGAATGGACTGCATGACGGACAGAAGAGAGCAAATGAGAGATATGAAGAGAGACGATGAAAGTGTAGAAAATGAATGAGAATACAATACAAAGGAGAAACAAGAGTGTAGAAAGAACCCCAGAGAGAGAGAGATAGCGACGACCGTATGGGAAACTACAAGGGAAGAAGGAGAGAGAATACTAAGGGGACTAAACTAAGCGGATAAAACCACGGATGTGGAGTGTATATGAGGATGTGGAGTAAACGTATGAAAACCCAGCCAAGGTGGTAAGTCACTTTTGATACATGGCAGGAGACTAAGTGAAACCGAATAAGAAAACTGGAGGGGAATGTGTAGTGCACCTGGATTGGGAAATCCGTCCCTAGCTCCACACCTCCTTTTTCACCGGACCAAACAACATTCAACCAAATACAAGAGCGCAAAGCACTGCTGTAGTGAACATGGGAGAACAATAAACGCAAAGAACGGGGGGTGACGAGAGAAAACAAGCAAACCACCCGAGCGGTGGGGCTCAGGTTTAACGGCAGCGCTGTAACCAGACCCAGTAACACCGCATCCAACTACCTAACCGGTTGATCAAGCCGTATAGTAGAGGCATCGAAGGCGCCTTCCCTTGGTGTGGCCATCCAGTATGGCACTAACAAACGCGACCCCGCGCGGGTCCTGCCGCGGACACTTCCCACTACCCAAAGCGATAGACATGGTGTCCAGCCTTACCCACATCTGCAGCTTGCAGGTAACTACACGCCTACCAAGGCACAGTGCACCCAGAGTCCCAAGGCTTCGGTCGGCTGGTTGCCACAGTCCAACGGACTTAGTGCCGAGGGCCAACTGAATACAACTGCACCTCTTTCCCCGACCGCAAGAACCCCATGACCTACAGACACCCTTGGGTGGACATAGTGACGGGCTGGTGGTAGCGCCGTTTTTACACACAGTCGGTTGCGCGGCCGACTGGAAACGGGTTCGAGTGCCAACGTACGATGCACCATGTTGCGAATCGGCGGGTGCCCTTTGTCAACTATGTCCATTGAGGCCCCAGTTGCCCAAGGAGGGGGAGCGCTACACCCCATGCCCTGCGTCCTTGCGTCCGGTTGGAATGCCGCTTGGTGACCAGCGATCCGGGAGGCGGAGCCTATCTTAGGGGGCGGAGCCAATTCACAGGTGCACGACTGCGCAATACAGCCGGGCCCGGGCCGACTGCACCCCTCATGAAGTGACACTACAGGGCCAATACACACAATGCAATAATACGATACCGCTACGTCGGTTTACCCGGGTCCGCCCAGTGCGCGACCCGGTACGACTCCGCTGGAATGGCCATGCGTGCTAAGGACTCACCAACTTGGCTCCCTGCCTCCAGTAGACGTGAGTAACAATACAGGTTTACTTCCAATCCATATATATGCAGCATAGCAATACATCAGCAGATAGATATAGACAGAAGTGGCAGTCGTCGCTGAGGCGAATTGAGAATAGGAATGTCGCGTCAGCAGTCCAGAATGCAGATGTATCGGAGGACTCGACGGCAGGCGAGCCTTCCCATCAGGCTCGCAGCCCCCCTTGCCCGCAGCTGGCTCATGGATGATGGCGGTGAGACGGCAAGGCCCGCAGGCCACTCCCGGAGCGGATGGATGGAACTCGGAATGCCGAAAGGTCGGCGCTCTGCGGAGCGCGACCGCGCAGGACCCAGGTGGAAGTGTAGACTGACTGCCGCGCGCCCGGAGCGGGCGGGGTCAGCAGCAATCGATAGGGTGCGCTGCGGCTGCAGGCCGCTCCGCACGCACCTCATCAGGGTGTCGCTACGGGACCGGTGACCGCGGAGCATGGAATTGAGAGGGAGCGATCATCGCATTCGCGACAATGACCACATGGGCGTGTGGCCGCGGCGCCTGCAACCAGCCGATACGAACGCTACGCACCCGGCTATAGGCGCAAATCGACTCGGGGAGGGGTGGGTCACCATGTACTCAGTGGTTCTCCACCCTGGCATGAAGGCATATGTATTATACTTCGCACTGAATCGAATAATTTGGAACGAATATTCGAATATTCATTATTCGAATATTCGATGAGGACCAAATTCGAATATATTCATTATTCGAATATTCGACAAGCTTCAAAATTCGAATATAGTCATTATTCGAATACTCGACAAGGTCCTGAATTCGAATATATTCATTATTCGGATATTCGACAAGGTCCAAAATTCGAATATGTTTATTATTCGAATATTCGACAAGGTTCAAAATTCGAATATAGTCATTATTCGAATATTCGACAATGTCCCGAATTCGAATATATTCATTGTTCGGATATTCGACAAGGTCCAAAATTCGAATATATTCATTATTCGAATATTCGGTTTTTCATAAAACCGAATATATTCGATTATTCGTTTATTCGAAAAATTTTGGAAGGACACAAGTATACGATTTATTCCTCGTTGCGTTGGCTGCAAGTTATGGAGTACACCGTTTTCGAGACTCTGCAGTAGCCTTCGCTACCGTATGGGCAGACCATGCGGGAAGGAGCACCACACGTACACTGTTATAGAAACGGTTTCTAACAAGTTGCACCTCAAGGTTGGCGGGAGGTTTCTCAACGACCCTTACAAATTCGTCTAGCTTAGCCTTACCAACACAGTCGCGCACTTAGGTGCTGAGTGCATCTGTGATAAAGGGCACTGAAATTGGAACCTTGTTACGTTCTTTAGCGCCAGATATTCGTGCAGCTGGCGTTCGACGAGCTGTCTTAGCATCCATCGGTGAAGACTTCAGGTCGTCATTGGAAGACACTAATGCAGCTGTGTGGAACAGTTGTGCGAGGATGTGCAGGAAGAAAGTGCACAATGATGTTCTTGTTACTAGATTTCTGGTTTGGAAGGTGCTCTGAGAGAGAACTTTCGCGTTTAGGAACGGCAGCCAGTGATTTGACGGCTTCTCCTTTGTGTGCATAATGTGCTCCTCCTGATGATTTATGAAATCGAAACAGGTGTCCATTTCGTTTTGCGTGGGTCTACTGCAATAATTTCCGGAAAATTCCGGATATGACCCAGGAGACGATATTCATGGCAGAGAAGAGCGGATAAGGATCTTTTTAAACCGTGATAACTGAGAGTTAAGCTTAAAAATGGTTTGGCAAACACTTGGTAGTCGATCCTCTGTCCACCACAAGTCATTGCATAGATTAGAAATAAATGGAAAAATACAAATACAAAGGCACGGTCTATGGTCTAGTTTAATGGCACTCATCTCATACGAGAGAATAATGAAGCAGCATCACAAAAACATCCTCATTTTCGGGAGAAACTGGGCACAAAAATTTTCTAGAAAGTTATTTCCCTGGAACGTATCATAAGCTTGCTGATTACAGGAGCTTGGATTGAACTACCTGGGTTCAATTGTCAATGCATCTGTGCCGAATCAGCTTCTAGGTGGATAAATTTCAATGAGCGGCTTAACTTTTCGACTTGTTCGTCGTCCTCAGAGACCTAAAAGTGGTTCAGGACCTCAGATTTGTTATTTTAGAAAACGAAGGGACCAATATATCATATCATACTCTATAATAAACCGCTAAGCGCTGAGTCATACTGTCGATCGGCGCTGCCGCAGAAACTAGTCATAAATTAAGGGGGAAATCGGGGGGGGGGGGGGAATTAATCATAAAATAGCGGAAAATTCCCAGACGTCTTCAACATTGGGGACTCAGATGACGTACCGAAGACATCGTCCAATGTGCCTGGAGTTTCAAAAGACGTGCCGAAGACGTCATCCAATGTGCATGGGGTTCAGAAGGCCTGGGGTAATCGAGATCACCGAACACGAACCTGAAGTGCGTTATTGAAATGTGGATCGCCATCAGTCGATCTTGATCAAATTATCGATTTTTTGTGGATGTCGTTTAAGCGATCCAAAACTTCAGCTCTGGGGGTAATCGAGGTCATACTACATAGTAATCCGCCAAGGGCTATCGACCGGCAAAAAGAGATGGGAAAAATAGGGAAAAAATTACGGAGCGCAAACTAAGGGGCGCAAAATAGTGGAAAGTACCCAGACGTCTTTTACGTGCCTGGGGATTCAGAAGACGTGCCGAACACGTCGCTCAAAGTGCCTGGCGATTCAGAAGGCATGTCAAAGACTTCTTACAATGAGCGTGGGGGTTCAAAAATCTGTCGAAGACGTCGTAGAACGTCCCTGAAGATTCAGATGATCATAGATGGAAGGTCTTTACTGCACGTGGAAGGCATTCAATGTCGATCGATGTTATCGATTTTCTTTCAGATTTAATCGATCAGGGTGTTAGACACGCGAGGGTTATGGCCGACGAAATGCTTCACAGGTGGAAGTTTCAATGGGTAGGCCAATATCGATCGATACTGATGACGATGATGATGATGATGATGATGATGATGATGATGATGATGATGATGATGATGATGATGATGATGATAATGGTGATGATACTGCAACATCGCGTGAAGCGCGCAAGTGCGAGGCACGCTGATAGGCGTGAAGGAGCACCTGTAATAAATAAATAAATAAATAAATAAGATATTCTTTACATAAACGGAGAGAGCTGCAACTTGCTAGAGTTGCTACAGATGTGCCAACCTTCTTCAACAGTGATGGAAGATTGCAAAAAATGTGTAAGCGGAATATAGTGCTGAATGCTTTCGCTGACTGAATACTTATGCTTATCTCTACTATTCAAAAAACAAAACAAAACAAAACAAATGATCGTAACAACATCGATGTTTTGATTTGCGTGCAGCTTACCCACTGCGTAATTGGTGGACTCAATTGGTTTCGACCTTAAACAACATCGTACCTCGGTCACCACCCCTGATCGATAAGCCAAGGTGAGAACGTCGATCTAGGCTTCAAGACTTGAAGCGAGGGTGACGGTGATGTGGTCAGGGGACCAATCTTTGTGCATCGGGGTTATTTGGGGCGCTGATCACGAATCTAGCACTTGGCTTTGACTCAACTTAGTGAAAATCTGAATTTGTTATCATTCTCGAAAAGGTACATATATGATAGCTGTTACCAACCGTTTGTTCAAAAATGTATTGGGAATGAGGGGTGTCATTGACGGCAAATCCTACTATATATAACTTTACTTTACTTTATTCTGGACGTAGCCCGAAGACTACGAATAAATAACAAACACAAACGCAAACGTCAGCATAATACAGGGTGAACAAAAATAACGTGGACAAGATTTTTTCGTCATAATTATAAAACAACAATTCGAGAAAACGTCAACTAAATTACAACAATACAAACATTAGGGTACGTCATGTTCAATGGTTTCGTGGTGACCTCCCTCGGAGCGAATGCAGAAGGCCAAACGTTTCGCGAATTTTTCGACGATGGGCCGCAGGTCGTACCTGGGACCGGATTCTGTCCACGGATGAGAAGCTGTTCACAGTGGAGCAGGCGCACAATCACCAAAATGGTAGGATGTGGTCTAAGAGGCTCCAAGCACCTCTGCTATCGTCCAAAACCCACAATCTGTCATGGTTTTGAGCGGAATCTGCGCTAGCGGCAGGACCCTTGGTTTTCGTGGATAAAAGAGTGAACATCGACGAAGATGTGTACCAGCGAGACATTCTTGAATCCGTAGTTCTTCTTTGGGAACACCAGCGCTCCGATGGTGCCCATGCCCAACGTTCCAACAGGACTCTGCACCCGCGCATAGTGCGAAGAGTGCGCAGGCGTGGTGCAAGGTCAATTTCCCCAACTTCATCACGGCTTGGGAATGACCACCGTATTCTCCGGATTTGAATCCGATGGATTACAGTGTGTGGGCATTTTAGTGGCTAGAGGCGGCGTCAAACGCCACCGCAGTCTCAAGTCACTGAATGATTCCGCGCCAGGAGTGGGAACGGTTGTCCCTTGATGACCTGCGGCCCATCGCCGAAAAATTCGCGAAACGTTTGGCCCTCTGCATCCGCTCCGAGGGAGGTCACTTCGAAACCACTTGAACATGATGTGCCCTAATATTTGTGTTGTTATAATTTAGTCGTCGTTTTCTCGAATTGCTGGATGCTCTATAGGTATGATAAAAAAATCTTGTCCTCGTTATTTTGGTTCACCGTGTAGAACCAGAGAACAACATATGAAAAAACAGCATCAATACTTACTGGATAAAACAGAAACAAAAGTGAATCAAAAGAAAATCAGGATACCTCTGCCACAGCCTTAATGGCCTTAGCTTTAAAAGAGCCAAAAGACAGGTGCAGGAAGTCCTCTTGGAACGCCTTATTTAAGAGCACAGCAACCCTATTAGAAATATGCGCTGACTTGTTTCCTACAAAACGGGACATTGATTTTCTTCCTACCACCTCTAGTAGAGAAATCAACAACTATGAAAAAATTGGATTAGTTAACAAAAGCTCTACCAGTAAGAATTTTGGGTGCCATAACGAGATCATTTCGTTGTCTTCTGAGGTGCAAACTGCGTAAGCCATACAACCGACGTCTTATAACTCTGGTTTGGAATGAACTCATAGCTCAGCCCAGAACACCGCATAGCCAGTTTACGTGTGAAGATGTTTTGTGCACTTTCGAGGAGACCAATGTCCTTCCTGTATGGAGAGAGAACAGTCGTACCAGGTTCCAACATAAACCTTACATACGTTTTGTAAGCTTTAAGAAGTACCCTGGAATTGCGTGTACGTAGAGCCTTAAACAGATGAAAAATACGACTGAATGCGCTAGCAATTAGGGACTTATAGTGATTGTAGGAGAGCTTGTCATCATACTTAAAACCCAAATCCTTGAGTTCATTAACAAAGTCAAGCTTATCTTACCCAACTACATAATCTGTGAAATCCTTAGATCCAGTACTCAGAACCATTGTCCTTTTAGACGACAAGGGCAAATCCCACTTTCTGGACCATGTGCAAACCCGATCAATTGCGTTCTGAAGAGATAAGCAATCCGCTGAGTTTTCAATAGTTTTGTAGACTTCGATATCATCGGCATACATAACACAGGATACACCAATCAAAAACAAGAGCAGGGAGAGGACCCCTCCTTGGGGGACATCACTCGTGACAGGATAAACCGAGGAAAAATCACAACCAATACGAACCTCAAAGGTGCGGTCCTGAAGAAAATTCCTTATTCATTCAACAGCGCGAGGATGCACACCAACAGACTTGAACTTGTGAATTAATTTCTGAGTCGGCACTCTGTCAAAAACCTTTTCAAAATCAAAATATACTACATCGACTCTCTTTCCGGCATGAACTGTTATAGTCCAATCCATTAAGGATGTCAACAACGCCGTTTCAGTAGATCTGCCTTGCCAAAATCCATGCTGATTAGCTGGAATTATTGTATTTTTGTCCTGGTGCGTGATTAAATAGCCTTTAATTATCTTTTCAAACGCCCTGTCAAAGGTTAAAGTGATGCTGATCGGTCGATAATTTTTGACAGTGTAAAGCGGGGTTTTTTTCGGTACCAGCAGAACAAAGTGATGTTTCCAGCGAGTAGGTACTTCACCTCTCACAACAAGTTGAAGATGAACTCTAAAGGAGAGGCAATGTGAAAAATGATCTTTTTAATAAAACCTAAATGAATAAGATCCGGAGTTAAAGAAAAAAAGGCTGGCCATTTAGAAATCAATTCCACAATCTTATCTCTATGGAACCAGATTGTAGGCTCCATAATAGGATGCCTAACAACTTCACTTTCCGAAACAGAGTCAGAACCAGAGTCACTTAAAAATCACAACTGGAGTGGAGGCACGCCGCTGTATTGGCGATACTCAGCGATTAATGGCGATCGACAGCAACTCGAATCTTTAGCAAATGAGGGCGATCGAGGTCGCTGAACACGAATCTGAAGTTCCTTTTTAAGCTCCAATCGCCATCAATCGATATTGATCAAATCACCGATTTTTTGTGGATGCCGTTCAAGCGGTCCAAAAGTAGCCGTGGTGGTAGTCGAGGTCGCTGAAGGGTAGTCGAATGGTTTGTGTTTATAGTCTCTACAAGCATTTTAATATCCTTTCCTGGTTATGATGAATTGATGATTCTCTGACTGATTCATAGCACTCAGAAACGTTGGATTTTTTCAGCATGTCGTCACTATAATAGCAGAACAATTACGTGTAGATTTATAGTTGCGGGCTCAATCATTTCTGATTAGTAACAATATCTCCAGAATATCAGCCCCTCTTCGTGACCCTTTCTGACTTGCCAGTCTCGACGTAGTTGAGGTGTTTTTGAAAAGGAAAGGAAACCATGACATAGTTGGCAGCTGCAATTGATGATGAGATGTTTTTACTACTGCGAAGCTGTTGAGAAGCCGTCAGTGCGGCTTTGCCGGCTGATGAAATCATAATGAAAGCGGTGTAGTTTTGTTGCACAGTACGATTTATAGCTTTTCAGTTTTTGGAAATTGTGTTTTTGCAGGCCAACATCTGCTTTTCCATTGTTCTGTTTCCGTGCGAATGTCTTTAATTAACATGCGGTGTTTGAGATTACATTTATTTCTGTATTTGCTTGACGACGGCTATGAGAAGCCGTAGAATGTTGACCAAGTATTCCCTATTGGTAAATTTTGTGACATAATGTCAGACACGCGTTACGGCCGGAATCCATTAGGATGCAAAGTTTGGATTTGAAAATTGAAGATACGGTCTTCAAGAAGAAACTAGGAAAGGCGCATAGTCTAGGGCTCAATTTCACTTTCATTGCAAATACATCTTTCGATTAAATTCAAATATTCGATGAGGCCCAAAATTCGAATATATTCATTATTCGACCATTCGACGAGGTCCAAAATTGGAATATATTCATTATTTGAATTCTCGGTTTTTCATGAAACCGAATGTATTCGATTATTCGTTTATTCGAATTTTTTGGAAGGACATGAGGGTAGTCTTCGTCCTCGACCTTCCGTCGCTGCATAAATTGGGACTCTTTCGGGGCTAATGGGGCCCTTCAGTAATGCTGTGTTCGACTGGAGTACACGACTAAACGGGCGCTGCAGTGCGGGCGAAGAACTGCAGCCAGACTGCCGGAAGGGACGGGGCGAGACTTTTAAGGCAACCTTCAATCGCCTTACGATGCACTCCCAGTATACCGATTCAGGATTGTGGTCGTGTCATCACAGATATTTACAGTCCGCGCAGGCACGAACACATCCACGCACATTGTCTATAAACATATCACGCCCACAGTCAATAAAAACGACGAAGGAGGCGCAAGGTGTTGGGGACGGATCCACCCCAGAGATCGAGACCCTTGACCACACTGATCTAGGCTCCACCCTTTTTCTAGAACAGTCCGTGGCCTGTATATAAACCCCTAGTTTCACTGTGTTGTGTGTATTCGTTGTCTTCTAATAAAGTCATCTACTACGTCGTCTACCGGCTGCCTGCGGATCCAACAACTGGCGATCAGGAACTCCAAGGACCCACGCAATGGGACAGATCGCCGACGTCCTCGCCCTTATGCAGCAGCAGTTGCAGCTCCTCCAGCAGCAGCAGAAGGATACCAGTGACAACTTCATGCGGATGCTGGAGAAGATCGAAGCCCGATCTGCGGGACAATTGCCCATCGTCGTCAAGGAAAAGCGCACTGTCGTCGATTCGCTCTATCGACGTATCGAGAAGTTCACCTACGATGCGGACAACGGTAGAACGTTCGACGGCTGGTACAAGCGATTCAAGGACGTCTTCGACAGCGACTGTGGCGATCTCGACGACAAGGAGAAGACGCGCCTACTCGTCAGCCGCCTGGACGAAGACTGTCATCAGCTGTTTTGCGGGTCGATATCGCCAATTCTGCCGTCCGACCTGACATGGGACGAGGCCATCGCCACACTGGAGCGTCTATTTGGATCGGCCAAGACGCTGTTCCGACGCCGTTTCAAATGCTTCAAGATCCAGTACGAGCACCAGGACTTTAACGCCTATGAAACGCTCGTGAGAACGCGCTGCACCGATGCGAAACTCGACTGCATTGACATCGACGGTCTTCAGTGCCTCGTATACGTCGCCGGATTTCAAGGACCAGAATTCGCCGACTACAGAACGCGCCTGTTGAGAAAGCTGGACCAAGCCGAGAAGCTTTCGATCAAGGATCTCACAGCCGAATGCCAGCTCATCAAGTCCTACAGAGAGGACGCGAGGATGCTCGAAAATGCGGCAATGGTTACTTCGACGGTCAACTACGTGGCCAAGAAGAAGAAGTCCAGATCCAGACAAGGTGACTGGAAGAGGAATGGAGACAACCGTGAGCCTCAAGCGCCCAAGCAATCGTCACACCCCAGATTCAGAAACCACGGGAGCAGAAGCTATCAGATGAAGAGCATCATAACCGCTCTACGCAGGGACCTACAGCCGCATCTTGATGTCTTAGTAAACGGACGATCGCTCTCCCTTCTACTCGATACGGGCGCCATGATTACGATGATTTCGAGGTCAAGCTGGAAACGACTCGGAAAGCCGCAGCTGCAAGATAGCGACACCGTCATCAGTGCTTATAACTGATGGACGGTTCGAAGCCGACTTCATGCTGAGGAAATCTGATGGTCGTCAGCACAGCCTACGTGGTTTTTGTTATGTCAACGAAGAGCTTGACGTTTTCGGCTGGGAATGGATTCGGAAGATACCAGACCTCCTCAATCCACTGCAGCAGTACATAAACGGTATCACCATCCTCTCCGATCCAGCAGCCGGTCATAGAGAAAAGATAGTCGCCAAGTTGAAGGCCAACCACTCCGACGTTTTCAATGTGGGACTTGGTCGATGTACAAAGACGAAGGCGACTTTTCAACTCAAACCGGATGCTCATCCAGTATTCATCAAGAAACGCCCCGTGCCGTATGCTTACGTCGCCACCCTGGATGCAGAGATAGATCGACTACTGAAAGAGGAAGCTTTCTCTCCTGTCGACTACTCCGCGTGGGCAGCACCGATCGTCGTCATCAAGAAAACTAATGGAAGTCTTCGTCTTTGCGCCGATTTTTCGACGGGCTGAACGACGATGTTGCACCAGCACCCGCTGCCTACACCAGACGACGTCTTCGCAAAGCTCAACGGCGGCACTACATTTACGCAGATTGATCTCGCAGACGCCTACCTTCAGATTGAACTTGACGACTCTGCGAAGGAACTCCGGACGATCATCACGCATCGAGGATTACTGCGTTATAATCGCCTACCATTTGGAGTCAAATCTGGACTCCATGATTTGTGGACTCAATGGCTGCGCTGCTTATCTCGACGACGTCATCGTCACCGGCCGCACAATCGAGGAGCACGTCGCCAATTTGGAAGCCCTGTTCAAAAGGATATCCGATTATGGCTTCCGCGTCCGAATCGAAAATGCAACTTCCTCATGCCACAACTCCGATACCTGGGCAACATCATCGATGCAACCGGACGCCGACCCGATCCTTCTAAGGCCGGGGGCATACTTCCATCGCCGCGATGCCATCGCGGCGCTCAGTTCATCGCCATTCCGCCGCACGCGGAAGAGCAGTCAAAGAAAACCCCGCTGCGGCCGCCGCAACAGTGGCGGTCGGCATGCGCGATAGCTTCCCGCGCCCATCGCGGGCATGGCATACTTTTTCGCGCCGCGAGTGGTGTTTAGCTTTGGTCCTGGACGGATCGCCGTCGCGCTCCTTTGCAGAGCGACGGGCGATACGACGAGCACAGAGAAATTCAAATTCTTTCGCGTCGCTCTGCAAAACTCATCGCCGCGATTCGATCGCGGCGACGGGAAGTATGCACGAGGCCTAAGATCGATGCTATTCGGAAGATGCCGCATCCCAAAGACATTGCACAACTGCGTTCTTTCCTAGGGATGCTCAACTATTATGGTCAATTCGTCAGCGAGATGCGCCAATTGCGTGCACCATTGGACGCTCTACTGAAGAAGGACGCCTGATTCACATGTCTGCCGAGTGCCAAGAAGGTTTTCAACGAGCCAAGAATGTGCTTACGTCAGATCTTCTGCTCACCCACTACGATCCCTCTAAAGAGATCGTCATCGCGGGCGATGCTTCGGAGTATGGGATTGGAGCAGTCATCAGTCACCGCTTTTCGGATGGAACGAAGAAGGCAATTTAACGCGTTTGCCGCTCCCTAACAGCTGCCGAGAAGAACTACGGTCAAGTGGAGAAGGAAGCTCTCGCTATCGCCTTCGCCGTCCGGAAAATTCACCGCTACATCTATGGACGCCACTCCAAGCTGTTGACGGACCACAAGCCTCTACTCGCCATATCTGGAAGGAAGAGAGATGTGCCCGTCTACACGGCGAATCGACTACAACGCTGGGCTCTTTTGTTGAAGAATTACGACATCACAATAGAGTTCTCCAGCACATCCAATTTCAGCCAAGCCGATGCTCTATCACGTCTCATCGCAGAGCAGTCGACACCAGAAGAGGACATCGTTATCGCGACAATCGAAATGGACGCCGCTGCAATCTTTAACAACACGACGTCGAAACTCCCAGTCGACGCTAAAAGGATTGCTGAAGAAACCGACAAGGATTCAGTACTAAAACATGTTCTCTCAAATCAGGAGTATGGCCGAAGAAACCGCAAAATGTTACCAGTCGATTTGACTCCCTTCGCGGATTACTTTCGACACATTAAGGATGCGTGTTCGTAGGAGACCGCATCGTCATTCCTGAGCGCCTGAGCAACGCCGTCCTACAGCAGAGCCATGAAGGACACCCAGGAATGACAAGAATGAAGATGCTCGCCAGGAAATACGTCTACTGGCCAAACATCAACAAGGACATAGAAAAGAAACCTGTGTTCGTAAATGTACTCGCTGTCAGGAAACTGCAAAACAGGCGGTAAAAACTACACTGTGCTCGTGGCCGATTGAAAACCAACCGTGGACGCGCGTACATGCGGATTTCACCGGACCAATGGATGGTAAAATGTACCTCGTCCTCGTCGACGCCTACTCCAAATGGCACGAGATAGTCGAGATGTCAACTACTACCACCAGCAGTACGGTCAGGGGGAATAGCGCCGCCTGTTTGCCCAATTCGGCAACCCGCAAATCCTCGTGACGGACAATGGGCCGCAATTTACTTCGAAAGACTTCAAAGATTTTTGCACCAGGAATAGAATTCGTCACATGAAGTCTCCGCCTTTCCACCCCCAGTCCAACGGTCAAGTGGAGCGCTTTGTCGACACCTTCAAAAGGACCTTCCAAAAGCTCAGGACAGAAACAAATGCCCAGGAAGCGCTGCAACAATTCTTACTCACCTACCGCCGCAGTCCATGCCCATCGGCTCCAGAAGGGAAATCTCCGGCGGAGGCATTCCTTGGAAGGACCATTCGGACGACGCTAAGTATACTCAAGCCGTCCGCTACTTCCGCGATAGGAACGGCGAAATGGAAGAACAATTCAACCACCATCATGGAGCACGCCAGAAAGAGTTTAATGTCGGTGACCTTGTCTGGGCTTCGGACTACCGCAGCGGAACGCCTCGCCAATCACCCGCGCGTGTACTGAAACGCCATGGAAGGAGGCTCTACGATGTAGCAATCGACGGTCAAACATGGAGACGACATGCCAATCAGCTGCGTCCCCGCTACTCCGACGATTCAACGTATGATCTGGAGCTCGTCGACTTGCCGCCTCTACCGTGCCCGATGCCTGAACCGACGACGATGGAATTCTTACCCTCTTCGACTTCATCGTTGGACTCATCGTCGGCTTCAGCAGTGCCTAGCGACTCGACAACGACGGACGTTCAGATACAACGCCCTCAGAGGAATCGCCGTGCACCGGATCGACTTCAGATGGACCCTCCGAAGAAATCGTACACTTAGAAGTGCCCATCTTAGGGGGAGGTGTTGGGGACGGAGCCACCCCAGAGATCGAGACCCTTTACCACACTGATCTAGGCTCCACCCTTTTTCTAGAACAGTCCGTGGCCTGTATATAAACCCCCAGTTTCACTGTGTTGTGTGTATTCGTTGTCTTCTAATAAAGTCATCTACTACGTCGTCTACCGGCTGCCTGCGGATCCAACACAAGGAGTCCATCCACTGCATCCCACCTACGTCTCTGGGCAGCACACGGTCGCATTTGGTTTGCGATTCATTCCCCTATCCACGGAACAGGGTTGCGCCACTTAGCCTGCACACAAGCGGCCCGAGATTCCTCTTAACAAATGTCCGAAAACTCTACGAGGAAGACCCGTGGAAGGTAACATTTACTTATTTTAAATTAAAGGCAACAAATGCTGGCCCATGAATAGGCTGAGTCACCACGTCGCGTCGACACAGATTGCTTACACACAATTCGCCGCGCTTTTAACGACGCGCGAAACTCATGCATAGTTCTTTAACATAAGATAAGGATAGTATAAGGATTCACTGCATTTCGAAGAGCAGTGCCACTAACTTGTTAAAAGAATGATAAACAATATTCAAATATCCAGTAGTCGAACCCCTCGAATATTCGAAATTCGCATAGCCGAAAAGGGCAACTGTGTGTTCTCTTATTGGGAAGTAAATTAAGACTTTAAAAGTTATATTAAAATTTCCTCTGAACAAAAAATTATTCTAACACTTTTGAAAAGTCTAGTTTAATGTAGAGGAAGCTCGTTTCGACTTGAAAGAGTTCG